>CM056053.1:334451723-334776723 GCA_029574335.1 Rana kukunoris
CCCCCCCCCCCCCCCCCCCCCCCCCCCCCCCCCCCCCCCCCCCCCCCCCCCCCCCCCCCCCCCCCCCCCCCCCCCCCCCCCCCCCCCCCCCCCCCCCCCCCCCCCCCCCCCCCCCCCCCCCCACCCCCCCCCCCCCCCCCCCCCCCCCCCCCCCCCCCCCCCCCCCCCCCCCCCCCCCCCCCCCCCCCCCCCCCCCCCCCCCCCCCCCCCCCCCCCCCCCCCCCCCCCCCCCCCCCCCCCCCCCCCCCCCCCCCCCCCCCCCCCCCCCCCCCCCCCCCCCCCCCCACCCCCCCCCCCCCACCCCCCCCCCCCCCCCCCCCCCCCCCCCCCCCCCCCCCCCCCCCCCCCCCCCCCCCCCCCCCCCCCCCCCCCCACCCCCCCCCCCCCCCCCCCCCCCCCCCCCCCCCCCCCCCCCCCCCCCCCCCCCCCCCCCCCCCCCCCCCCCCCCCCCCCCCCCCCCCCCCCCCCCCCCCCCCCCCCCCCCCCCCCCCCCCCCCCCCCCCCCCCCCCCCCCCCCCCCCCCCCCCCCCCCCCCCCCCCCCCCCCCCCCCCCCCCCCCCCCCCCCCCCCCCCCCCCCCCCCCCCCCCCCCCCCCCCCCCCCCCCCCCCCCCCCCCCCCCCCCCCCCCCCCCCCCCCCCCCCCCCCCCCCCCCCCCCCCCCCCCCCCCCCCCCCCCCCCCCCCCCCCCCCCCCCCCCCCCCCCCCCCCCCCCCCCCCCCCCCCCCCCCCCCCCCCCCCCCCCCCCCCCCCCCCCCCAACCCCCCCCCCCCCCCCCCCCCCCCCCCCCCCCACCCCCCCCCCCAGTTCCCCCCCCCCCCCCCCCCCCCCCCCCCCCCCCCCCCCCCCCCCCCCCCCCCCCCCCCCCCCCCCCCCCCCCCCCCCCCCCCCCCCCCCCCCCCCCCCCCCCCCCCCCCCCCCCCCCCCCCCCCCCCCCCCCCCCCCCCCCCCCCCCCCCCCCCCCCCCCCCCCCCCCCCCCCCCCCCCCCCCCCCCCCCCCCCCCCCCCCCCCCCCCCCCCACCCCCCCCCCGTCCCCCCCCCACCCCCCCCCCCCCCCCCCCCCCCCCCCCCCCCCCCCCCCCCCCCCCCCCCCCCCCCCCCCCCCCCCCCCCCCACCCCCCCCCCCCCCCCCCCCCCCCCCCCCCCCCCCCCCCCCCCCCCCCCCCCCCCCCCCCCCCCCCCCCCCCCCCCCCCCCCCCCCCCCCCCCCCCCCCCCCCCCCCCCCCCCCCCCCCCCCCCCCCCCCCCCCCCCGTATGCCCCCCCCCCCCCCCATCCCACCCCCCACCCCCCCCCCCCCCCCCACATATATCAGCCCCCCCCATTCCCCCCCCCCCCCCTATCCCCCCCCTCAATACAGGAATTTTTTTGCACAGCTTTTTTCACTTTTCCATTTTATACCATGTGATGTTGTTACTATTTATATATATATTTTTTTTTTTGTGTGTGTCTTTGACTGAATGACCACTTTTTGTACAATACATTTTGTACTTTTTTATACTATGAGGAGGTGTCCTCTCTTGTTTTTTTCACTCCTCACATGGTGAATCCATCTTACTGAAGAAATCATCCATCACGATCAGGATTCCTGCCAGCTAGGATTACACCTTTGTTGGAGAATCGCACACTGGAGAATCAGAGTCAGGAACCAGTGAGAGGATCTGCTCCCCACTCAGTGGGTTGATTAAGCGCATCTGACCCACCACCGTACGGTGCTCCTGGGTCCACCATAGCTGGTAAGGGTATTTTAACCTCATTATACCTTGCTGATTGGAGATATCTTTACATACTGTAGGATCCCAGACATGGTGAAAATTGAAAGAAGCAGCAATTACCTCTCACATATAATTTGACAGTTCTACCACCCACAGATGGACTTTTGTTTTCCATATATTGTATTTGCATGCACTGAATGGTGTTTTCACAGTGTCATCACTGGTTTATATTGAGGACTTTCACTAGTACTCATCTTCACAGTCCCACACTTAGGTGTGTGAATGTATTCATTTACCACATACCATTTGGTCAGCACTTTCCAATGTATTGGAAGTGCTTCTAATTTATTTGCGCTGCACTTTTATTTTTTATTTCTATTAATTGACCCTGTTTATAAATTCCAAGTTCACCCCAATTCCGTTTTGTGTATCTCCAGATTCCTATCTTGTTCTTCCTCTCATGTAGCCCATTAGGGTCCATATTGATGGAACACTCTTTTGATGGGCTCAACATAACCAAAATCAAATAAATGGAAAATCCAGATGACAAAATTACACAACCATTATGACATCATGAGAAAGGGTAGAGACCCAAACTGCTTTAGGAGAAAGAATTAAAAGGGGCCAGGGGTGTGATTCATTCTATCAGAGTCCACCTCAATCTGAGTTTTAGTTGCCATTTAGGTTACCAGCAACAAGAGTAAAGTCTACTGTACTGTATGTAATACCTGAAGAGAGGTACTATCATTAAATGCTAGAACACTCCGTGGGTAGCTTTTATGTAGAATAAACGAAAGAAACACAATTTAGGTGACCAGATTCCATCAAGAGTTCCACCTGAGATCAAAACATAGCCATTTAGTCCCAAACACATTGTTCTGCTGAGAAAACTCATAGTGCAAGGTCCACATGCAGCCCTCCCTTGTAATTTCATTGTATGCTTTGCCTAGATCAGTTGTGCAGAACTAAATTCACACAGGCTACTTTGCCTGCAAGCACAGAACAAGCAGACAGCTGATTGTTACCATGGTGACATTCCATCCCAGTGCTTTAACCCTTTGTGTCTCCAGTAAAATATTACACTTTTGCTTAACATCAACCCAATCTCTTTTGTGTACCGTAGACAATTGGCTTTATATGCAATTAAGAAATTAACTATCTACTTCAGTACATTGTTCTTATGTAATTGCTTTTTTATCATCTCATTAAATATAATTTTGTTGCTATCAGTAATTATACTTGATGTAGCTGTCAGGATGATAAAAGAACCCTTCAAGTATAATATACAATGGAACAATCTGAAAGTATGAATCAAATTGGGCAATATCATAAAGGAAATGTGTAGAGTTTGAGTTACTAAAACTGGAACATGCAAAATCTGGTGCAGTTCTGCATTGAAACCAATCAGAAACCAAAGCTTAATTGAACAAGATGAAGTTAGAAGCTTTTTGGCTACCATGCACAGCTGCACCAGATTTTGTACTTTCTAGTTTTAGTAAATTAACCCCTTAAGCTGGATACACACTGTAACGACACCCCGAGTACAAAAGGGGTTAAAGTCGTTTAGGACATTCCATTCCCGAACACAAAGGCAGCTACTGAACACTCCGAACAAGAAACCCATACAAATAATTCTCCCCTAAATACGAGACAAGGCTCTGTGTTGGGGGTCAAGCAGGAATGAGAGGAGGTGCATACCTCCTGCTCATATTATTTTGAAAATACCCCTGTGACTAAAAAACTAATTAACATGAGCTAATTAACTAATCTTTTTAAACAGCCTGGTCAGTGTGATGACAAATCAGGATTTCACTGCAGGTCAGACTTGTTGTCACCGAGCTTTACACAGTAGATTATACATTATCATACACACAGAACTCCTTCATACAATTGCTGGATTAATTAGGCCAGACAACAATGGCTGAAAGAGAAGCCACACTAGACTAATTTACATTATAGAAGACAACAGACAGACAGGTGGCTAGAGGTGATGACATTAGCATCTCCTTACAGTATATGTCCCAACAGTATGAATTAGTCACTCTTTCTAATATGGCATATACAGGGTTCCCAGAGTCTGCATGTTTTGGGGGAACATGGAGTAACATTACTTCAAGGTCTCCAGGCCTACACCTCGCAAAGAGTATTGTTCCTTTAAAATCCATGGCCCATGATCGGAAGGCAAGAGGCTAGCATTCAGTCCTCTCCCGTCTAGATCTGTCACACACACTATAACATTTTCTTTAGATTTTTTTCCTTTAGATTTACCAAAACCATATAATAGGTGGTCAAACCTAAACACTTTAAATTTGTATGCAATTAGGCAGGCCCTTCCGCTATATAGTTGATGGTAAATCTAAATCTAAAGGAAATCCAACAACAAAAGTTGTATAGTGTGTATCCAGGTTTAGCCTTTTTTTTTTTTTAGATTAACACGTAAAATAGTATAGCTTCAGGTAAATAATCTTATAAACAGGTTTTAAAGGGTTAGTTATTCCAAAAGTAAAATTTTAGTTATAGGTGGAGCCTGATGTGCTAATCCAGCCCCTGTCTTAGATATTGTAATCTTGGACACTCCAACAGTGAGATTTACCTGCCATAGTTTGTAACTCTTTTTCTGTCCAAACAAATGGCCTTTGCTCTCACTGCTTTTTAAACTATTAAAAAATTGTATTACACTATCCACGCTTCTTGTGGCTCTGTACGGAGGAACAATTTTTTCAGATGTTTTGGTGATGAGCTTAACAGAAAATACATTTATATTTACACTGCAGTGATCGTTTGGATTGGGAACTGGTCTATCTGACCATAGATGCTCCTACTGTGTGATTCCTGAGAGGACACATCAGATATCTGAGGATTTCCTATACCTTTTACCTGATGGTCACACCGGATATTTGGGGATTCCCTATATTATATGTCTGGTGGTCACTTGGTGGCCGATGCAATCTGGTGAGTGTTTAGATATATCATTTCGGGTGGAGCACTTTTGATTGAAGCACTACTGCACTTTAGAAAGTCACAGTGATTGGAGAATATAGAGAAGAATTATCCACTTATTATAAATTGTTGCAGGTTGCTGGAAAGGCTGACTGCTGGTTGAAAGGCACTTTAATTGTGAGTAAGCATTTCCGGAATGGATGTACATTTTAGCATTTATTAAATATTTTGTGGAATGATGGCCTTTTCTGATTGCATGAGAGGGTTTGATCAGTCTGCTTACCGAGGATCTGGTGAATTGGAGAGAAAAGAAGAAATTGAAAGCATTGACATTTTAAATTTGTTGAAATCTGGTGAGTTTTTTGGATGTTGGAGGATAACGCACTTTATTCGTGGTGATTAAGCACGCTGAGCATAGAACTGAAGAAAATAGTTCAATGGTGCATGGACACAAATGAGATAATAATAAAAAGTAAATAATCACACTTTTGGATTGATGGATATTTGATAGCATAACCACTAATATTGTTTTTAGTATATATCGGCACAAATTGTGGTTTTTCGTTGCACCAATTATGTCTGATTTAGAAGAGTGGTTATACATTGTTGTGGATGCAGCATTTGTTTGATAGGATTGGGATTTCATTAAGTGAGCGTGTCTTTTTCATTTATTACACACTTATAGAATTCCCACATCAAGTGGAGTCACATAGCTGCAGCTAGAGATCTGAACACGGGGGGCCCATAACTGATTTTTATATTTTATTTTTGTGCCAGTGACACAATACGTATTATAGTTTATAGTGTACAATTATATATATATATGATAGAGGTAGCAAGATTTATTACAATTATCATAAATCACAAAAAATAAATAAAAATTTTAAATAATTTATGGCTTTACAATGCCTCTAACTACAAGCATAATGCACTTGCAAAGAGACTGGGATTGTTGTTTATATGTGTGGTCTTCTTTGGCATGTCTTAGCGGACTAGCTTCTTCTGCTATACCTCTGCACAAGCTATACTATAAGTCAGTATGATGTAGTGCTATAGTGGATAATCTAAACCTGCTTTCACAGGTGGCTGACAACGTTTTTTTTTTTTTTATTTAACGTTGCTTCAGTGGCTTGATCTTGTAGCTGAAATAAAGGAAGAATAAAAAAAAATCTAAATGATTTTCTGTTTCATTTACAGCTTGAGTGAATGTTTATATAAATGAGTGAATTTTGAAGTTGCACATGACAAACTGTAGTAACTTTAAAAATACCTTTATTATTTTTGAGGCAAGCTGACTCAGACTTTAACCTATAATTTAAACAGTGAACAGATATTGCAGCGGTTTTATATACTGTTATATACTGTTTTTTTCACTGCTGTATGCTTTCTTGCGAACAGTATAATATTTTAGCATGGCATCACCTAGAAAAAGAATCTTACTGAAACTTACTCCTTGCAAATATTACCACTGAAGCTGACATCAATGAAAGCCTCTTTTTGCATGAAACTCCTCTCTTTCCTCCTGTATCCTTATTTCCAAAGCACACAGCACAATGTAAGACACACATAATACAGTACAGTAGGTATCCACAGGAATCCTCTTATTCTGGAATATAGAACATTTTCATTTATAGTTTTCAGTCAGATGTTGGCAGAGGCTTCTAGTCACTGGGGTTCATTTACTAAGACTGGATTCTACCTCCCTCCCGATCTTAAAAAAGCATTTCCTCGATTCAGTGCAGAGAGTTCTCTGCTCAAGCCGACAGTTGTCAAAAGAAAAAAAAAAACAGGCAGCCTGCCAAGTTTCTTACAAATCTAGTCCCGTAGGGGCTGCTGATAGACTCTATACTCCCCTGGTTACCACGACTCTGCAAATCCTCTCTTACCTCTGACACCTTGGGTTTTAGTCTGCAATACGGCATTAGTTAATGAGAAACGCACACAAATTTTACTGAGCCACTCAGATGTCTTTACTGAGGTGAAAAATTAACATAAAGAATGGCATGAATAAACACAGTTAAATTGGACAAAGAGTATTTCTTATAACCAATATCCAAAATCACTTAACATAGATAATTCATTAGACGTAGTGTATGTGGACAGTTTTTTTTTTTTTTTCTTTTAAAAAGCTTTATTTAAAACTTTTGCATATATACATATTCACATTACATTACATTTGAAAAAAAAAAACTATGTGGACAGGTGCTCAAAGAAACAAGTATCCAACACTCTTAAAATATATGTTGGATACCTTTCCTCTAAGGCAGTGATGGCGAACCTTGGCACCCCAGATGTTTTGGAACTACATTTCCCATGATGCTCAGCTACACTGCAGAGTGCATGAGAATTATGGGAAATATAGTTCCAAAACATCTGGGGTGCCGAGGTTCGCCATCACTGCTCTAAGGCCTCAGCACACAGACCAGCAAACAATATTAGTCATAGGAATACAAATAACACAGTATAACCTAACCAAATTGGCTCCCCCTAGGGTGTAGTTCAATGATTAAGTGATAGAATGCAGAATAATGAAGAGTAACAAAGAGGAGATGATAAATGTTCTTTCAATTCCGGATATCTTTAGCTCACCTGTAGTTTATACTGCAGTGTGATTTGTAATTAAGAGTTATGCCGCGTTCATGTGTACATCCACTTTAAGCTTTAACAAAAAAATAAAAATAAATAGAAGCTGGTTACTATGAAGAGCTGCACTCGATTTTGGGCTCTCGAGTTTTAGTAAATTAACCCCATTGTATTTCAGCACTACTCTTTTTATCTAAGAAATCTAAGCATAAACTGCTGCCCTGCCACACTATTATTCATCATGCTTTGAGATACTTTTATAAAACAGAGAGAATAAGAGAATAAATACCTCAGATAAAAAAACAGTAACAAGCACTGGAAATGTGTCTTACTGTACATAATGCAATAGGATAAACTTTCAATAAAAAAGTTAAAGTGATTGTAAAACCTTAGCTATACCAACTGAAGTGAATAGCTTCAGGTGATACATAGAAATGAAACAAATTCTCCTACATATGTTGGACCTAGTTATCTGCACCCTCTCTAATCTACAGCCTCCTACATCACACATTGAACACAGTATTTCTGAACTTCAGAAGACCAAACAGATATAAGATGTCACATACTGCACAGTACAGAAAAGAGAGTTAAAGGGGTTGTAAAGGTAAAAAAAAAAATCCTAAATAACTCCCTTTCCCTTAGTGCAGTCCTCCTTCACTTACCTTATCCTTCGATTTTGCTTTTAAATGTCCTTATTTTTTCTGAAAAAAACTCACTTCCTGTTCTTCTGTCTGTAACTACACACAGTAATGCAAGGCTTTCTCCCTGGTGTGGAGTGTCATGCTCGTCCCCTCCCTTGGACTAGAGGAGAGTCACGCCGCCCACTAACACACAGCTCCTTTCTCTATCTGCAATGTTGAGAGCGTCCTGACTCTCCTGTATTCCAAGGGAGGGGGCGAGCACGACACTCCACACCAGGGAGAAAGCCTCACATTACTGTGTGGAGTTAGACACAAGAACAGGAAGTCAGGATTTCTCAGAACAAATAAGGACATTTAAAAGCAGAATCGAAGGTTGAGGTAAGTGAAGGAGGACTGCACTAAGGTAAAGGAAGCTATTTAGGGAACAAAAAATGTACCTTTACAACACCTTTAAGGCCGCGTACACACAATTGAACATATCTGCTGAAACTGGTCCGCAGACCAGTTCCAGCGGACATATCGGATCGCGTGTATGGCCTAGCAGACAGGTTTCCAGCAGACAAAAGTTTTAAAGCATGCTTTAAAACTTGTCTGCTGGAAAGCAGTCTGTCGGACATGTCCGCTGGTTAGTACGCCTAACCAGCGGACCGAAATCTCCCGCATGCGTCGAATGGATTCGACGCATGCGTGGAAGCATTTTACTTCCTGGTTTGTGGACATGGCGGCGTCAACGTCACTGCCATGTCACCGAGCTGTCTGTCTACGGGGATTTTGGTTTGATCGTGTGTACATACATCAAACCAAAACATCCCAGGAGACATGTCCGATGAAAACGGTCTGTAAAATATAAGTGACTGTGTCTCATGAGAAGAACACATAAAAAATACTTAAATGACCAAACTTATTAAACACCAAAATAGTGAAAAAATGTGTGTGTGATATAGAAATAAAGTCCAAAACTAACTCCAAATGAACAAATGGTGATATCTCATATATGTAAGACAACAGGACAATAGTGGTTCCTCATGTGCAGCTGATCAACAGGACGGTGTAATGGCTGAGACAAAACAAAGAACCTCCACCAACGTCAAACACTGACCCTTACCAGAGCCTATGATCTCAAAGAAATCAAATATCGCAAGGCACAAATCAACATCAATCCACCAGGGTAACGGATGTTCTCAGTGCTGTGAAGAATCCTTGGAGGCTAGCAACACTCAATCATGACATATGGAAGCAAGGGAGACTCACATAGCGAAAAACCATAGAGGAAATGTAATATATAAAAAAAGATGTACACTTACAATTTGTAAGATGATAAACAGCAATAAATTACAAGCCGGCCGGCTAGCAGAACGTGTGCCCGTCTCTTCCGGGTCCTGTACACGTCATGCGGTGACGTTAGAACGCCGCCTCCCAACGTTTCGTCACTAATTGAACTTGATCACGGGATAAGGAAGTGTTCTGCGTCACCGCATATAAACATAATGGGGGTGGGTCGGACCTCGACATGAATCTCAAATGGCCGCGCACGCGGGAATGTGGAATCCTGCGAAACCAGCATCTTAATATAGAACAGGACAAATAAAATATAAAATAAAATGCTGCGTCCGGACTTCTCAAATCACGGACATCAATTATCTTTCTCCCTCATAGGGATAATGTATATATATATAACAGAGAGTATATATATATATATAACAGAGAGGGTAAATACATACCCATCTCCAACAGGAACCATAAAATCACAGAAATAAAAATTGGACATAATCCATCTATTTGGAAATTAAATTAATACATTGTGTTAAAAGTTATACAATATACTGTTGTAGCAGCCGGATAAGACCCACCTCAAGTTTACATATCATACAATAGACAGTACAGTGATATAACACATTCATGATATCTCATACACTGATAGGTGACAGATGTACGTCTATACAAATCTCTATCCAACCCCACTGATTTATGACTGAAAATATTCATCCACGGTTCAAAGAATCTTGTTACACGTATATATCCTAAAAGTCTTTAAAAAAAACTTCCAGCTATAAAAACATATTTACAAGCATTGAAAAAACATGCAACTGCTGCTATAGATCCAAATGGCTTTATACACCGCTAATGTGTAAGTCCTGACATTATTAAAAGTGCACAGGATGTTCTTGATAGGCCCCTATATAGTAATGACATGTCAAAATATAGTCTTATATTGTTTATGGACATCATTAGAGATCATGAGCAATGTAGCTAAATTTCATTTGTTTGTTTTTTCTTTTCAAAGTCATCTGTACAAAACCTGCTATTCCCTGTGTTCGAAATGATGTAGAATTACATTTCTAGGACAGTAGGCTGCTGGGCTGCTTAAAAACAATATCTTCTGTCATACCCACTGATTTAGAGTACTAATGATGCACAGCAAGCAGCCAGTGAGGTGCAGAGATTATCGCGCCTCTGCGTTTTATTGATAACCTAATGCTCCTGATGAAACCCCCTGATAGACTAAGGGGTAAAGTACAACAGCATATTCTACAGGGAATGTATATAAGGAATGCAGAATAGCAAATGAATTGCAGCATTGTATTATGAAATCAGCCAGATAATCAAAGTCCTTTATACTGCAATTTGCCACATTTTACATGAATGGTACACATTAGACTTGTGCATTTGTCACCCACTCATTATATTGTAATATTTTCACACGCTGCTATGAATGCTAAGCGCATGACTCTTACACTGATATTGCTGCTTCCATTATAGCTTGATTTAAACTGTTGTTATTTAATGATATTAAAGAAATAAAAAACGGGGATCTGTAAAGAAAGTTTTTCAAAGAGATTATGTTAGAATAGAAACAGTCTTAGGGTGAATTGATAGATTGTCAAAGAGCACATTAACATAGTAAGACCTTTATATTATGGATTACTAAGGCAGTTATATTCAAGGTAATAATACAAAAACAATCATGCTGAATCAATCTTACTTTCAGCTAGGATTGATTGGTTACGAAGACTTATCAAGTATGCATAAAAATGACAAGCAATTCAGTGTTCAGCGACACACTTACAGCGTTCCAGTTACTGATTATGTTTACTGATGTTTTAACTGAATGCATCAGTAACAACTGGGATGTGATCTGAACAAGATTTGATGATGTCAACACTGTGATGTACACTATTCTCCTTACTGGAGAGGAAGCTACACCTTTAACCACTTAAGACCTGGACCTTTAGGCAGCTAAAGGACCCGGCCAGGTTTTGCGATTCGGCACTGCGTCGCTTTAACAGACAATTGTGCGGACGTGCAACGTGGCTCCCAAACAAAATTGGCGTCCTTTTTTTCCCACAAATAGAGCTTTCTTTTGGTGGTATTCTTTTGGTGGTAAAAAACCCCTGCGGTTTTCATTTTTTGCGCTATAAACAAAAATAGAGCAACAATTTTAAAAAAAATGCAATATTTTTTACTTTTTCCTATAATAAATATCCCCCAAAAATATATATAAAACATTTTTTTTCCTCATTTTAGGCCGATACGTATTCTTCTTCTACCTATAAGCGTTTATCGGTTGGTTTGCGCAAAATTTATAGCGTTTACAAAATAGGGGATAGTTTTATTGCATTTTTATTAATTTTTTTTTACTACTAATGGCGGCGATCAGCGATTTTTTTTTTTTTCATGACTCAAACATTATGGCGGACACTTTGGACAATTTTGAGACATTTTTGGGACCATTGTCATTTTCACAGCAAAAAATGCATTTAAAATGCATTGTTTATTGTGAAAATGACAATTGCAGTTTGGGAGTTAACCACAAGGGGGCGCTGGAGGGGTTATATCTGACCTAATATGTGTTTACAACAGTAGGGGGGTGTGGCTGTAGGTGTGACATCATCGATTGTGTATCCCTATAAAAGAGATCACACGATCGATGACGTCGCCACAGTGATAAATAGGGAAGCCGTGTTTACACACGGATCTCCCCGTTCTTCAGCTCCGGGGACCAATCGTGGGACTCCAGCGACGATCGGGTCCGTGGGTCCCACGGTCCCGGTCACGGAGCTTCGGACCGGGTCGTCTGCGACCCACGGCTGGGCACTAGCACAAGACGTACCTGTAAGTGCATGTGCCCAGCCGTGCCATTCTGCCAACGTTAATGTGCAGGAGGTGGTCCTTAAGTGGTTAAGATCTTCAGTGCAAGAATCTTCCTGCTCCTGCTTCATCCATTCTGTGTTTTCTGCACTTCTCTTGCTGCTTCTTGAATACTGTACCCCTCTACCAGTCATCAGGGACAACTTTGACATGAGGAAGCATTTTCCTGTTTCTACTAAGTTGGCCACCTCCACCTAGAGACACAGTGCAGAACCAAACGTGATAAGTCAGTAATGGGGAAAAGATCAACAACAGAAAGCCTATAGGAGTATTGATAACTAGTCATCTACCCTTGTCTTTTTTGGGCACAGATTCCACAGTCTTTGCCAGCATCTGGCTGCATAGCAGAGCTATGCTTCTCAGTGGGGATGAGCTTCGTATTCAAGTCTAACTCACGTTCGACTCGAACATTGTATGTTCAATCGTTCGTCGAATTACAAACATTTTTGGCCGTTCGCGCCAAATTCGAGTCGTGTGTGATGGCCCATAATTCACTGCAGCATCGCAGTGCATTGCTGGCTGATGATTGGCCAAGCATGCACTATGACCCGCATGCTTGGCCAATCACAGCACGCAAAAAACGGAGGGCCATAATTGGCCAAAGCCAGGGTGGCTTTGGCCAATTATGGTTTAGGGGGTTTAGTACACGCACCACACTATATAATGCTGCCTGGAAGTTGGCCTTGTGTAGTGTGTTGGTGGTTGACAGAGAGAGACAGAGAGAGAGAGAGAGTGTCATTTTTTGGAGTTAGAGCAGGCAGGCAGGCAGGCTAGTCAGTTAGAGTTACAGTGTGCAGAGGATATATCTGCATCCCAGGTGTTGTATATATATTTATACACTGTATTGAGTTTAGATAGATGCGCTCTTCCTAATATATTGACAAGCAGGCAGGTGATTGTGCTAGCTGCAGTATTTTCACGTGGTGTACTGTACTGGGCCAGATTCAGATACAAAAATGTATCTTTCCGGCGGCGTAGCGTTTCCTCTTTACACTACGCCGCCGCAAATATTATGGGCAAGTGCCTTATTCAGAAAGCAATTGCTTCATAATATGCGGCGGCGTAGCGTAAAGTGCACGGCGTAAGGCCGCGCAATTCAAATTGCTGAAGTGGGGGCGTGATTCATGTAAATTAATCATGACCCCACGTAATTGACGTTTTTTTTGGACGGCGCATGTGCGCATGCGCGAAATCACGTCGCTTTTTCTCAATGTTAACGATGTGAACGTAACTAACGTCGAGCCCCATTCCCGAACGATTTACGCAAACGACGTAACCAACATACAATTCGATGCGGTCCCGACGTCCATACTTAACATTGGCTGCGCCTGCTATAGCAGGGGTAACTTTACGCCGGTCTAACGCTTACACAAACGACGTAAAATACGAAGCGCCGTCGCAAGTACGCTAGTGAATCGGCGTAAATGGCTAATTTGCATAATTTACGCGAAAAACGATGGAAGTGCCACCTAGTGGCCAGCGTAAATATGCAACTTAACCACTTCAGCCCCGAGCCTGTTTTTCAGATTCGGTGCTTACGAGACTAAAACAGTTTTTTTGCTAGAAAATTATTTAAAACCCCCAAACATTATATATTTTTTTTTCTAACACCCTAGAGAATAACATGGCGGTCATTGCAATACTTTTTCTCACACCGTATTTGCACAGCGGTCTTACAAGCGCACTTTTTTTGGAAAAAATTCACTTTCTTGAATTAAAAAATAAGACAACAATAAATTTGGCCCAATTTTTTTATATATTGTGAAAGATAATGTTACGCCGAGTAAAATGATACCCAACATGTCACGCTTAAAAATTCCGCCCGCTTGTGGCATGGCGTCAAACTTTTACCCTTAAAAATCTCGATAGGCGACGTTTAAAAAATTCTACAGGTTGCATTTTTTGAGATGCAGAGGAGGTCTAGGGCTAGAATTATTGCTCTCGCTCTAACGATCGCGGCGATACCTCACTTGTGTGGTTTGAACACCGTTTTCATATGCGGGCGCTACTCGCGTATGCATTTGCTTCTGCGCGCGAGCTCGTCGGGACGGGGCACTTTAAAAAAAAAATTTTTTGGTTTTCGTTTTTATTTCTATTTATTTTATAATGTTTAACACTGAAAAAAAAAAAATTATCACTTTTATTCCTATTACAAGGAATGTAAACATCCCTTGTAATAGAAAAAAGCATGACAGGTCCTCTTATATATGAGATCTGGGGTCAAAAAGACCTCAGATCTCATATTCAGGCTTAAATGCAAAAAAAAAAAAGAAAAAAAAAAAGTCAAAATGTAAACAAATTAAATGTCTCTTTAAGAGGCTGGGCGGAAATGACGTTTTGACGTCACTTCCGCCCAGCCGAGGTATGGGGACGGCTGAGGGACATTTTTTCGCCTCCGCCGCTACCGACGGCTACGGTAAGCGGCGGAGGGCGTGGGAGAGCGGCGGGAGGGGGGGCACCCTCTCCCGCCGCCGGTAACGGCGATCTCGCGGCGAATCCGCCGCGATGACCGCCGTTATCATTAACAGGACCGCCCCACGAAGAGATGGATATCTCGGTTGTGGCAGCAGCTGCTGCCGTTACCGAGATATCCATCTTCAAAAAAATGACGTCTTTGGACGTGGGGCCGGTCAGAAGTGGTTAAGATACGATGGTGTAAGCGAATTACGCCGCTCGTATCTTAGGAGAAAGCCAGCGTATCTTGTTTTCTGAATACAGAAAACAGATATGCCGGCTATTCTTAGTATTTACGTGGCGTATCTATAGAATCTGGCCCTCTGTGTCCTCTGTACAGTGTGCATCGAAAGCTACGTCAATAGATTTGCTGCTGTTTCTCATATTAATTCCTAAAGGCAGTAGAGCTGCACGATTCTGGGAAAAATGAGAATCACAATTCTTTTGCTTAGAATGAAGATCACGATTCTCTCACGATTTGATATATACTGTATATGTAAATAAAAAAAAATCACAAAAATAAAAATGCATGCTAACAAAAACACCATGCATTTTGGTGCAGCGGAATAAAAAAATTAAATTAAAAAAAGGCCCATGCACTTTGGTGCTATTGAGGGGTGGCAGGCAGTTCATTCTCAAATTAATAGGCTGTTCTGCAGCAAGGCACATACTCTGATGCATCCCATAGATGTGAAGTTAAACCTTTAAAACACAGTCAGGAGGCCGAGGGGCATCAAAAACCACATCAGTGATAGCTGATAATAGCATGGCTGTTTTGAACAACGTCACTACAGTACTACCCTACCTCACTGTGCACTCACTGCTGTGCTCCTCGTTTCCCAAGGCAAGCGTAAGACATTGTCTGTGTCTCTGCGTCTGTGTCTCTGCACCGCCCAGCGGTGCACCGAGTCACGCATTGAACTGATGTCAGTTCCAGTTGCTGATGTCAGTTCCGATATCCGCCATTTGCGTTTCAATGCTGGTTACGTGGAACCGGTGGCTACATATAAAGATCACGGGTCATCCCGTGTGGAGTTCGCGGGGGGTGAATCAAGTTCACAATATTCTCGCGATTAATCGTGCAGCTCTAAAAGGCAGGGATCTTCTTTAATACCACAGGCAGGGGATAATTCTGCAAGTATTGTATTGAATACAATTGCTGTTTTTGTCAAATTAATATCACAGGCCGTGGCTGATCAGCAAGTATTTTCACTGCGCCCATTCCTGGGCCCACCAAGAGTAACTGTGAAGGCTTACAGTGTTGTGGCAACACCAACACCTAGGGCCCAAATTTCTGCAGAGTATATAATGCAGGCTCCTACTTTCAAATATCCAACTTCATAGTTGCCAACATTGCATGTCGTACCTGCACTGAGTCTGATGACACTGCGGGCCGGATAAAAGCACAGCCGGGTGATCAATCAATCGTACCTCGGGGACCCATGAACTAGGCAGCAGCAGCAGGAGGAGGAAGATCGCATCCCATCCACATGTTCAGTGGGTAGCGGGGAGGGGCCACCAAAAGAGAGAAGCTGATTGGCTGCCCCCTCTCCTCTACACTGAACACAAGAGGACTATAGGAAACAACACAGTGGCGGTGGCGGCCATTTTGGTGTAGCCGCTGACGTTTTTTTTGCAGAAACTTCCCGGGACAAAGTCTTGAGGGAAAAAAATCGGGACAAAAACAATCCGGGACAAAGGTCCTAAATCCGGGAATTTCCCGGGAAATCCGGGACTGTTGGCAACTATGCAACTTACAAACGACTCCTACTTGCAAACGGAAGGAGACAACAGGAAGTGAGAGGAAATCTACCCCTAGGAAGGGGAATTCTCTTCTGTAAAAGGTGTCCCCTGTCCACTGTCTCCTGTCCTGTCACCAATCCTTGTTTCACCAAAAAAAAAAAAATTAAAAAAATCATTTGTCATTGGGACAGAAAGTGAGGTGTAATCTTCTGAACAGATGTGCACAGACAGCAAAACAAATGTTACAGGGGCGATAACCCTTCTCTATGTTTTCCAAAAAGCTTAAAAAATAGATTTTTTAGATGGAGCTACACTTTAAAAAGTACCAGTTTAAAATTACAAATAGATTATACTTAAAGGTGTTGTAAATAAAAAAAAAATTGTTTTGCTGAAATGACTGTTTACAGGGTATAGAGACATAATAGTTAACTGATTCCTTTTAAAAATGATTAAAAATAGATAAAAACCAATCACATAATGTACCTGCAGTTTCTAGTTTCGTTTTTGCATGTTTCCTGCCTGTGCTGTACAGAGCCACAGAGCCAATACAGGGCAGTGATGGTTTGGAAAATGAAACTGATTGGTGCTGATGGGGTTTTAGACACACAGTAATCACACCTCCTTTATTATTGACCACAGAGAGAAAGCTCCCAGGACTGTGGTTATCAGGAAACAGACAACCAGGAAGTGTGGAGATCAGAGAAGAATTACAGCAACTTGAGAGCAAAAATGAACAATGAGGACATGAAAACAGCACTGCATTAAGGGAAAGGAAGCTATTAAGATAAAAAAATCCTTTACAAACCCTTTAACAACAAACCTACAGTCCCTGTCTTGTTTGCACCGTCTATATACTGCTGTTCAAAGTATATAAGGCCAAAGAGGCTGGTAATGACCTTGGGGGGGACATGGCTGCATTTGTGAGGGACATGGCTGCATATATGGGTGATTTGGCTGCATATGTTTGGGGACATGGCTGCATATGTGGGGGACATGGCTGCATTTGTGGGGGACATGGCTGCATTTGTGGGGGACATGGCTGCATTTGTGGGGGACATGGCTGCATATGTGGGGGACATGGCTGCATTTGTGGGGGACATGGCTGCATATGTTTGGGGACATGGCTGCATATGTTTGGGGACATGGCTGCATTTGTGGGGGGACACGGCTGCATTTGGGGACACATTTAAAAAAAGTATCAGTATTCGGTATCGGCGACTACTTGAAAAAAAGTATCGGTACTTGTAATCAGTCCTAAAAAAGTGGTATCGGGACAACCCTAATTGTCACCACTGTGCCATGCCATCAAATGCAGCCAGTGTGCCATGCCAGCAAACGCAGCCACTGTGCCATCAATTGTCACCACTGTGCCATGCCATCAAACGCAGCCACTGTGCCATCAATTGTCACCACTGTGCCATGCCATCAAACGCAGCCACTGTGCCATCAATTATCACCACTGTGCCATGCCATCAAATGCAGTCACTATGCCATCAATTCGCACCACTGTGCTATGCCATCAAATGCAGTCACTATGCCATCAATTCGCACCTCTGTGCCATGCCATCAAACGCAGTCACTGTGCCATGCCATCAAATGCAGCCACTGTGCCATGCCATCAAACACAGCCACTGTACCCCTCAATTGTCGCCACTGTGCCAATTGTCGCCACTGTGCCAATTGTCACAGCTATGCATGTCACTGTGCCCTTTAATTGTTGCCACTGTGCCCATTGTTGCCACTGTGCATGTCACTGTGCCCTTTAATTGTTGCCACTGTGCCCTTTGTCACCACTGTGCCCATTGATGCCACTGTGCCCTTTGTCACCACTGTGCCCATTGATGCCACTGTGCCCTTTGTCACCTCTGTGCCCATTGTCACCGCTGTGCCCTGTAAAATGCACTTACCTTACTCCTTCAACGTCCCTCGATGTCTTCTCCCACCTTGGTGACGCTTCAGCCAATCAGGTTACCGATAACCAGAATCCGGGAACCTGATTGGCTGAGACGGCCGCCAGTCTTATCCATGGAACGCACCCCCCGTGCGTTCTGAGGATAGACATCTGGGAGACAAGGGTTGTACTCGGAAAGCCTATCAGGGCCGCTGTTATTCAGGTGACTGGTGCTCAAGTTCCGGCCATCTGAATAGACCAGCGGCAGCTGGCCACAATAACATACATTCATGCAATGCATGGATGTATGTTATTTTCAGTGGCGGTGCGGAGCCAGAGGACCGCCACTGATAGTAACACCCAGCAGGTACGATATTTAAAGAAATGTTTCAATTTTTTTTCACTTTAACCATCATTAAAATCACTGCTCCAGAAAAAACGACAGTTTTAAAAACTTTTTTTTCCATCGATACATGTTCCCTGGGGCAGGACCCGGGTTCTCAAACCCGTTTTACAACAATAACTTGCATATTAGCCTTTAAAATTAGCACTTTTGAATTCGAACTTTCGAGTCCCATAGACTTCAATGGGGTTCTAAAATTTAGCATGAACGCTCGGTCCGTTCGAAGGTTGTGGTGCGAACGGAATGGGGGGGGGGGGTGTTCGGCTCATCCCTACTCCTCAGCAGAAGGGAAGCCCTGCTGAGATTAAGACCTGACTCTTTTATACTAAAGCAATGCCCTCTTCTCCCAGCGTTGTTGTGTTTGGTGCCATCTTTTGCATCCAGAAAAGGGAATCACATACATTCCAAAGCTTGAATCATTAGCCAGTTAAGTCTAGGAGGGCCTCTTTATCTTTCAAATTCACTAATAAGATGTGAAAACTGACCTTGTATGGCCTTTTGGTAGAAGGTCCTGCCGAATGAGAAGCAACATTTAGAAAAGTAATTTATAGGTTTCTGGCACCTTTCTACAAATGTTATACTTGAAATTATTCTAACAAAGACCCTAAGGCTACTTTCACTATGAGGCAGTTTTCAGGCGTTTTAGCACTAGAAATAGCCTCTAAATAATGCCTGAAAACCGCCTCCCATTCAGTTCAGTGTGACTTTTCACACTGGGGCAGTGCGCTTGAGGGACGTTAAGAAAAGTCCTGCAAGCAGCATCTTTGGGGCGGTTTGGGAGTACTGTATGCAGCGCTTCCAAAATGCTTGCCCATTGAAATGCAACAAGGGTGCTTTTTAACCCCTTATTTGCCTGCTAGCGGGGTTAAAAGCGTCCCACTATTGGCCCAAAAGTGCTGCAAGCGCACCGCAAAAACGAGCGTCGCTTTAGTGCTAATGGCCGGGCGCTGCCCTGTGAAAGTAGCCTTAAGAATGTTGTCAAATCCATGAGTCTTTTTTGTTACATATCCTTTATTAGTCCTTCAGACGCTATGAATTAAGTATAGTTTCTTCTTCCCTCTGAATTCAACAGCTATGTGCTTGTGCAGCTGAATAATTGATGAACTGTTGAACAAAACAGCTGCAGTGTTCTTACCTCCCTTTGATATTACATAAAATATTGGCTGCCATTTTACTGTTCTTCTATTAAATCTAAATTTTAGCATAATCAAGATTTACTCTATGTATACCAAGAATAATACTGCTTGAGGTAATGTATACATTAAACACATGCATATTTATTACTTGACTAAGATAGATGTTAACATACTGTATGCTTACTTGACAAAATCAGTCATAAGTAAGTTCTGAAAATTTCACTCTGTCAACAATGCCTATATGCTGTCCATATATTTATCATTATGCTGCTTAAAAATCTTCAGTGATTCTCATTTTTTCCTAGTATCGTTGTTAAAGGGTGAATTATTATTTATTTATTTTTCAGAAAGCAGTACTGTCATAGATCATGGAGTATGGAGTGTACAGGAACAAAATAGGCTTGTAGATGTTTAAGGTATTTTTACAATTGCACAGCCCCAGAAATTGACCAGCATGCTGGCAAATTATCACAAGGCTCCAAAGTTATTCTGCCATAGAGGAATTAACCAGTTATTGGGTTGGGCCATGTAACATTTTCCCTTAGAGAGGAATGTGTTCAGTTCATGCACAATAGAAGAGGAGACACAAAACCAATGATGGTGATCAACATTGTTCCTAGAAGAAATATGGGCTGGGCAGGGAAATTTTATGTATACAGTAAATTCACATGGCATTTTCTCAAACTGTTTGTAAATAAAATGCAGCCGGATGAGCTGTCAAATAATTGTCTCTTGGAATGCATTGGTTGTCTGTGGAGAGTAGTGAACATTTTTGTTAATTTTTTTGGAATGATGCTCTGCTAGACCTGGTAATCTCAAAAAAAGCAGAGCTTATTACTAATGTTCATATAAAAGAACATCTGGGTAGCAGTGACCATAACATGATTTAATGTTAGCTGTAAGCAACAAACACATAATGTAAATATAAAAACACTTAACTTTAAGAGAGCAAGCAAGATAGCAAGTTTTCTAAGGATGAGGCCCCGTACACACGGCCGAGGTTCTCGCTGAAAATCAGCGAGAACCTCGCTGGAATGCACATTCCAGCGAGGACCTCGGCCGTGTGTACGGTCTCAGCGAGCTTCCCGTCGGGAAGCCCGTCGAGCCGAAATAGAGAGCACGCTCTCTATTTTCTCGACGGCCCGCCTGGAAGAATGGCTGGTTGCCATTCCCGACGGGCGGGTCGCCGAATCCGACGGCCGGGAGAGAACCTCGACGGGCGGAACGATGTGTTCTGCCCGTCGAGGTTCTCTGCCGTGTGTACGGCACCTGACAGCTGATTTCCAAGACTAAAGACGATAGGATTTTCCACAAACAAAGCCTCAGGTGCCGTACACACGGCCGAGGTTCTCGCTGAAAATCAGCGAGAACCTCGCTGGAATGCACATTCCAGCGAGGACCTCGGCCGTGTGTACGGTCTCAGCGAGCTTCCCGTCGGGAAGCCCGTCGAGCCGAAATAGAGAGCACGCTCTCTATTTCCTCGACGGCCCGCCTGGAAGAATGGCTGGTTGCCATTCCCGACGGGCGGGTCGCCGAATTTGACGGCCGGGAGAGAACCTCGACGGGCGGAACGATGTGTTCTGCCCGTCGAGGTTCTCTGCCGTGTGTACGGCGCCTCAGACTTTTGTCCGAAGGGCGTTGGCCATGAACGTGTCTTGCATGCAAATGGCACATAATTGTTGGCCAACAAACACGGACGTAGTTACATACTACATCATTGTACAGATCTTTAGCGCCACCCTTTGGGCACCTTCTGCTAATGTTGTGTTTGGTGAGCATTGATTCCGAGCATGCATGTTTGTACTTTGGACTTTTATCCGACTTTTATCTGTACTTGTGTACACACGCTCGGAAAATCCGACAACAGTCCATTGTCCACAAAAAAATTTAAAGTCTGCCATCCAACATTTGTCTGTGGAAAATTCGACAACAATTGTCTGATGGAGCGTACACATGGTTGGATTTTCCCCCAACAGCCTGTCATTACACAATTCCCGTCAGAAAATCTGATTGAGTGTACGAGGCTTTAGACTGGGAGAGAATATTGGCATTAATAAACACAGAACAGAAATGGGAATTCTTTAAAAAGACTGTATGCAAACTCACTGCAAAGTATTTTCCCATGGACAATACGTTTAAAATGCTAAAAATAAAACCTATGTGGCTCACAGTCAAAGTTAAAAAAAGCTATAAATAATAAGAAAATAGCTTTTAAAAAGTATTTACAAAAAAACATTATCATTGTTTAAATGTTACAAAGAATATAACAGAATATGTAAAAAGGAAATCAAGACAGCAAAGATGCCCAATAAATGAAAGATTGCTAAAGATAGTAGAACAAATTCCCAAAAAATCTTCAATTATATTGATAGTAAAAATATCTAGCCCTGTAAAAAAGAAATCAGTATGCATACCTTTTTTTAAGACGATCTGATCCGGTCTCCAGCGGCGGAAGCTCTGCAGAGGACACAGCTGACAAAATTAATGGGGAGTCACCTATAGACTTACTATGGGGCTTCCATTGTCGGATGTGTACTCTGCACCCGTCTCCACAGTGAAGCCGCAGCTGACTGCTCAGCGTGGTATCGGGTCAGCTTAAAAAAAAGTATGCATACTAATTGATACTTTACAGGGTTAGATAGGTTAGTGTTAGATTGTTGATGTCTGTAGATGCAGGAATTTTAGTGTTTAGGGTGGACTTCTACTTATGTGCATGGTAAAGTCTACAGGCTTGAGAAAATCAGCTTGTAAATGGATAGAAAACAAAATTCAGAGAGTAGTGGTTAAGTATTCATACTGAATGCTCTAAGAACAGTGGTGTACCCCAAGGTTCAGTGTTGGGACCAACGCTGTATCCTGGCCTAGGCCAACAAGGCCCAGACCTAGGGCAGCACTTTGCAGGGGGGGGGGGGAGCATGGAAAGAGTCCCTGCTGGCTTGTGCTACACTGTTTGTGTAGCGCCAGTCTTATGGGGTGGACTGGGCTGAGAGGAAAATAAGTCTAGCGCCCCCATAAAGCGGCCACAATGCTTTCCGGTATGCGGGCGGCCGGCATTCCACAACTGTTTGGGGGGGCGCTTCTAAGTTTGACTGTCCTATCATCCTGGACCACAAACCTTCCTCACTGTGCTATGTATTTTCTGCTGCACAATTGGCATGGTTATATCTTCTTAGTCTTCTCCATAAAATTATCAGAATTAGTAGAACTATAGGCAACACTTTTTTTTTTCATTTTAGAAATAGTAAGGGAGGGTTGTAGCCCCTGACGGTTTATTTTTTACAATTTCTGTCCCTTTGCAGAGATTTCCCTTCACTTCCTGCCCCATAGCCAAACAGGAAGTGAGAGGAAATCTATGCAAATTAAGGAAATCCATTTCCAGCCCCCTAGGCCCTCAAAACTAGTGTGCCCACTGGAAAACATCAGGGCAGGGCTTAAACAGCAAGGGGTGTGGCCTTGACAGGAAGGGATGGGTCATGTTTAAAGTAGGGGTGCACAAGTTTAGTCAGGCCTAGGGCAGCACAAAACCTAAATACACTACTGGCTGGGATTCTTACTTTTAATATATTTATAAATTATATGGGGTTGGAATTAGAAGTACCGATTCAGTGTTTACAAATGGCATGAAACTATGCCGTGGAATAATGTCCTTACAGGGCAACTATGTGGCAGATGAGGTTTCATGTTGAAAATTTTTAAGTTATGCACATGGGGGCTAAGAATATTCATGCATCATAAATCCTAGGGAGAGTACAACTGGAAGAATCAATAGTGGATAAGGATCTAGGTGTTCTGATGGATCATAAGCTTAAAGGTAGATCATAAGCTTAAAGGGGTGTTCCAGACAAAAATTGTGTTTATTAAAAGTCAGCAGCTACAAAAAGTGTAGCTGCTGGCTTTTAATAAACACTCACTTACCTGCTCCTGCGTTCCAGCGACGCGCCGACCGGGGCTCCGCTCCTCTCCCCCCCTCCCCAGCCGGCGTCTCCATCCCGACTGTGGGCACCCAGCCGTGACATCCTTCGGCTTCACGGCCGGGCACCCACTGCGCATGCGCGAGCCGCACTGCGCATGTGCACGCGGCTCGCCGCTGATTGGAGAGGCGATCGCATGGGACCTGTCATGTGTCCCATGTGATCGCCTACAGGGAGGGGCTGGTGTAGGCGATTAAGGCTTAATCGCCTAACCAGCCCCTCGGCGGAAGCAGGAATTGGGACAGGATGTCCCACTCCTACTGAAGCCCCCACTCCCCCCCAAAAAAAATTATTTGCCAAATGTGGCATGTAAGGGGGAGGGTAGGGGAATAAAAAAAAGTACATTTTTAGTAGGGTTGTCCCGATACCACTTTTTTAGGACCGAGTACAAGTACCGATACTTTTTTTCAAGTAGTCGCCGATACCGAATACCGATACTTTTTTTAAACGTGTCCCCAAATGCAGCCACGTCCCCCACATATTGCAGCCATGTATGTCCCCCACATATTGCAGCCATGTATGTCCCCCACATATTGCAGCCATGTATGTCCCCCCCACATATTGCAGCCATGTCATGTCCCCCACATATTGCAGCCATGTATGTCCCCCACATATTGCAGCCATGTCATGTCCCCCACATATGCAGTCATGTCATGTCCCCCACATATGCAGCCATGTCATGTCCCCCACATATTGCAGCCATGTCATGTCCCCCACATATGCAGCCATGTCATGTTCCCCACATAATGCAGCCATGTCATGTTCCCCACATATTGCAGTCATGTATGTCCCCCACATATTTCAGTCATGTCATGTCCCCCACATATGCAGCCATGTCATGTCCCCCACATATGCAGCCATGTCATGTCCCCCACATATGCAGCCATGTCATGTCCCCCACATATTGCAGCCATGTTATGTTCCCCACATATGCAGCCATGTCAGGTTCCCCACTTATTGCAGCCATGTCATGTCCCCCACATATGCAGCCATGTCATGTCCCCCACATATGCAGCCATGTAATGTCCCCCCACATATGCAGCCATGTCATGTCCCCCCACATATGCAGCCATGTCATGTCCCCCACATATGCATCCATGTCATGTCCCCCACATATGCATCCATGTCCTGTGCCCCATATTGCAGCCATGTCATGTCCCCCATACCTCCGCCGCCGATGCTGCCGAGTTAATCCCCGTGCAACACAGCGGGCATTACAAGTTTTCATTGGTAAACTTGTAATACCCGCGGCGCCATGTATAGACACGCGATTGGACGCATCCGTCCAATCGCGAGCAAGGGGGGAGTGTCTATGCACGTATCCGTGTATAGACACTCCCCCTTGCTCGCGATTGGACGGATCCGTCCAATCGCGTGTCTATACATGGCGACGCGGGTATTACAAGTTTACCAACGAAAAACTTTCAATGCCCGCTGTGTTGCACGGGGATTAGTGGCGGTCGGCGGCGGGCGGCGAGCGGCGGGCAGCGTGCGCCGAGCGGCGGGGGGGGAAGTATTCTATTTAGGTATCGGGGGTATTTGCGGGAGTACAAGTACTCCCGCAAATACTCGGAATCGGTCCCGATACCGATACTGGTATCGGTATCGGGACAACCCTAATTTTTAGGGTGGAACTCCTCTTTAATAATAGCATGTGATGTCTAGCTGTGGTTTCCAAAGCAGGTAACATCATTCTGTGTGTTTAAAGAGGTATAGACTCCAGAGAGAGAGAGAGAGAGGGAGAGAGAGAGAGAGAGAGAGAGAGAGAGAGAGAGAGAGAGAGAGAGAGCATTTTGCCCCTGTACAAATCATTAGTAAGACCTCAACTGGAATATGCAGTTGAGTTTTGGGCCCCAGTTCACAGAAAGGATATCAGGGAACTGTAAAAAGTGCAGAGAGAGGCAATCAAACTGATAAGAGGCATGGGGGAGCTCAGCTATTAGGAAAGATTAGAGGAACTGAATGTACTGTCTCTTGAGAAGAGGAGAGTAAGGGGGGATATGATCAACATATAATACATAAGTGGTCCATATAGTAAACTTGGTGTTAAGGTATTCAATTTAAGGTCATCTCAGAGGACAAGGGGGCACTCTTTACATCTAGAGGAAAAGAGATTTAATCCAAATGCGGAAATATTTCTTCACACCAAGAGCTGTTAAAATGTTAAATAGAATAGGCTCCCTCCCTGGTTCTGGCAATCTGATTAGATTGCATGAAAAAGGGCCTAGATTCCTTCCTAAATGTATATAATATAACTGGATAAACTATAGGTAAAGTTAGTCCAGGGATTATCCGACTGTGTCTCCGGGGATCAGAAAGGAATTCTTTACCCTGCTGGAGCAAATTGGTTCAAGCTTTGCTGGGGTTTCTTGCCTTCATCTGGATCAACTGTCGGTATAGGAGTGTATGATTTTTTTTTTTTTAAGGCTATTTTTTTCCCTGTTATTGGTTGAACTAGATGGACTGGTGTCAACCTCACTAACTATGTAATTGTGTTTGAAAAACGAAATAAATAAGCAAACAGAATGCCTTATGCCCCAGAGCTTACTAACCCAGCATTTCAAGCATGTTAGTAACCCAATAGCAAGGGTGTGGTTGACAGTCAAATTCTCTGATATGCTGATACTAGCCTATATGTCATTTTAAAATGATGGATGCTTTAAGAAAGTTTTCAGTAAAAAATGATAATTCGCCTCCTAAAGTCCTGGTTGTTGATGGCTATGGACACTGGGCTCTTTTGCATCTCCTGTACCCAGGTAAAGGTGCCAACAAGAGCTGCTTTTTGTGCCATCTACCTGACCAATGGGCGTATGTAGGTGTTCACCTCCACCTTGGTGAACTGGTTTATTGATTGCTCAGACACTTCAACCTTCTATACAGTTTCAGCATTATGGAGAGTTCCTGTTAGCGAATTCACTTGCAGGCTAAAAAGCTGGTTTCTACAGTTACCATACAGGTACGTGTGATATTCAATGGTTGTTCACTGGCTGCTACATTCGACCAGTACACATTCATCCTCTTTTAAATAGGGTGAATGTGACTATGATATGCCAAACGAATTCTGTTGAAGTCACTTGAGCAAACAGCAGTAATGTAATTTCCCAGTGAATCTTTCATCAATAGACCTCTTAGTCCCACCTAATTTAGCTGCAGCATAGTCCAAATGCAATCTAAATATAAATCTAAATGTTTTATTCGTAGATAGTCAGGTGGACGGTAAAAAGTTGGGGGTATACCTGAACGATATGTTACAGATGTCAGTGGAGCATTTTTTCCAAAGTTGGGCAATACAGTCAAAGGTAGCTCAATTTCCAGAGAAAACTGGGCACATAGAACTGCGCCAAGCATGAAAAATGCATCATTGCTCCAATGGGCATTTAAGTGGTAAGACTCTGCTCTTTGTTCCTATTACCTGCCAACCTAGGGTAGATGCCACAGGGCATTTGTGGACATTTGTGGACATCCTTGAACCTTATTGGACATTACTGGATCCTAAAAATGTAAATATTAATGAAAGCAGACTAAAAATAATTGTTCAAATTGGTTCAAAATAAGATTTTTAATTGAGTCTGTGTTTTTTTTTTGTTATACTTGTTCATACCCACACCCATTATGAACTGGTCAGGGTCACAAGAGACCTCTGAAAGCAGTTCTTCAGGGAAGAAGATAACACCTACTTGTCCTACTTGAGAGGTAGGTTGGTGGTATACAAGCTCCTCTCCAGTCTCACCGGCATCCCTTCCTAGTAGCTATCATTGGTGCTTAGTGAGGAGGATCACCTTTTTGGGGGAAACTCTTTTTAAAGCACCCTTTAGTTCTGAAGCTTAGGCTGGTTTGTATGAGTAAAGTAATGAGGGGGGGGGGGCTGAACACTTGCTATATTGATATCAGTGAGACATGGCGGACTTGTCTCTGGGTGGGAGGCGGGGATTACACTGCTTATTCTAATATATAAAAAAGGAATGTAACCCTTCTGTCAGCAAAACTCTCAATCTGTTTATATATCATGTTTATCATCATAGAGAGCTATTGCTGACAGATTTGTCTTTAAGCAACCTGAACCTTCACTAATATGTGAGATTTAATGGGTGGTAGCCAACATCTGAATTCATCTGGTGCACATTCTTCCTACTGTCAAGATGGCCATGGATGATTTGGCTGATCAAAAAATGAACAGATTCCTCCATCCACACATTTAAGGTGTATAAAGGAGTCCTCGCTGCGTTATTGTATTCTGACAGCTGGACTCGAGCTCGACGATTGGCTGCATACACTGATTGAGCACACATTTTCCAACATTCCCAAATGAGAGGGAGTTGATCACTAGGTCCACTCCTCTTGAACAGGAACAACCATAGAGAGATCAGAATTCAGCTGGTCTATGCTGAACCAACTGAATTTCTTACCATCCATTGAAAGCTTAAATAGGGCGAATGTTTAAAAAGGTTCCCGCTTAAAAAAACAAAAAAAACAAACATGTTATATTTACCTCCACTATGCAGCTCGTTTTACACACAGTGGCCCCGATCCTGGTCTTGTGGGGTCCCTCGGCGGCTGTCTCAGCTCCTCCCCGCATCAGTTAACCCCCTTCATGGGAAGCACTCTCCCAAGGGGGTTAGCTTGCAGGAGCGCTCCCGTGATACAGCCGGCGGCCATAGCCGCCAACTGTATCACACGGCCCTGCCCCCCAGCGCGCCACGTCATTGCATGTGATTGACAGCATTGCGAGCTAATAGCTGCGCTCGCTCAGGCCCGTCGGAACACGACAGGCAAACCAAACAACTGCTTGGGGCCCCGAGCTGGCCAGGGGCCCCAGCAGGGCAGGCCCTTGCCGCACCGCTGCTTCCTCCTGCAGTCCGGTCGGCTGTACAGGAGATTTAGATTCCTGTTCCGGGCCGGACTGACAGGAAGTGCACACACTGAGTGTTCACTTCCTGTCAGTCCGGTCCGGAAACAGCAAACTCATTCTCCTGCTGGCGTCTTGTGAGGCTCTGCGGAGGATAGAGGTAGAGAGTGTCTTGTGCGGGGGTATAGCGCTATCCTGGATGGTGGGAAGAGGAGTGCTGCCCATACACGTGTATGCAGGTGGTGGGGAGAGGAGTGTTGCCCATAGACGTGTATGCAGGTGGTGGGGAGAGGAGTGCTGCCCATGTATGCAGGCTAGAGAAGATTGTAAGATATCCTAACAAATCAAGTAATGCTTTCGGCACCAATCCCCCCCCCCCAGGCCTTAACTTAATAAAATTTAGTAAGCCCACCACCCCCCCCCCCCCAGCTTCTCAACTTGAAAATGTCACATTTTTTTCTATGCTTGGGGTCCCCAAATTCCTTCAAACGGCCCTGGCTGCGCTGCTATCAATCTAGCAAATCTAGCCAATCGATGACCAGTTTCCGAGGAGAAGAGGACGCCAGAAAATGCGCACAGTAGATTGGGGGCTCAGGTAAGTAAAATGTGGGGGCTGGGGGGGGGCGTCATTGCCAGTTATTTTTTTCACCTTAATGCATAGGATGCATTAGGGTGAAAAAAAATGTAACTTTACAACTCCTTTAATGTAGAATGCACAGCGAGTCTCACTGAATCACAATTGGGTGAATCTCTATTCACTATTCACTGGACAAATTGCCCAGTCAATGATTAGTAGAGGTTTGAATTTGGGTTGATAACTGTTATTTGGTAACTAAAAAGTTTGTAGTGCAAGCTTTCGAAGCACCAAGACATCATCTTCAGGCAATTTGAACTAACCATAAGAAACATATATTTTATACATGAAACATCAAAGAGATATACATATTATCAACCTGACATACATGAGTGGCATTGGGTGCTAAAATATTAGGATACAGAGATAGGGATCAATGTTTCTGTGAGACAGAGGAGTTTCCCTGTCACATAGATCTCTCACAGAGAAACCGATCCTCATCTACGTAGTCTACATATTTTAGCACCCAGTCCCACTCATGTGTGTGAAGTTTATACCATTTGCATCTCTTTGTTGTTCTTGTGAAAAAATAAATGTTTATTACTGACAGTTGAAATTGCCAGAAGAAGAGGCCAGCATGCTTCCAAAGCTTTCACAACAATTTTTTTTTTAAGTAGCCACTAAATGGTATCACCCTAAATCCAAACATCTATTTTTGTTGTTGGCTAACATGGATTTACAATCTACTGCTGGTACCAATGACTCACTTATACATATACCTCTAAGGCCGCGTACACGTGATCAGTCCATCCGATGAGATGGTTAATTGGTTAACCGATGAAGCTGACTGATGGTCTAATGTGCCTACACACCATCGGTTAAAAAAACGATCGTATTAGAACACAGTGACGTTTACGCGTTTTAACACAACAACGTGCTGAAAAAAATGAAGTTCAATGCTTCCAAGCTTGATTCGACTTGATTCTTTTTTATCATTCAAATTTAAGTTTATTTTCATAAAATAAAGAACATACAGAGTAGTAAACACAATACAGAAGATACATCAGGAAATATTGCGTTGACGATTATAAATGTGAACAATAAATTACATTTCTTAGGTAGATTTCCCCACCTTCCCTCCCCCTCCCCCCCATGCTTCGACTATAAACCTAGTAACCTTTACATAGTAATGTAAACGTGGGAAATAGGGAATGATGGGAATCAGTAGAGATAGCGAATCCTTTTAAGGCTAGAATCCCTGTTTACTAAGGCATCAACAAACCTTCTATTTTAAGCTGAGGAAACAGGACTAAAAATGTATGCAACAGAAACTGAACCGTAGAGAGGATAGATCTCTGGGGGTACCCCTTCCCCCCCGACACCCCTATCGGGAACAACCTGTGTCGGGGAGGGGGGACAGCCCCCTCAACCCCGCCTCTCCTCAATGAGAGAAAAAAAAGCTGAATCTAAATGATGACCAGAGATACGTCTCTCTGTCAGCTCTTGACTTGTAAACCTAAGAGAAGACAAGGAATTCAATAAGTATATTTAGTTAAATTAAATCAACATTATAAGAGACCAATGGAGAATGTAATATACAGTGTATATCTCCTGTTAAGAAAAAATAGAGAGAAGTGAAGAGAGGGGGAGTGAAGAAGAAGAGAGAAAACAGGGAGAAGGGGGAGCGGGAGAAGGGGAAGGGTAATGGGCCCACCCGCCAGAAGAATGCGACAGTCTGAGGTTAAAGCCATAACTAAACTCTCATGTTGTTGGGGATTCCCATATAATTTAACCACGGTTCCCAGATTTCAGTGAACTGAGTAAAGGTATCTAACATGGAGTTAATTCTTTTTTCTTGTTCCATAATCCATGTAACCTTTCTTTTCATATGTAAGATGGAAACTGATGGTTTCTTCCATGCTGCCGCTATAGTGATTCTGGCACCAGTCAGTATGAATAGAATCAGCTGTCTAGTGGCCTTAGAAGTCTGTGGGATTAGTCCATTCAATAAGGCTATTGCAGGAGACTGATGGATATTGTAACCAGTAACTCTCCTGATAATTTGAAATACCTTATTCCAGAATCCCCGTATCCTAGGGCATTCCCACCAGGTATGTATCATGGTGCCTATTCCTTGGCAGCCTCTAAAACATAGGGGTGAGGATGCCGGATACATGGTGGCCAGCTTAAAAGGAACCAAGTACCATCTAGTGAACATTTTTATATTGGCCTCAATGAGAGACACGCTCTTAAAGCCCTTGAGAGATCTAGAATAGTTTCTTTGCCAGTCAACTAAGTCCCAGTCCTCCAGCAATTCTCTTTCCCAAGCTAGCATATGAGGTAGCTTTACGTTGTTTGATGCTAGAGATTTGTAGACGATAGAGATATTACCTCTCCTATTCTGACCTTGTTCACATTTGTGTTCGTATGGGGTTAGAAGGCCAGAAATCAAATTGTCATTCCAGAGTTTCTGAGCAAAGGTGTGTATTTGATGTAATCTGAGTCTTTCAGAGGGGGGGGCTAAGATTATCTATAAGGAATTGCTCAGATAGAGGGCCTGTATGCTGAAAGAAACGTCCAATGCGGTACACCCCCTTATCGTGCCACCATTTGAAGGAGTCCCCTTCTGTATTGGGGTAAAAGTATGGGTCAAGAAAGATACTCGACAAAGGTTTGCCTCTAGAAACTAAGAGTGGGTTATTTTTAACCACTTCAGCCCCGGACCATATTGCTGTCCAAAGACCAGAGCACTTTTTGAGATTCGGCACTGCGTCGCTTTAACTGACAATTGCGCGGTCGTGCGACGTGGCTCCCAAACAAAATTGGCGTCCTTTTTTTCCCACAAATAGAGCTTTCTTTTGGTGGTATTTGATCATCTCTGCGGTTTTTATTTTTTGCGCTATAAACAAAAACAGAGCGACTATTTTGAAAAAAATGCAATATTTTTTACTTTTTTCTATAATAAATATCCCCAAAAATATATAAAAAAAAAATATTTTTTCCCCAGTTTAGGCCGATACGTATTCTTCTACATATTTTTCGTAAAAAAAATCGAAATTAGCGTTTATTGATTGGTTTGCGCAAAAGTTATAGCGTTTACAAAATAGGGGGTAATTTTATGGCATTTTTATTATTATTTTTTTTTTACTAGTAATGGCGGCGATCAGCGTTTTTTTTCGGTACTGCGATATTATGGCGGACACTTCGGACACTTTTGACACATTTTTGGGACCATTGGCATTTTTTTAGCGATCAATGCTATAAAAATGCATTGGATTACTATAAAAATGCCATTGGCAGTGAAGGGGTTAACACTAGGGGGCGGGGAAGGGGTTAAGTGTGTTCCTATTTGTGTTCTAACTGTATGGGGGGGGGGGGACTTACTAGGGGGAATCACTGATCTTCTGTTCATACATTGTATGAACAGAAAATCAGCGTTTCCCCCGCTGACAGGAACGAGCGCTGTGTGTTTTCACACACAGCTCCCGTTCCCCGCTCTGTAACGAGCGATCGCGTGTGCCCGGCGGCGATCGCGCCCGCCGGGCACACGCACGGGACTCGGGGGCGAGCGGGGGGCGCGCGCGCGGGCCGCCGGCGGCGCGCACGCGCCCCCTAGTGGCCGCGAAAGGCGCGACGTAGAGCTACGGGCTCTCGCGCACCCGTGCCGACCTGCCGCCGTATAACTGCGGCGGCTGGTCGGCAAGTGGTTAAGTGAGTCCCAAAGGACCAATGCTTGTGATAAAGTGGGGGATAAAATAGGGGGTCTACTTTTGGGAGTGCTCCACATGAGTTTTTCAATCGTTGACGATGGGGAAGCCTGTTCTTCTATTTCTATCCAATCCGGAGGATCATTTTGGAGGTAAACCTCCGATAATTGCGCTAGCCTCGCAGATTGATAGTACCAGAACAAGTTTGGCACTCCTAAGCCCCCTTGTTCAGGTAAGTTAAATAGACTACGGGAAGAAAGACGAGGACCCTTTTTGTTCCAGATGAATTTGGTGATTTTACCTTGAAAGGACTTCAGATGGCTTTTTAATATCGGGATCGGAAGGGATCGAAAAAGATACAGGAGTTTCGGGAGAAGAGTCATTTTGATGGAATTAATTCTGCCAATCCAGCCTATTTTCTGAGTTCCCCATTCGGTTAGGTCCTTCTCAAGTTTCCTGAACATAGGGGGATAATTAGCCAAGTATAAATTCTGAAAATTTGGGGTCAGATTGATACCTAAATAATTAATAGACATAGAGTCCCATTTGAAAGCATATCTGTTTTTCAAGTGAGACACTGTGGAATCAGGTAGAGAAATATTGAGGGCCCTAGACTTGGGCATGTTTACCGTGAGGCCCGAGACTTGAGGGGGGACGGGAGGGAGGAAACCGGAGAGGTTATAAAGAGTAGTAAATCATCCGCAAATAATGCACATTTGTGTTCCTTTTTGTTACAAAGAACTCCCCTGATATTCGAGTCTTCTCGAATGGCTATGGCCAGAGATTCAATAGCAATAGCGAACATCAGGGGAGATAAAGGGCAGCCCTGCCTTGTACCCCTTTGGATTTTTATGGATTCCGAGAATATGCCTTGTGACCGGATTTTAGCTTCAGGGGAAGAATAGAGAGCAGAAATAATTCCTAAAAATTTAGAGCCAAAATCCCAACGTTTCAATACAGTAAACATGAATGGCCAGGATACTGAATCGAAGGCTTTCTGGAGATCAAGTGAAAGAAGCATGCCTCCTTGTCTAGTACCTCCAGACCACCCTGAGTACATTAAAGAGATAAGATCAATAGCTCTCCTGATCTGGTCCGGGCCTTGTCTTCCTATGATAAAACCTACTTGATCTTTGGATATGTATTGACCTAAGAAAGCAGACAATCTGTTAGCTAAAATTTTAGTAAGTATTTTAAGGTCATTATTAATGAGCGAAATCGGTCTATAGTTCTCCACTTGGCTAGGATCTTTATCGGGTTTCGGAATCAACTAAATATAGGCCATGTTAAGTTGTTTATCAATTGGGGAGCCCTCAGTCATATAATTGTAAAATTGTGCTAAGTAGGGTGATAGAATGGTTGGAAATGTTTTGTAATAAGACCCTGAGAACCCATCAGGGCCGGGAGCTGTGTTCAATTTTAAGTTTTTGATCACTGACATAACTTCCTCAGCTGAGATGGGTGCCTCCATCGCCTCCTTGTGAACCTTTGTCAACCTGGGGAGATTCAGGCCGTCCAAATATTCACCTATTTTGTCTGAAGGAAAATTACTATCATTAGCGTAAAGTTTGGTGTAGAAGTCGTGGAAGGCCCCCAACGCCCGCTGAGGATTTAGGGTGAGGGAACCGTCTGCCATTTTTATCTTAGGTAAGGTCCTTGATTTAAATCTAGGAGACAGTTTACGTGCTAGCAATGGACCTATCTTATCCTTTAAGTGGTAGAACCTGGCTCCTGTCCATTTTAGGTCATTTCCTGAATTTGCTGTAAGTGCCAGGTTTAAGGCGGATCTGGCGGTATCAAGAGCGTGAGTAGGGACTCCAAGAGGGTCTGATTTATGTTTTCTACGTAAATCTAAATAGGTTTCTTCCAATTTTTCTATGGTCAGTTTCTTTTGCCTTCTACGTTTGGCTGCAATTTGTATTATTTTTCCCCTGATTGCAACTTTATGGGCAGCCCATAAAGTTTCGGGGGATATATCTTTAGTATCGTTAATTTCAAAATATTCCTTTATGGATTGTTCAATTTCTACCATGAGAGTAGGATCTTTTAGGATCGACTGGTTAAGCGTCCAATGAGACGCTCTGTGAGAAGTAGCCTCTTTTCTCAAGGTTAACAGGACCATGGAGTGGTCCGACCAGGAGACGTCCTTTATGGTAGATTTAGTGGCTGTTGGGACATGATGGTTAGATATTAATATATGGTCTATACGAGAGTACGATTTGTGCGGATTAGAATAGTGGGTGTAATCTTTGGTTTTCGGGTTTAGCTCTCTCCAAATATCGGTTAAACGAGATTGATGAAGCATACGTGCTACTTGTGTGCTAGTTTTGGTTGGCCTTATGAGTTTATTATTATTTGGTTTGGATTTATCTAAGCCCGAGTCGAAAGCTAGGTTAGAGTCTCCTCCCATAATAATGATGCCCTCCTGGGAAAAAAACTTCTTCTGTCCCCTATTGGGAGCGTAATAGGAAACAAAAGTGTATAATCTCTCATCAAGGGTTCCTTTTACCAAAATAAATCTGCCTTCCGGGTCTCCATATTCTTTTAGTAGATTAAAATTACAAAATTTGGAAAACAAGATCGCCACTCCTTTCGTCTTATTCTCGGCGTTGGATAAATAGAATACTGGGAAGTGAGAATGCAAGAATGAGGGGGTGTACCGCCTTGGGAAGTGTGTCTCCTGTAGGAGCACTATATCTATATGAAGCGCCTTGTATGCCTGGAGGGCTTTTCGTCTTTTAATAGGAGAGTTCAGCCCCTGAGTGTTGTGTTTCACAACACGCAGGGGCTTAGTAATATTATTTTAGCCAGCCATGAGACATGAACACTCCTATGGACAGATAGTGTATTAAGAGTTGAGCCCGTAGATCAGAGGGCACCTGTGTTGGCAGGTGGGCCGGGAGGGAAGGTGGGGTGGTAAAGGGAGGAAGGAGGGGATGGATGGATACAAAGAATAGAAAGCAAAAATGGTAACAACAAAGCAGAATGTAGTATTGCATAGGGTCTAACCATGACCCAGAATGAAGGAAGAGAAGTTTGCTCCTTCCTTCAATCAAACAGATTTTATTAGAGTAGTCCATTTAGGGGACTAACTTCCTACTCGTCAGGACGACAAAGTGTCGTTCCAAGAAGCAGGTTGAGGCTCAGGGCCTCACCGTCGCATGTCACCGACAATCAGAGAATCATATACTAAGTTTTGAAAAACATAAGATTGATCCCCAAGGATGACCATTGATGGTATAGGACCCCCCCCCTCCCCCCCCCAAAAAAAAGGGGGAGGAAAACATTATTATAATGTCATAGGAATAATTAAATATTATAAACTCATGGGACAAATAAATGAGTTACATAAGCATACCTATGAATATTGACTCTTACTTTACCAGAAGATATAATAGGTTATTTGAACAGGTACTGAGGGAACAAGTTATATTGTAGGAGGGCGTACTGGGGAGGAGGAGAAAAAAAAAAAAAGGGGGGGGGGTGAGAAACCACCGGATCTAAGAAGGAGTCATTTCAGTCGACACTCAATAGAGTTGTTTCAAACTTTCCTGTGTTTGACTCTATTCCAGGAATTCGAGGGTGGACTATTGGGTGTATTTCTTTTGGCTGAAGGTTGTTGAGGTGGTGAAGTGTCCATGACTGGTTCAAGTGAAATAATTTTCAGGTCTAGTAATAGTCTTTCACCTTCTTGAAAGTTATGTACTACGTGGTGTCTGCCGTTATAGCTGAATTTCAAGGCGAATGGGAAGGCCCATTTATATTTTATGTCCTTTTTCATGATGGCAGACAGTAATGGTTTCATCGCTCTCCTCTTCTGAATGGTGTAGGGAGAAATGTCTGCAAATATTTGGATTGTTGCGCCTTGGTATTGGAGATTTTCTTGTTGTCTGGATTTTTTCATCACCTCGTCTTTGGTGGAATAATAATGAGGTTTTACTATCACATCTCTCGGTAAGCCGTCTTTTCTTAGTGGGCCTAGGGATCTATGTGCTCTGTCTAATTCCATTTTTTGAATAGGCATGGAGGGGATCAGGGTTTTTATGATGTCCTGTATGGCTGAGTGAACATCTGTGATGGACTCAGGTAGCCCCCTAAGTCTGAAGTTGTCCCTCCTTGATCTGTTCTCCAAATCATCTATTCTGGCTTGGGCTGCTTCCAGTGGTTCTTGCAGGTGTTGAAGGTGGTCAGTATTTTGTTCGATTTTTGAAACGTTAATATCCAGTTTCCGTTCTATAGATTCGATCCTGTTTCCAAGGCTCTGAAAGTCAGCTCTGATGTCCTTAGTGATTCTTTCAGCGTTTTGGGCCAGGCCTCTATCTAGCATTTCCGAGATTCTATTGAATAGGTCAGTAACATTGAAGGAGGCTTCAGGGGAGTGTTCAGACTTAGAATGGATATAGATGGGGTTTTGAGCAGAGACCTCGGTAGGGGTTAATTGACCCGACATTGTAGATATTATTCCTTCTTTAACAACAGACGAGTATAGAGCCGTATGTGATATAGAATCTGAGGAAGGGGGTGGTGAGATGGCCAACAAGTGAGATGAAATTTGTTTGACAGACATAGAATTTTCGGTGATTTCCAGCGTACTTGTCTGGAATTTGGAGTCCATGTTTTTAAGAGATTTCTTGACTGCTGAAATTTTAATAGTATTCTTGTTCTTCTTGCTTCGTTTTCCCTTCATGTATTGTATGTGTAGCAGGGTATGTGCACCCACGGGAGTCAAAGCAACATAAATGTAAAGATTAGCAGCTTATTGAGTGTCTTGTATCAACCTCTAGTAGGAGCATGGTATTTCAGTGCTCAGTCCATACCTAGGATCTAAAGCTTGTAATCAAATAGTGAAAAACAAAAAAAAACTGTTCTAGGTGGAGTCCATATTTAATATAAGTGGGTGTCACTGCTACATAGGAGGGGGAATAAAGATCCTCAATTTTTGTCGATAGGCATCCGACGGTGAGTGGTGGGTCTTTTCTAAGTCGCCACCTTAAGCGTACTCAAGCAGTGAATTATAGTATGTGCTTTGCGACTATTGCAGGTTGTATAAGTTATTGTTGATTGAAAGTTTTCCTCTCAAGACCACAGCCCTCAAATTATCTTATGTATATTCCTTCAGGCAGTAGATCAATTCTGTGAGGTGGTAGTGAAATCTGACAAAAAAGGATTTAAAGACTGGGGGTCTTGTGGGAAGGTGATGAAGTAGCCACTAATTTCCTGACCCTGCGTATTACATCCACTCGAATTGGGTTGCTGGGGAAGCCTTAAACAGAGATTATATCCTAGGATGTAAAGTCTATTGATGGAGTATATAAAATATCAGATGATATTATTCCTCTGTGCTGTCACAGTAGTATATGCAGGTGTGAGGGTTGGTTGCTGGGTTCTCAGAGTGGGGGGATGTCTTGGGGAGGAGGACCAAGACCAGAGCTATCTGCTCTTGATTGGTATCTGAGGTATGTGACAGTTTCCAATGGAGTTTACCTCACTTAGGAGCTCCTGTAATAGCCCTTGCCCTGGAGTTATTTTACAATAGGTATATGAAAAAAGTAAAGAAAAAAAAAAAAGCACCTTCTGGGTCACTTGCTTAGCTGGCAGGGTGTGTTTGAAGAGCAGTGGGGTTAGAAAGCAGGCACTGAGGGGGAGAGGAGGCTGCTAGGGGAATGAGGGAATAGCAAAATGAAAGCTGCTCACCTCCTCAGTTTGTGCTCAGTCCATGCAGGGATTTCTGGCTGGTTCCACGTTCCCCTCTGCCTCCTCTGCTGGTGCTGGGAAGTCTCCTCAGGAGGAGTAGGGGTGAGGGAACACCTCACGTTCCGTCCTGCACCGCTCCCGAGGCTGAGTCTCCGTCGGCCGTTTAGGCCCAAAGATGGCGGCGGGACCGCCGTGGATGTAGCTGGCTGAGGGCTGGGGTGAAGAGCTAGCTGCCAGCCGGGGGATGCGGTGTGTGGGGCGACTGCCCCGGACAGGACCCGGGAGAGGTTGCCGCGAGCGCCGCCAGTCACGATACTCGAGGCCGGGGACTCCGCGGCAGTGTAGGCCTCAAGATGGCGGCGGGGCCTCGGTGGATGGAGCCGACCCGGAACCGCAGCACCACTCTCGTTGCCGGCTAGGGAGCGTCTAACAGGTAGGGAGCTGTGCGGGGGGTGCCCAGAAGTCTGGATTGAGGGTTTAGGGGGTAACAGAGAAGGTTGCTTGCCCAGGATGGAGATGGATTCACCATGGCAAACGGAGCTCCTCCATATTGCGTCCTTCTCCGTTCGCGTCCGGCCACGCCCCACCTCGACTTCATTCTGAGCATGCGCTGCCTTTTAACCAATGTTTTTGCATACTAACGATCGGTTTTCACCCATCGGTCAGGCGTTCATCGGTCAAATTTTATAGCAAAATCTCTTTTTTTTGACCGAAGGATAACTGACCGATGGGGCCCACACACACGATCGGTTTGGACCGATAAAACGGTCCTTCAGTCCGTTTTCATCGGTTTTGACCGATCGTGTGTACGTGGCCTAAGTGTTTACGTAAATTATTTTTTTTAATAATCTCAAACTCCACATGTAAGGATAAATAAGAATAGGTTATATTACATTAATGTGTTGAGTTTATTTCATATTTTCACATTCAGACACTTGATAACACCTGTAAATTTTTATAAAATGACCTAATTGCTAGATTTAGCCTGACATTTACATGAGCTTTGAATTAATGTGGTCAGCAAAATAAAAAATATATGCCCCAAAGCATTTATCTCTTGTATTATTATTTGGATATATTCATCCTGACACATGATTTCTAGAATTTGTTATATGCATTGAGAGAGTGTATATTACATTCTCCTCATTGCTGTCTTGAGCTGTTCATTATTTATAATGTTTCACCCTACAGGCACTTGCAACACAACACTTCAAGCTTTTCTGAATAATTGGCAGAGTGTTCTGTGAAAGTAACAATGTACAGATGTGTCATTTTCTACAACCAAATACCGTAGCTTGATTACAAGTGCATATGTGCAAGGCACACACATACTGTGTAAGGGAAAAAAACAATAGTACTTAATGGGTAACACTATACAGTGGGGATCGAAAGTTTGGGCACCCCAGGTAAAAATGTGTATTAATGTGCATAACAAAGCCAAGGAAAGATGGAAACATCTCCAAAAGGCATCATATTACAGATTATAATATGTCAAAAAAAGTTAGATTTTAATTCCATCATTTACACTTTTACACAAAATTACAGAAAACAAAATAATGGCGTCTGCAAAAGTTTGGGCACCCTGTAGAGTTAATATCTTGTACTGCCCCTTTGGCAAGTATCACAGCTTGTAAGGCGGCGTACACACGACCGAGGTTCTCGCTAGAAACCAGTGAGAACCTCGCTGGGAGCTGCATTCCAGCGAGAACCTCGGCCGTGTGTACGCTCTCGGCGAGCATCCCGTCGGGAATGCCGTCGAGCCGAAATAGAGAGCATGTTCTCTATTTGCTCGACGGCCCGTCGGGATGAATGGCTGGTTGCCATTCCCGACGGGCGGGTCGCCGAATCTGACGGCCGGCAGAGAACCTCGACGGGCGGAACGATGTGTTCAGCCCGTCGAGGTTCTCTGCCGTGTGTACGCCGCCTAAACGCTTTTTGTAGCCAGCCAAGAGTCTTTCAATTCTTGTTTGAGGTATCTTTTTTTGCCCATTCTTCCTTACAAAAGTCTTCCAGTTCTTTCTTTCATCACCGTACGGTGTTCCTGGGTCCATCACTGGGGCAGTTGAAGTGTAATCACACGAAACCTGTCGGGCACCTACATTGGCCCCAGCCATTCCTATACTGTGCTAGTTTTTTTCTTATACAGGGATTTTTATTCATTTTTCTTCTTTGTTTTTTTCCTTTTGATGTTTTTTATGCATTTTTATTGAGTGTGTTTATGTTTGGCTGATCACCTTTTTGAACAATAAATTTTGTACCATTTTTTACACTATGAGGAGGCGTCCTCTTTTGTTTTTTGTGTCTTTTGTGAGTGCATCCCATGTTTATCAAGCAAACAGGGATTCATTACTTACATGTCTGGGATCTGAGCCAGTTTGTATCATACTACCATGGAGAATCACAGCCCTTAGCCATTGAGAGAAGCTGCTTCCCATTCATTTGCTTGATCATGCGCATCTGACCCATCATCGTACGGTGTTCCTGGTTCCATCACAGCCGGTAAGAGTATTCAATCCTTTCTTACCTTGTTGATTGACAATATCCTTGAATGGGATTCCAGATACGTTATATTGGAAAGAAAACAGATACCATCTCTCACATATACTCTGACGACCTTACTACATTTTGAATGGACATTATATACACACATTGTACTGTGTTTTCACGATTATCACTATTGGTTTACACTGTGGACTTTACTATTGCAGCCCCACATGTTGTGTGTGTGCTTGGATTAACTGCATAAACTTCTCTATCTCTATAGCCTTAACTGTACATGGTTAAGTGCTTCTTATTGTTTGGCGCTGCACTTTTTTTTCAAATTTTTACACAATTTTATTCCTTTTGTTGTGTTGGCTGCCACTCTTGTTACTACATATTGGACGAGCGCAGTATATTTTTATCATTTTCTTTATGCACATTAATCCAAATTTTTAACTGGGGTACCCAAACTTTCGATCCCCACTGTATACCCCCTTCCTGCCCAGGCCAATTGTCAGCCTTCAGCGCTGTCACACTTTGAATGACAATTGCGCGGTCATACAACACAGTACCCATATGACATTTTTATAATTTTTCTTTCACACAAATAGAGCTGTTTTGGTGGTACACCAAATTTACCACAGATTTTTTTGCTAAACAAACAAAAAAAAGACAGAAAATGTAGAAAAAAACAAACAGTTTTCATAGTTTGTTATACAATTTTGCAAACAGGTAATTGTTCTCCTTCATTGATGTGCGCTGATGAGGCTGCACTGATGGGCACTGATAGGCTGCACTGATGGGCACTGATAAGGCTGCACTAATAGGTTACTCTGATGGGCATTGATGAGGTGGCACTGGTGGGCACTGATCAGGAGGCACTGATGAGGCTGCACTGATATGTGGCACTGATAGGCACTGGTAGGTGACACTGATAGGTAGCACTGATAGGTGGCACTGATGATGAGGCACTGATGAGCACTGATAGGTGGCACTGGTGGGCACTGATTAGCAGTACTGATGGGCACTGGTAGGCACTGGTTAGCAGCACTGTTGGGCACTGGTTAGCAAAACTGGTGGGCATTGTGTGGGACCGATGTCCCTTTTACAGAAGCCAGTAATCTGCTTTATTTTTTTTCTCACGCTGTCAATGTGAGCAGAAAAAAAGCAGATAATCGCCTTCTGTTTACATTATGTGATCATTGGCTGACAGCTGATCACGTGGCAAAGGGCCGTGATCGGCCTTTTACTCCGATCTGTGATCAGTTGAGTCCCAAGGACTCGGCCATAAAAGAGCGTGCCGCAAGCACACCGCAGATGGACGCCCTTGGCATTTTAAGCCTGCACTGCAGCCTTCTTTCGGTTATAGTGCCGGCGCCAAGTGGTGAAAAAGATACTGAGAGAGAAGGGGGCTGTGTAAATGCAATCACCACCTTGTTTTTGTCCTCGAATTGTCGATTGTATTATGTTGTTTTTTTTTGTATAAACACATCTATAAATGTTTTTAAGAGTTTTGATAGCTAAGTGCATTCTTAGCAGCACCAAGTTGCAAACACCCATGTATGATTTTTACCTATAGGTAAGGCTATATCATAGGCTTGCGCAGCCTATTGCATTAGGGTGTGCACCCCAAAGCTCAAACACATATGCATGTGTGTATATATCAATATATATATATATATATATATATATATATATATATATATATATATCAATATATATATATATATATATATATATATATATATCAATATATATATATATATATATATATATATATATATATGTACACATTTTATTGTCAAAAGTTTTATATTATATTGTCAAAGCATTTTTTGCGCTATAAACAAAAAAAGAATGACAATATTTAAAAAATATATATATATATATATTTTTTTACTTTTTGCTATAATAATTGTCCTAAAACAATTAATACAAAATAAATAAACATTTCTTTGTCAGTTTAGGCCAATATGTATTCTGCTACATATTTTTGGTAAAAAAAATCACAATAAGCGTATATTAATTGGTTATAGCGTCTACAAAATACGGGGAAGATTTATGACATTTTTATTATTATTATTTTTTTTACTAATAATGGCGGTGATCAGTGAGTTTTTGCGGAACTGCAACATTGTGGCGGCCAGATCGGACACTTTTGACACTTTTTTAGGCCCAGTAACATTTATACAGCCATCAGTGCTATAAAAATGCACTGATTACTGTATAAATGACAATGACAGGGAAGGGGTTAACACTGACTGGAAGTACAGATAGGTCGCTGTTCCTAATCACTAGAAACAGGCGATCACACTGCCTTTGAGTTTTACATTGAGCAGATAGCGAGGCTTGCCAGAACCGCACAGTGTGTGAAACTGTCAGGTAATGTAACTGCTTGCAGGGAGAGAGACCAGCCATTGTGATTGTGATCAGTTGTGATGTTGGGGGAGGGCTGGACTCGACAGCTATCAAACACCAGCCAATGGGATGGGGTTTGGGCGGGCCGCTACATTTATGTGGCTCCGCCCCTTTCTTAAGCAGCCCAATCATTGGCTCATGTTTGATAGCTGCTCAAGCCCACCCATGCCCAACATCGCGGCTCAGTTGTGCCATTCCTTCAGAGCCGTACCGGAGACAGCGCCTCCCACGTGCATGGAGTGACGTCATCGCTTGCTTGGCCAATCAGATATTTGAAGCACGAAAACATGGAAAGAAGATCGAGTGAAGGTAGAAGCTCCTTCAGCGGTGAAAGTGTGCCGCTGGAGGGCTTCGTTTTAAGGTAAGTCCATCATAATGTACTAGTATGCAATGCGTACTCGCACATTATGACTTAAACTGCCCAGTTTATTACTGCTTTAAAGCTAAACTCTGGGCAAACGGCTAAATACACACAAAAACACATATGAGAGAGCTATTTTACCTGCCAAAAGGATTATTTTTTTCTATCTATTAATTTCTGAAATTTAAGCAGTCTACCGAGTCAGCACAACTGTCCTGGAGACCTGACTTTTCTCTAGGGAAGATGAGTAATACAGTTAGGTCTTGCCCTTCCCTCAGTCTGTAATTGAACAGTAAGGCCGCGTACACACGTACAAGAACCTCGTCGGGCTAAACCCATCGTTCCGCCCGACGAGGTTCTCGGCTGGCCATCGAGTTTGTCGACCAGGCTGTCGAAAACGGCGTCGAGCCATTAGTCCCGATGGCCCATCGAGGAAATGGAGAACATGCTCTCTATTTTGGCTCGACGCCTCGCTCGTCAGTTTGCTCGGCGAAAACGTACACACGATCGAGAAGCTTGGTCGTGTGTACAGGGCCTCAAAGAGAAGTAGTGGACTGATTTGGTCATCTCTCTGTCACTCTGCTCTCTCCTGCTATTAGAATTTGTTTTGCTAGCAGAGGAGCACACCTGTCCAACTCCTTGTATTGGTCCCCCTGTATAATAAAATATATTATGGTGAAAAACTCAAAAACAGGTACCTATGTTAGTTGATTTTAAAAATTCACTTAACTGTTTTTTTTACTGAACAGTTTTACTGCACATGTTTTTAATCTGCCTGCAGTTCAAATGTAAGTACTGTTTATGAATATTGTGAAATTTAGCTTCAAATTGAGAGTTTTGAAAGCACTCAGCAGAATGACTTTTAGAGATTTTTTGTCTACATTTATTCATCCAAACATCAAAGTACACAGTGTTCTGCTCACACAGGACTTGTTTAGCATAACAAGAAACACAAACGTTTTTTAGCCTACTGGCTAGTTTATGGCACAGCTCTGTCCATTTCCCCCTTAACCACTTCAGCTCAGAAAGGATTTACCCCAGGCCATTTTTTGCGATACAGCACTGCGCTAATTTAACTGACAATTGCAAAGTTGCACCCAAACAAAATGGACGTTCTTTTTTCCCCACAAATAGAGCTTTGTTTTGGTGGTATTTAATCACTTCTGTGCAGAAGCGTCGTTAGGTCCTGGCTAGGGGGGCTGGAGCCCCGAATGTGCCCCCGAAAAGCCCCGAGTCTCATGGCCGCAGGTCTGAATTATTAGCCCCGAGTGAACGGCGAGTGCCGGGACTGATCTGATCCCGAGCGCTGCCGAATGCAGCCGAGTGCCATAGCAGCAGGTCTGCCTTCTGGAGCCAGCGCAACGCCTGTGATGGACGTCCCACTGGTCCAATGCCATGTCCACGGGACGTGTGACGTCCATCATAGGCGCTGCAGAGCTCCAGAAGGTGGGAATTACAAATCCGGTGCGTGGGTACTGCTGATCGTTCAGCTCCTCCACCATCCCGGGGATAACTGCGCAGCACCGCTCAGCAGACTGCCTACAGTGCACAGTGTGACCGGGAACCCGCGGACATGGCATGCAGCTTGAGCTTCTAACAAGAAGCTGCCTGCCACACTTAGTCGAATGCACAAGATGGCACCGGCCAGGGCTGGACTGGGACAAAAATTTGGCCCTGGACTTCATCCAGACTGGCCCACTTTGACAGGTCTCTCCCACGGCCGCCGGACAACTCCCGCACCCCTCCGGCCACCCAAGCCCCCTCTCCCCCTTCACTAGCCACTAGCCGTTCTACGTTATTAGAGTAGAACGACTGGTAATGGTACTCTTATAGGCAGTACCAGTGGGGAAGACATTATTTCACTCGGGGCAAAGAATTTGTTTGTTGCCCCCCCTTATGGGACCAGATTAGGCAGAAGAGAGAAACTCCCAGGCCATAGCTGTTGAGTCAGCTGTCTGTCCCTTCCCCTATGCTCCTCTGTTGTCCCCCCTGCTCCTCTGGTCCTCCCCCTGCTTCTTTGTCCCCCTCCCAGGTGAGCGCTGTGGGCAGGGAGAGGAGGTGCCCACTGTGGGAAGGGAGAGACAGAGGAGCGGAGGGGGGTGGCAGTCCGCTGTCACTGAAGCCGGCCCACTGAGCCATCGGCCCACCGGGAAACTCCCTGTAGTCCCAATGGCCAGTCCATCCCTGGCACCGGCGGCAGCTCATCAGCTTGAAGCGGCTCCTCGCGCTCTGCACACAGCCCTCCACAGCATGAAAACAAGTCCAAAGCTTCCCAGCCACGATCGCCTGCAGTCTCCACACCGCCGAGTCCTGAGGTAAGCCTTTTAATTGCTAATGCACCACTCGGGACTTAGCTGACAACACTAAGCTCTTTTCAGATGTCATAATGTTGTGTGTCCCTAAGAGCTTCCTCACATGCTTTTTTTTTTTTTGTAAAAGTTTTTATTCAGATAAATACAAGAATAACAGAAAAGTCAGCAAGAGAATTAAAATACAGATTAATAGTTACAGTCCATTTTCAAAAATTCCAAATAGTGAAGTCAAATAAAAGAAACATTAAATTCATTGTTGTTTACCGCATGACATAAAATTAATCGTTAAAAAGAGCTTCCTCACATGCTTATTTCAGGGAATGTGTAACTGACATACAAACACACACTGACTTGAACACACTGATTTAGAGTGTGTGTGTATGTCAGTGTGTGTGTGTGTCAGTGTGTGTGTGTGTGTATGTCAGTGTGTATGTCAGTGTGTGTGTGTATGTCAGTGTGTGTGTGTATGTCAGTGTGTGTGTCAGTGTGTATGTCAGTGTGTGTCAGTGTGTGTGTGTATGTCAGTGTGTGTGTGTGTATGTCAGTGTGTGTGTATGTCAGTGTGTGTGTGTGTATGTCAGTGTGTGTGTGTGTGTGTATGTCAGTGTGTGTGTGTCAGTGTGTGTGTGTATGTCAGTGTGTGTGTCAGTGTGTATGTCAGTGTGTGTCAGTGTGTGTGTGTGTGTGTATGTCAGTGTGTATGTCAGTGTGTGTGTGTGTGTGTATGTCAGTGTGTGTGTGTTTATGTCAGTGTGTGTGTGTGTGTCAGTGTGTGTGTATGTCAGTGTGTGTGTGTGTGTATGTCAGTGTGTATGTCAGAGTGTGTGTGTCAGTGTGTATGTCAGAGTGTGTGTGTCAGTGTGTATGTCAGTGTGTGTGTATGTCAATGTGTGTCAGTTTGTGTGTGTGTACTGACACATACACATATATATATATATATATATATATATATATATATATATATATATATATATATATACTGTATATATATATACACACTGACATATGCACACACACACTGACATCAGGGTATGTGTGTCAGGTAGGTCACACAACCCCACTGCTCAGCCAAAAAAAAAAAAACGTGCCTGCTTCGGGCTGAAGCCCCTGGTCTTTTCGATACCTAGCAACGCCCCTGCTTCTGTGGTTTTTATTTTAGTACACAGTCTGTGGTGACAAGAATCAGAGGCACACAGCGTGAGGAGCCAAAAAGCAGGCATTGACAGAAATCAAAGCCCCACAGCGGGCAGTGACAGGAGCTGCACAGAGGGCAATGACAGGCACTACTGCAGCGCATCAGACTTGTCTCATCCATGGGTGCAGTGTGGGTCAGAGTACAATGGGCCCCATTAAAATGAAACATATATGTATAAAAAAAAAAAAAAAGTAATTCACTACAAAAATTGTTAAATATTTTTAGGTGTGCCTAGTTTGAGAAACATTGGAGAAACATTGGATTACAGGTACAGTATTTGGTACACATCCTGGTACATCTGCATGTTAGTTAAAAGAGGAAGCATATACTTTTTTTTTAAAGATATTTCTATTAGGTTTAAGACAAACCAACAAACAGAAAAACATAAAAAAAAAAAACCCACCAGACAACCTGGTAATAAATGTTAGGCAATACACTCAAACATAGAAAAATAAACTGACATCAGTGCAAAATATAAAGTAGGCACAGTGGTAAAAGGATCAGGTATAATACCTGGATATAGCAAAAGCGGAGGTCCAGACATTAGAGATCCGTGGGGCACGGCCCATCAATGGTCAAGCAAGAGTAGTACAATCAGTCCCGGGAGAGGGTTAGCGGACTAGCCAACCATCTATCCCAAATTTTGTGGAAGGTTTTGTTCCGTTTACGGAGTTCAAAAGTAAGTTTATACAGTGGGATAGCATCATTAACCCCCTTAGCGGTAAACCCAAGCGTGACTCGGGGTGGATTTTCTATGCAAAAATCGGTAACCCTGAGTCACGCTCAGGGTAGATGTGCAGAGTGTGCAGTGCATGCTGGCTTACCTTTTCCAGGCAGATTACTGTACTTACCTTGTCCCTGGATCCAGTGATGCATCCGAGCGAGTGGCGTCCTCCATTCGATTCACACAGTGCCCGCGCGCCGCCGATCTCCGTTCCCTGCGACGTTACGATGCACGGGGGCGGAGACCAGCGGCAAATTCAAAAATGTAAACAAACACATTACATACAGTATATTGTAATCTTATAGATTACAGTACTGTATGTAAAAAATACACATCCCCTTGTCCCTAGTGGTCTGCCCAGTGCACTACATGTACTTTTATATAATAAAAACATTTTTTTTGTGCCTGCAAACTGTAGATTGTCCATAGCAACCAAAAGTGTCCCTTTATGTCAAAAGTGATTTTAGAGCAGCTAGAAAACAGCGATAATAAATTATAACCACTTGCAGAATTGAGCGATATCGATTTGTGGGGAAATCCGTCATAAAAAATAAAAGTAATGACAGCGACAATTCTGCAACTGAGCAAATTTCAGTGATTTTGATTTGATTACATTATTGAATAATTTTTATTATAATTACATTATCATTTGTTATAATTATTTATAGTTATTTATTATATTATAATTTTATGATTTTGTGTTTCAAATTTTATCATACCCGGGATGTCTACTAGACTCTGGTTTGGACAGATTAAAGTGAGTTATTCCTAAGAATTACAAGCCTACAGTATAAAATGCCAAATTTCATGCGAAATACTTGTACCGCTTTTGGTACGTAATTCCAGACAGAATCATACCGCCAGGGAGGTTAATACGTTTTAACCAGAGGGATTTCAGAGAGGTCTGTGTGCCATTCCAGGACAGTAAAATAGCTTTTTTAACATAGAAGAAGAGTATACGGAGCAGTCTCTTGGCATGTGATGTTAGGTGTAATTCGCCAAAAATGCCTAAGGCCGCGTACACACGATCAAATCTGTCTGCTGGAAACGGTCTGCCAGACCATCCCAGCAGACAGATTCGATCGTTTGTACGGCCGAGCCGACGGATTTGGCCACCCGACAGATTTCAAAGCATGCTTTGAAATCTGTCGGCTGGGAACCCGTCCACCCGACATGTCTGCTGGTTAGTACGCTAACCAGCAGACATGTCTTCTCGCACACACGTCGAATGGTTTCGACGCATGCGCGGAAGTGTTTTACTTCCTGGTGCGGTGACGTGGCGGCGTCAATGTCACCGCCATGTCAGCGCGCCGTCTGCCGGCGGGGATTTTGGTTTGATCATGTGTACACGATCAAACCAATACGTCCCCAGCAGACAGATTTGTTCAAATCGGTCTGCCCGACCGGTTTGAACAAATCTGTCTGCTCGACCGATTTGAACAAATCTGTCTGCTCGTGTGTATTGGGCCTAATAGGCAGTTATTGGGGTGGATTATGTTTGGGAGGCCTAGCGCCGATAAGATGAAAGCACCCACTTCTCCCAGAAGTCTTGGACTTGGACTACCGGGCATGTCCAGAAGCAGTGGAGGAAGCATAAACTTAAAAAAATAAAAATGTTCAGCTTGTAAACTTTTTGCATAACATTTATTCATACCTTTTTAACTAACTCTATACCTACATGTCAATTATAAGCTTTACGGTGTGGCAGAAAATGCTGGCATCACACATTAATGATAATAATATAAAATAGAACCATTAATCAATCTTTTGCCTGCCAATTTCCTCTTAATCATCATCTGTTACAAGCTTCTAGGAAACTGTAACATTTTGTAGAAGCCAGAAAAGTTAAAATGTGTCTTTTTCAACTGTGAATTTTTATTCTCCTCTTTCATTTAAACAGCTTGATATCTAGGTTTATAGGTTGCAAAACCTGGCTGATAGAATAAGATCAGGGAAATGGAGCATGAATTACAGGAAAATAAAGACCAAGGCTGTAAACTGTAGACATTCTGTTAATGATGTTCTAGTTCCAAAGGGAAGGTCATATGCATCAGTACTAGTACAAGAAGAAAAAAAAACATATTCCAAACGTATTGTTCCATTTATAAACACAGAATGTTAGATGGGGATAGCGTGCTATCATACACAGACTCAAACCTTCATGCGTTGTAAATGTTTTGGCCATATTTTGGCAACATTTGATGCTGCTTAAAATCAGCATTTTTTTTTCTGTGGTGAACCCCCAGGTACAAAATATTCTAAAACTCCAATTATTCTCCATTGCTATTGACTGTAAGCCAAACTCCTCTGTTTATAAAGCTTAAATTTATGCCACCTACACACAGTCGGACAGATATTTTTCATTGGATATTCCGACTGTGTGTATGCCCCATCTGACTTTTTCTGTCGGACTTAGAAAGAAAGCACCTGTGCACGATAAATGAAAACCATGAAAACCTGGTCTGTTGGGGGGTACTAGAGGACAGGCTGTACTACAGGACACAACGGGACCAGGGCCGGACTGGTAATAAAATACAGCCCTGGAAAAAATTTCACACCAGCCCCAAAGCATTATTATACCAGCCCAACAGCAAACATCATTATTTTCTTGAATATAAAAAGGAAAACCATGCATTTTAAAGCACAGAGACCATCTTCCACAGAAAGAACACATTCCGGTAAGGGGGGGGGGTGAGGATACTGATATAAGGGGGAAACCTTTTATATCAGTGCCCCCTTACATTATCGTATTGGCTCCCCCCTTACATCAATGACCCCCTCTCAGACCTGCCTTGCTGCACTGTCACTGACCTCCCGTCAGGTGCACCCTGCAGGGATCAGTCAGATGGCTCCAGGTTGGTGGCTCTGGTTAGTCTCCTCTCCACAGTCCACACATGTATGATTTCTCCCATGACCCCCATCCCGCCAGGCACTCCCACTCTTGACTCGTCTCCAGACTCCCTCAGAGACTGCAGACATGATACAAGAGATGGGCAGAGACTGCAGACATAATAAAGGAGATGGTCAGAGACTGTGGACATGATACAAGAGATGGGCAGAGACTGCAGACATAATAAAGGAGATGGTCAGAGACTGCGGTCATAATACAGGAGATGGTCAGAGACTGCAGACATGATACAGGAGATGGTCAGAGACTTGCGGACATTATACAGAAGATGGGTGGAGACTGCAGACATACTACAGGAGATGATGAGAGACTGCAGACATAATACAGGAGATGGTCAGAGACAGCGGACATACTACAGGAGATGGTCAGACATAATACAGGAGATGGTCAGAGACTGCAGACATACTACAGGAGATGGTCAGAGACTGCAGACATGATACAGGAGATGGTCAGAGACTGCAGTGCAGACATACTACAGGAGATGGTCAGAGACTGCGGAAAAGATACAAGAGATGGTCAAACTGTGGACATGATACAAAAGATCAATGCAGCCTCACTAGTGCTCATCAAATGCAACCTCACTGTGCCCATCAATGCAGCATCACTGTGCCCAACTGCAGCTTCACTGTGCCCATCTAAGCAGCATCACTGTGCCCATTTTCAGCCTCACTATGCCCATATAAGCAGCCTCACTATGCCCATCCGCAGCCTCAATGTGCCCATCTGCAGCCTAACTGTATCCATTTGTAACCTCACTGTGCCCATCTAAGCGGTTTAACTGTGCCCATCTAAGCTTTTCACTGTGCCCATCTGCAGCTTCACTGTACTCATCTGCAGCCCCACTGTGCCCATTTGCAGCCTAAAGGTGCCCATCAATGCAGCCACACTGTGCCCATCAATGCAGCCTCACTGTGCCCATCTGCAGCCTCACTGTGCCCATCAAAGCAGCATCACTGAGCCCATATAAGCATCACTGTGCCCAATTTAATGCATATATAGATTCATATCAGGTCAAGTAATAAAATACATACAATTTCATAAACCAGAAGGTGCAACAATAAGGCGCATGTAATATTAATGTCTAAAATCAATCTGCACCAGAGGATCCCCTTGCTAAATGAGGATTTAAACTGTATAATTTGACCATTCCTTAGGGAGTGTCAAATTGTTATGATAAGAGGCAGCGTGATTGGGTGAAGGTGATGGGCCTTCCTTTTCTGCACATAATTTCTTGAGCATTTTAGAGTTAAAGCAGAGTTCCACCTTAAAAACAAAGGGCCAGATTCAGATACAATTAAATTGGCGCAGAGTATCAGAGATACACTACGCCGCCGTATTTTACCAGGTTATACGCCGAATTCTGGTAGATTTTGTCCCTTACGGTACGGCGGCGTAGTGTATTTCTCGCCGCGTAATCGAAATACGCGATTAGGGGGCGTGAAGCATTTAAATTAGGCGCGTCCCCGCGGCGATCAGAAATTTCCCGCCGTGCATTGTGCGAAATAACGTTGTTACGTCATTCGTTGTTTGAGTAGTGTCGTTTACGGCCATACTTAACATGGGCTGTCTAATATTAGACCAGCAAAAAAGCTGGTATAGTTTTACGCAGCAAAAAGATGACTAAAGATGCCGTAAGAGACGTTCGTAATTTCGTGGATCGTCTGCAAAAGCTCATTTGCATACCCCGACGCGGAAAACGACGGGAACTCCACGCAGCGGCCGCAAATTTATTGCAGCGTAGATCCGAAGGCGTACGAACACGTAAGCCAGTCGGATTGAAGCCCGCAGCCGTATTTTCATGGTTTGAGGTTTCAGAGTAGTGAAAAAACGCGCGTAATTTGAAAGTACTCCAGTCTAACGCGAGTTAGACAGGAGTAAGGGCTCTGTGAATCTGGCCCAAACTTTGTATATGGCTGTTACTAGGCAGATATCGTAATCTGCCTAGTTCCTATTCCGTGGTGGTTCAACTTCCTGTCCTAAGACCCCATTGCCTCCTGGGAGATTATGACACTCATTTCCCAGGAGTCTCTGGACATTACTGTACCTTAAAATCCCAGCATGCACCTCTCTAGGGAAATCCAGGAAGACACAGGAACTGGGCTTCTCGTGCCCACAGCTAACATGGAAACTGCCACAAGATCGCTGAGCAGATATCAGGTAAGTGTTTACACTGTTTTATGTACCAATCATGTTTTTTTGATCATTGTAAAAGAATATTGAATGTAATGTATTGTGGATTGCAAAAAAAAATAATAAAAAATATGCCCGGAATCCCGCTTTAATATTTACAATGACTCACTTGGTGGACCTTTCCCTCTGTTCTGTATTTTATTCATTTTGTTCCTTGAAAGTATTTTTCTATGGATGATGTTGTAATTTTTAGCAGTGCACTGTGTGTGTTATTTTAGTTAATTGTGTTAGCATCCAAACCAGGCAAAGACCCATGCAAGTTCAAGTTTTTCATCTTACCATTAACTTAGCAAAATTCTGGCGCTCATGTACAGTCATTATTTAAATTGTGCACCATAATGAAACTGGATTAACACTGTGAAAATCCACTATGCTAAACATATGCAGAATATTTGAGAATATTTAATGTCTCCATAGCAACCTTAGACAGAGAGTGATTGTCTTGATACTGCAAAAGCATTTCATCCAACTGAATGGCCCTACCTTCATGCAGTTCTTGATATATTTGGTCTTTATTTTTAATTTTTCTTTATGTAAATTAACTGTTATTCCTTAACCCATACACCTGGATAAAGAAACTGATATCAGATAACTGAGAATCAGAATACTGACTTTCCTTTTTATGTAAAGTCACAACTAAGACCTAGGTTAGATTTCTAAATGGACAACTGCCCTTTTTACTGCACTAAACTTCATAGATATTATAGATAACAGACAATCGCTGGAGTTTAAAGAGTGTCATTCTTTAGAATTCCATTGCACCTCCACATGACAAATGTCTGTGCTTTCCACAGATTTATGTACCTGTCAGAAATAGGTACACAAATTTGTCACAGGAAGCAGGCACTGCGGCCATAATGTCCATACCAGACACTCCTACTCAGTTCAGCTCGATAACATTGAGTTCTCTGCCTTAACAATGCGCCTGTCACACAGACATGAGCATCTACTGAAGAATTTTGTTGTGGGGTGGGAAAGCCTGGTGGAGAACTTTATTGCTGCGTACACAAGATCGGAAATTCCGCCAAGAAAAGTTTAATGTGAGTTTTTGGTCGGAAATTCCGACCGTGTGTAGGCTCCATCTGACTTTTTCTGTCGGAATTTCCGACAGCAAGAGTTTGAGAGCTGGTTCTCAATTTTTCCGACAAGAAAAGTTCTTGTCGGAAATTCCAATCGTCTGTACAGTAAAACAGAGAGGATGAAATTAATTATGACATGTTTATTTTCTTTACAAGTACTGGAGCAGTTGCAGGGAATAGAATTACACAGACATGGGAGATGAGGAGAGGGGAGGGCCAGGGAGGAGATCGGCTTTCACACAGACTAGGGGGCTAACAGGAAAAGAATGAGGGGGAGTGGGGGAGATGCTGAGCAGATAGCTGGATGATGGAGGCATGTAAACAGACCATGTTATCAGAGATTAGCAGCCATGATAAACATGGTCAGTTTACAGAGAGGAAGACAGGAACAGGCAGGATCATCCAGGTATTGTACAACATAGAAAGGGACAATTGACCTGGCAAAAGCACTGTGCTATATCTCGTGCCTTAAAGAGATAGGAGCATGTTTTTTTTTTTTTGTTTTTTTTTATTCTTTAGAGTTAAAACAACTTTAATCTTCCTTTCTTGCTTGAGTAGAAGTAGAACTAGTAGAGAAAAATCCCTTCTTCTAGCAGACACTATCTGTACAGAACTCTTCAGGACCACCAGTCATTGTCCCCTTTAACAGACCCATAGCTGACTATTCTAGGCACCAGAGGGGTAGCTAGAACACAAGATCCCCAAGTTCTAGCAATTTTTGTATTCACAAGGCCCAAGAACAATGGATGATCTTCCAAGCATTACCATCCAGTGATACCAGACAGATCTGTGGCAGACTGCTCACCTCAGTCAGCTTTTTCTAAGCACCCATTCTTTCCTCCCTCAGGTCTCCCTCCTTATGGCAGCTTGTGCCTTAGAAAGCAACATGCCCCTCTCAGCCTGGTCTCCTCTACTCTGGGACAAGACCCAAAACTCACTGAATAAATACAGTCTCCCAACCCCCTTACTCCTAATCTTTCTCTCTGGGATGGGTCAGGGCTGTATAAATATTAATGCTGCCACCTGCATAGCTTTACACCTACTGTCCAGAAACTTCTCAATCCTCCTGGATATGGAGGAAGCTAAAGACCAGACTGGCAGCAGCTGAACACACTGAACAGGCCTAACTAGCAGATTGCAGTAATCCAGACAGGAAGTCAGAAAAGGCAACAAAAGACAAACCATTTACAACAAACAGTGGAGCTTACAATGATATATTCATGCAAAACCTTTTTCCCAAAAGGGAAAGAAATCTGTTACTGTAACTGCTTGTGTAACTGCAGTGTGAGGTGAAGTTTGACTTCAATCTGTCAGTGAATAAAAACCTGTTAGTCCACTTAACACCCCCCTCCCCAGACTGACATTGCTGCTGTCCAAAGGTACTGTACACCTTTTGCTCCTCATCCAAAGTGGAGGCACTCTAAGGGCCAGTTCACACCAGACGCAGTTCCGTCCAGTTCCGTGTGCTTTTTTTTTTTTTTCTGCACAAAATGCATGCACAGTGTTTTCCATGTATTCCAATGGCTCTAGTTGGTTCTACCGGAAACTGACTGCATGGTGTGAATTAGAGCCAACTAGAGCCATTGGACTACATGGAAAACACTGTGCATGTATTGTCAGTGCAGAAAATGCACAGAAAACTGTATGGAACTGCGTCTAGTATGAACTGGCCCTAACACAGGAGATGTGTTACTGGCCAGATCTTCAGGAGAAAACAGAAGGAAAAAAAAATAAAGTATAAGTAAACTCCCCTATCATTTTCAGTCAAGGAAGCTGCCATCTTTGCCTCTGTTTAATCTACAACTGCCATGATGCTGCACATGTGATCAGTTATAACACCATTGGATGGTTTTATGCCTCGTACACACGATCGGTTTTCCCGGCGGTCAAAAGGGGAAAACGGGGAACCTGCTTGGTTGCTTTTCCACGTGTACACACGGACGGTTTTCCCGACATGAATACTGCCATGACAGCTTTGGTCGGGAAAACCGGCCATGTGTATGCTCCCTCACAATGTTTCCGATAGGAAAACTGCCAAGCAAAAAAAGTTGAGAATCGTGGCGGGAAAAAAGAGAACAAGTTCTAATTTTTTTGCTCACAGTTTTCCTGTTGGGAAAACTGCTATGGAGCATACACATGGCCAGTTTTCCCGACCAAATGCAAACATGGCAGTTTTCCTGTCAGGAAAACCGATCGTGTGTACGAGGCATGACAGTTTGGTTGAGAGCACAACCGATGGGAGTGTTACATTTCTGGCACGTGAAATCAAACTGTTTTATGGATGGGTTTACTTCCACTTTAAAGTGGTTGTAAATCCTCACATATATCCTGTGAAGTGACTGGCCTCAGGTGATACACAGAGATAAAACAAATCCTACTGCATAAGTTGTACCTGTCTATCTATAGCCATCTGCCTCCTAAATTACACTCAGTGAGGGGAGCTCTGAAAGCTGATTGGAAGGATATGTCACCCCCTTCCTTTACAGAGCAAACAGGAACAGACCTGAGGCTGTCAATCACAGACTGTGCTATCCCGTCACCATTTTTCTCTTGGTGTCAGGAAACCTCTTCAGAAATGACTCATGACTCATACTGATAGCAGAGGTACGAGGCAGCAGACAGAAATTGCACTTAGTGCTCTGGAATAAGACAAGTACACACTATAGAGTGACATACTTTGTTCATATTTTATGCTTGAGGTTTACAACCACTTTAAAAAAATAAATCAAATGCAGCCACCGCATCTAATGATTGGTAAGCTGCAATATACCTTACATTTTTGGCTTGGGGTTTAATACCGCTTTAAGTCTAAGCATCCATTTTTCATATGCATCAGCTAGCTGTACAGTAACACTTTGTAATCCCTTGTGTACGTATCCTTACTGAAGTCTAGAATTACTAAATTGCGTGAGACTGCCTTACGAAGGCAATTTATGCGACTGCTTTAAGTATCATTTGCAATAATCAAGCAAAGTCGGGTTAAAAAATATTGTCAATGTAATCACTGCTGAAATTCCAGATCTCAGTGAGAGATCTACTTACATATGAAAACTTAAAGTTTATTTTCAGTAAATGATTGCTCCTCAAGGATCATAAATCAATCTATTAAAATCTGCAGTAGAAGAGTAAATAACAAAACATGTATAATGCCAGAAACAGCTAAACTTATGTATGGGAGGGAAGATTGAAGTGGCATTCTGATTTATATACTATGGCCCGGAGTCACGTAGCACAAATTTGCGCCGTCGTATCTATGCGCCGATTCCCCAAGCTAGATATGTCGAAAAATAAGGCTTTAACCGCCCGACTAACTTCCTACGCCGGCGTATCGTGGGCGCAATGTTACGCTGGACGTATCTGGCGTTCCCATTATAAATATGCAAATGAGTAAGATATGCCGATTCACGAACGTACTTGTGCCCGGCGCATTTTTTAAGCGATTTGCGTAAGGGTTACGTCTGGCATAAAGTTATTCCTCATATAGGAGGCGCAACCCATGCAAAGGTATGGACCGGGGAACGGACGCCGTAAAATTTTTTGACGTGTACGCCGTTTACATAGTATGTGAATAGGGCCGGGCGTAGGTTACGTTCACGTTGAAGGCAGTCATTTCGACGTGACTGTGAGCATGCGCACTGGGATGCGTCCAAGATACGACGCATGCGCCGTTCGTTTTTAGCACTTGTTTGAAGCTCAGCCCATCATTTGCATTGGGTCACGCTTTATTTAAATGTAACACGCCCACTTCCACCTACTTTGACTTATGTCGGCTTACGCCGACGACTATACGCTACGCCGGCGCAACGTTGGGAGCATTTGCTTTGTGAATTCCATGCTTGCCTCTCAACGTTGCGCCGGCGTAGCGTAAAGAAGATACGCTACGCCCACATAAAGATGCGCCGATGTATGTAAATCTACCCCATTATGTGTATATGTACCATTATTCTCTGACTTACTGTAGGTGCTACACCAAAAATGTCCTCCTCCAGTTTGCACTTCAAGTAATTGCCTGATTTACTTAGTCAGACAGCCAATATAACCATAGATTGTGCTGACCTGGATGACATGGAGGAGAACATTTTCAGCTTTGGCCCTTTCAGCTGCAGTATTATGGAAGCATTGACATAATCTTTGTGTAGGATTTGAATTGCTGAAAACATGCTTATCCTAAGTCCTTGGTTTTATATGATTCACCACAGGGCTGGGACAAAAATTTGGCCCTGGACTTCATCCAGACCGGCCCACTTTAATTCAATAAAATGCTGCCCCCCACCCCCCCAAAAAATCACGCCCACCGGAAGGCCCCTACATCCATTATTGTATATCATGAGAGGGTGAGAGAGAGGGGAATGAGAGAGAGAAGGAGGGTTGAGGGAAAGGGGGTGAGAGGGGGTGGGTTAGAGAGGGGGGTGAGAGGGGGGGTGAGTGTAAGAAAAAGAGAGTGAGTGTAAAAGAGAGGGGCTGAGTGTAGGACCCCTTTCACACTGAGGCGTTTTTCAGGCGCGTTTGGGCTAAAAATAGCGCCTGTAAAGCACCTGAAAAACGCCTCCGCTGCAGTCCCAGTGTGAAAGCCCGAGTGCTTTCACACTGGGGCACTGCCAGGCGTTAAAAAAAGTCCTCCAAGCAGCGGTGGAGGAGTGATGTACAAACCACTCCCTCCCATTGAAATGAATGGCCACCGCTGTTGAAGCGCCTGCAAAGCATTTCGGCAGCAGCGCTACACGGGGCGCATTTAACCTTGAATTCGGCTGCTAGTGGGGGTTAAAAGCGCCTGCTAGACGCTGAAAAGTGCAGCTAAAACGACAGTAAAGTGCTGCTAAAACTAACAGTGTTTTAACGTCAATGCCCGCCCCAGTGTGAAAGCAGCCTAAGAGTCAGGGAGTGAATGAGAGAGAAGAGGGAGCTGAGAGACAGAGAGGGGGAGCTGAGAGACAGAGGGGGGGTCTGAGAGATAGAGGGGGCTGAGAGACAGAGGAGGGGGCTGAGAGATAGAGGGGGCTGAGAGACAGAGGAGGGGGCTGAGAGATAGAGGGGGACTGAGAGAGTCTCAGTTTAAAAAAAATATATATATATTTTTTTTTAAACGGCCCACTGAGCCATCGGCCCACAGGGAAACTCCCTGTAGTCCCTATGGCCAGTCCATCCCTGATTCACCATAGTTTTATTGTTTGCCACAGTTTTTTTGTGTTATCCATGTGGAGGTGTAAACCAATTTATAATATCTCTAGCCTAAACATCATTTTTAGCTTTGGATACATACAAAAAGAGATAGATTGTAACGGGGTAAGCAAGCAACAGGATATCCAAGATTTTAACCACTTGCATACTGGGCACTTACACCCCCCTCCTGCCCAGGTAAAATTTCAGCTTCCGGCACTGCATCGCTTTAACTCACAATTGCGCGGTCGTGCGACGTGGCTCCCAAACAAAATTTACGTCCTTTTTTCCCCACAAGTAGAGCTTTCTTTTTGTGGTAATTGATCACCTGTGCAATTTTTATTTTTTGCGCTATAAACAAAAAAGAGCGACAATTTTGAAGAAAAATACAATATTATTTACTTGTTGCTATAATAAATATCCCAATTAAAAAAAAAAAACACATTTTTTTTTCTCAGCTTAGGGCGATACGTATTCTTCTACATATTTTTGGTAAAAAAAAAAAAAAAAATCGCAATAAGCGACTGGTTTGCGCAAAAGTTATAGCGCTTACAAAATAGGGGAGAGAATTATTATTTTTTATTATTTTTTTTTTACTAGAAATGGCGGCGATCTGCGATTTTTAATTGGTACTGCGACGTTATGGCGGACACATCGGACACTTTTGACACATTTTTGGCACCATTCACATTTATACTGCGATCAGTGCTATAAATATGCACTAATTACCGTATAAATGTGACTAGCATTGAAGGGGTTAACACTAGGGGGTGAGGAAGGGGTTAAATGTGTATGCTAGGTGTGTTCTAACTGTGGGGGGAGGGGGGGGTGACTGGGGGGGTGACCGATCTGTGTCCCTATGTAGGAAGGAACACAGATCGGGCTCCTCCCCTCCAGAGACAGGACGCTGTCTCTGTGTAAAACGGCAATGAGAGATGATCTATGAGAGATCATCTCTCATTCGCCCACAGATCGCATCGCAAATGGCCACTTTGATTGGCCGTTTGCCGTGATCTGTGATTGGCCGTGTCCAAGGGACACGGACAACACAGGGCTTCCCCGCAGCGCGCACTACAGCGCGCGCTGGGAACGCCAGAATGACATGCCGTCAAATGACGGCATGTTGGATATTCAGGCCCGCGCTGTTGCCGTCATCCGACGGTAGCGCGGGCCTGAAGTGGTTAAAAATTGTCACCAGAACAGAAAGTTAAGAGAAATCTTCCATTGAGGATTCTCTAATTTTGGAGAAATTTCCTGTAATGTCCTGTACACACGATCGGTTCGTCTGATGAAAACGGTAATTTTAAAATTATCTAATGGTTAAAAAAACGATAGAAAAAAAGGATCGTCTGTGGGCACGTCCATCTGTTAAAAATCCATGCATGCTCAGAATCAAGTCGACGCATGCTTGGAAGCATTGGACTTCATTTTTCTCAGCACGTTGTTGTGTTTTACGTCACCGCGTTCTGACACGATCGGTTTTATAATTGATGGTGTGTAGGCAAGACTGATGAAAGTCAGCTTCATAGGATATCTGATGAAAAAATCCATCAGACCATTTTCATCAGATGAACCAATTGTGTGTACAGGGCATTGTTTTTTTAGAACAGAAAGGTATTGGAAACACTCCAGTAACAGGCCACAGACAGAAAAAATAAATAAAAAATACAGTCGTTCTAAACTTTTGCCATTTTATTGAAAAAAAAAAAGATAAAAGAAAGACCCCTAGACATGAAATGATTTATAAAAGAGTGCAAGTTTAGTTATGGCAGGTAAAACAAATCCTCTTTTTTTTTTTTTACAAACATTGCTACACAGATGGAGTTGAAATGTGATGGAATAGGTGCAAACTCTTAAAACAGTTATTCTTGCATTTACAAACTCATGTGTAAGTGTGTAAGCAATATACTGTATGGATACATGTTAATATAGAAAGCCATGTTAAGTGGATTTGTCCTACTGGGGGATTACCAGATAGTTCTTTAACCACTTGCCTACTGTGCACCTACACCCCCTTCCTGCCCAGACAAAATGTTAGCTTCTGGCACAGCGTCAATTTAACTGACAATTGCGCGGTCGTGCGACGCGGCTCCCAAAAAAAAATTGGCGTCCTTTTTTCCCCACAAATAGAGCTTTCTTTTGGTGGTATTTGATCGCCTGTGCGGTTTTTATTTTTTGGGCTATAAACAAAAAAAGAGCGTACATTTAAAAAAAAAAAACACAATATTTTTTGCTTTTTGCTATAATAAATATCCTGTTTAAAAAATAAATAAATAAATGTATCTCAGTTTAGGCCGATACGTATTCTTCCACATATTTTTGGTTAAAAAAATAAAATCGCAATAACCGTATAGTGACTGGTTTGCGCAAAAGTTATATTGCCTACAAAATAGGGGACATAATTGTGATTTATTTTTTACTAGGAATGGCGGCGATTTTTGGGATTGCGACATTATAGCGGACACATCAGACACCTTTGACACATTTTTGGGACCATTCACATTTATACAGTGAATAATGCTATAAATATGCATTGATTACTGTATAAATGTGACTGGCAGGGAAGGGGTTAACCACTAGGGGGCGGGGAAAGGGTTAAATGTGTGTCCTAAGTAGTGTTCTAACTGTAGGAGGAGGGGGTGACTGGGGGAGGTGACCGATTGTGTCCCTATGTACAAGGGACACAGATCGGTCTCCTCTCTCCCTGACAGGACATGGAGTCTGTGTTTACACACAGAGCTCCACGTCCCTGCTTAGTTACTGGGCAATTGTGGGTGCCCGGCGGCCGCACGCGCACGGTGTTCCCAGTAACGCGACTGGCGCGCGCCCCCCTAACGGCTTTAAATGACAGGACGTCATATGACGTCCTGTCAGAACAATAGAGCATGACGGCGGGCGGTTGTTAAGTGGTTAAATTATTTTTATTCATATTTAGAAAAAAGATTCACAAATACAATACATCACAATGGAATGGAAGACAACATTTATAAAACTAACAAGCAATAATAGAATACATCTTTAAATAACATACCCAACACTACAAGCATACTATTTCATGTATATAAAAAAGCTGTATATCCTATGACTCTATCAAACCAAATATGTCATATTTATTCCCCAAAGATGAGGAAAGAGAGGTCAGGAGAGGATCTCCCCATCTTAATACAAAAACAATCCAGGTAGTCTTTCTTTCAGATACTGTACATCTAATGCCTCGTACACAATCGGAATTTCCGATGGAAAAAATCAGACTGACTTTTTCCATTGGAAATTCCGACCGCGTGTGTGCCCCATCGGAGTAATTCCATCAGAAATTCCAATGAATTCCATCAGAGTTTACATAGAGAACATGTTCTATTTTCCTCCAATGGAATTCCGTTGTGTACAGGGCATAAGGGTTGCCAGCAGAGGCAGAATTTTCATAGTCACAACAGTCGCAGTTGTGACTGGGCCCTAAGTCCGGAGGGGCCCCTGACTGTCACAGACTAGTGTGTTACCGTATGTTGCCAGCCAGCGGATGACGATGCGGTGCGGCGCACTGCGTGCTGTTTTTTCAGCCGCGGGGTGTGCTTTTGGCGCTGAGGTAAGAGAGAAACAACAAGCTTGAGGCAGCACTCACTGACTGTGATTGTGGCCCGTCACCATCCCCGCCCCCGTCTCCGCCTATCCAGAGACACAGATGTAGGGAGGCGGGGCAGACTCTGCAGCAAATGAGAGAAGATGAGGAAAAGTTTACCCTTCTGCGGCAGCGTGCGTGGAGATTGGAGTACCTACCCGGTGTCTACCCTGAGGCAAGGCTCCTGGCGGGAGAAGGCACACAGTGACTCAGTCAGAGTCAAACCCAGGCCACAGAACACAAAGGATATCGAATCGTCGATTGACTGATGGTAAGTCAATCAAGAGTGACAGAGCTCAGCAATTGATACCATCCTCCACCACCTGTGCCTCCTACTGATCCCATCCCCCCCACCACTGATCTCATCCCTATTCCCCCATTCCTTCTACAACAGAGGTGATAGGGGGATAGGGATGAGATCAGTGGGGAGGTGATGGGATAAGTAAGAGGCACAGGTGGTGGGAGAGGATGGCACCACCACTGCCACCAGCCTCAAGTACCAGCACGGCCACCCCCCTTCAAGTACCACCACTACCACCCCTCTTTAAGTGCCACTGCTGCCACCCCCCTCAAGTATTACCGCTACTACCCCCATCAAGTACCAGCGGTGGTACTTGTGGGAGGTGGCAGTGGTGGTGCTATCCTCTCCCACCACCACCTGTGCCTCCTTACTGATCCCATCCCCCCCACCACTGATCTCATCCCTATCCCCCATCACCTCTGTTATAGAAGGAATGAGGGGGATAGGGATGAGATCAGTGGTGGGGGGGATGGGATCAGTAAGGAGGCACAGGTGGTGGTGGGAGAAGATGGCACCACCACTGCCACCAGCCTCAAGTACCACCATGGCCACCCCCCCTCAAGTACCACCGCTACCACCCCCATCAAGTACCAGCGGTGGTACTTGTGGGAGGTGGCAGTGGTGGTGCCATCCTCTCCCACCACCACCTGTGCCTCTTACTGATCACATCCCTCCACCACTGATCTCATCCCTATCCCCCTATTACTTCTACAACAGAGGTGATGGGGGCGATAGGGATGAGATCAGTGGTGGGGGGGATGGGATCAGTAAGAGGCACAGGTGGTGGTGGGAGAGGATGGCACCACCACTGTCGCTGCAGCCACCCCCCTCAAGTACCAGCAGTGGTACTTGAGGGGGGTGGTAGTGGTGATACTAGAGCGGATTGGTAGTGGTGATACATGAGGGGGGTGGTGCCGGTGGTACTTGAGGGGGTGGCAGTGGTGGTGCCATCCTCTCCCACCACCACCCTTGCCTCTTACTGATCCCACCCCCCTACAGCCGTACAGCCGCACCACTGATCTCATCCGTATCCCCCTATTACTTCTACAACAGAGGTGGTGGGGGACTAGTGATGAGATCAGTGGTGGGGGGGGTGAGATCAGTAAGAGGCACAGGTGGTGGTGGGAGAGGATGGCAATGCCACTGCAGCCACTCCCCCTCAAGTGAAATCAGAAACAGAATTGTTTTACTTTGTTTAACACAAAATTAGCAGAAGGTGCCCAAAGGGTGGTGCTCAAGAGCTGAAATTCCTCGTAGTACATCACTATGTTTGTGTTTGTGGCACGACAATTGTGTACCATTAGTATGCAAAACAAGATCCTGGCACATGCCCTTTTGACAAAAATCAGATGCTCGGTTGGCCAACAACCGTATCGTGTGTACGAGGCTTTAGGCTTTGCCAAATATGCATTTTGAAATTCAGAATTCACTAGACTGAGGATTCATTCTTATTGCAATTGAGATAATAATACTATGAATTTCTATGTTACAGCCACCTTAGGCAGACATAGGGCCAGATTCAGCAAGACTTGCGCTGGAGTAATTCGATATGCGCCGCGTAACTGTGAATATGCGCCGTCGTTTCTATGTGGCCGTACCCACCAAACTAGATGCGACTGAAAACGGGCCATTTCCGATCGGCTTAACTTTCCGATGCCAGAGTCTCGTCAGCGCATAATTTCGTTTGGCGCATCAGTCGCGCCTATTGATTTCCCCTGAAAATATGCAAATGAGGGAGATTTCCCAATTCGCGAACAGATTAGCACCATACGCCGGCTACATGCGCCGCGCGTAACTCGTCCGTCCGGCGCAAAGTTATTTCTACAAATAGCTGCTTTATCTTTACTCCAGACGGCCTCAGGTCAGCAGGAGAGCAGCTCCAGCAGCAGCGTTACCAACGAAACTAGCAAGCTGAACAACCACACTTGCAAGGACAACACCTCTGTGTGCCAACATGCCAGGGACAATCGTGGTCCTAGCACTAGTACTGGGTCCCCCGGAACGAAGGAGGCTATACCGGACGCGCATGAGCCTCTTTGGCATGGGTGATGAGGAGGTGTATCGCCTCTTCAGATTCAGCCCTGATGCAATACTTGAACTAACCGCAACCCTGCAGGGTGACATCACCAGCCCAACACACCGCTCACAAGCAGTGCAGCCACTGGTGAAGGTACTGGAAACACTCCATTTCCTTGCAAGTGGATCATTCCAGCGTACAAGTGGAGTGGTGGCTGGGATGTCACAGTCCTCCGTGAGCAGATGTGTGCACCAGGTTGTCCCTGCAATCCTCAGACGCATGTCCAAACAGTTCATCAGACCCACCACTGAGGAGCTGCGGCTGAAGGCAATGACAGATTTCTACAGCATAGCCAGATTCCCACGCACCATCGGGGCCATTGATTGCACACATGTGGCACTCCAGCCTCCCAGTGCCACAGAGCACATATACCGCAATCGAAAGCATTGGCATTCCATCAACGTACAGGTGATAGCCGATGCCCAACGCCTCATATGGCACGTCCGTGCCAAACACCCCGGGTCCAGCAATGACAGCTTCATATACCGTCAGAGTCCCATCCCAGCAGAATTCGAGCAGAACATGTATGGGGACAGCTGGCTGGTTGGTGAGTGACATGGGTGGCAGCCATGACTATCCCCTCCCATGATGCACACCTCACAAGTGGCACATGCATGACTAACATCCTCCTGTCTTTTCCCTTCCAGGTGACTCTGCATATGCACTGGGACCCCATCTCATGACTCCTTTCCGGAACCCCCAAACCAGAGGAGAGAGAAAATACAATGAAGCACACATCAAAACCCGTGCAGTGGTGGAGCAAACATTCGGGCTCCTGAAGTCCCGTTTCCGCTGCCTGGATAAGTCCGGGGGGACCCTATTGTATTCCCCTACCTTTGTATGTCAGATCATCGGTGCATGTTGCATTCTGCACAACTTTGCCATGAGAAAAGGCCTGCAGATTGACATACGTGATGACCTGACCCCCGACCCACACAGTCCCCACCTGCCAGAGGAGACCCAGTCTGCTGATGGAAGAGCAGTCAGGAGGGTCCTCGCCGTAGGCATCTTTGGACAATAAACCAAAACATTAATCACACAGACAATGCACGCATGCACACCACTGATGTCCCTAGATCACACACACCACATGCACATCGCATTGGATTAGCCCAAGTCCAGCATGTAGGACTTGGAAACAGCAACGCCAGCATCAAGGCCCCAATGATGTCGCTGTCCATTCATACACCTTTCACACGTCATTCATACAGCCGTGAGGTTAACTTCACCACCACGGCCGAGGGTGACACCCCTTACTGGCAGGAGTGCCACCCCCTCACATTCACACACCATTCACACTGTCCCCTGCACTCCTGACCGTGTGCAGTAAAAAATTAAATACAGGGGGGCGTGGCCTGACACCGGACTGAGATGGCCGCTTGAACCACGAGCTCCGGCATCCAGACCTGACACACAAGCTTTCTTAAGCCAGACAGCCGCGCCGTGAACACGCAGAGATGGCCGGGAGGAGCAGCTCACTCACCCGCTCCCAGGCAGATCCACCGACGCAGCTCAGCCGAACCATCCCAGCGCTATTCCGCTCGCAGCTGGCAGACACACAGGCCTCTACACAGGCCTCCAGCCTGGATCCCGCCGGCCAAAACAGCCTGCCTGGTGCATCGGAACAGGGGGGTCATCCATCCACCGCGGGACAAGCGCCGCTGACACCCTCCTTCCTCAGCTTGGCAGACCTACAGCTAGTGGCCATGGATATTAAGACCACGCTGTCCGCAGCAATCTCGGACCTGAAAACTGACATCAGGGCCGTTGCAGCACGTGTGGAGATAGTGGAATCGGCGGCCATGATGCAAGGAGCCGCAATACAGCAGGTACAGCGTGTCACTGACACACATGCCAGACACCTCATTGAGATCCATAGACATCTGGAGGACCTTGACAACAGGGGCAGGAGGCGGAACCTACGCATTAGGGGGATCCCTGAAAACGTAGAAGGCCCCCAATTACAACCAGCAGTATGGGCAATATGCAATACACTCCTTGGCAGGCCTCCAGATGCTCCTATAGAGATGGAAAGGTGCCACAGGGCTCTGAGACCGAGAGGCAGAGATGATGAGCCACCTAGAGATGCTGTGTGCTGCTTAGTGAGCTTCACACAAAAGGAAGAAATACTGAGACTGGCACGTAATCAGGGGCAACTACATCATGAAGGAGCTCCTATACAAATCTACCAGGATCTCTCTCCCATTACGCTTCAACATAGAAGAGAGCTTCGCCCTCTTCTCACTGCTCTGCGTGACAGACGTATTGTATACCGCTGGAAATTCCCATTTTGTTTATCTGCGACCACGGGGAACCGCACAGCCTTCCTCCGTACGCCAGCGGATTTACAGGCATTCTGCGACACCCTGGGCATCCCCGTGATTCCTGTCCCAGAGTGGTATAGCGCCTTTATGCAACCCGAACCCTGGATCAACACACAGCAGGAAATGACCCCACGTTCCCAACGCAACCGCCAGAGGCGCCGCAGATCTACCTCCAGTTCACCGAGAAGGGACCTTGATGACATCGCTGATCGTGACCCGAGATCCTCACCCTCATCGGTTCGTCGAAAGACAGACCACTGAACTCAACTCGACAGACTGTGTAGGTGAAGATATGTTCCTCACCTCCTGCATTCTTGTTGGCATGTTTACCGCCATATTTGAGTTTTGACTTATGATCACCAACCAAAGCCTTTGACACCCATCCGGTTTCCAACTGCTGCAGGTACTTGAGTGTTGACGTATCTCTCTCTGGCATTACTTAAGCGACTGATGCAACCCAGACTTGCTATCATACTCCAGGTGAGTTCTCAACCTGCTAGTACCTCCTGAAGGCTCTCCTCTTCATGCTAGAGACGAGACTGTCTACCTGCTTGGAATTTCCTACTGCCATACCTTATCTCTGCAATGCTGATATGCTCTGGAGCTCACTAGACCGAGCCCAGGTAACTGACTTCCTTTCCTAAATTCGCGCCTCAGTTGAGCCACACCCGAGGGTGTTGCAGATGCCCCCGAGGGAGAGGTAGGAAATTCCTTGGCTGTGGCCACGCATACACCTGAGCTACGCCATTACTCCCACAACATGACTGCCGTTTGAAACCCTGCATACTGCTCGCCGCAACTTAGTCTGATAGCACAGAGATAACGATACACGTATGCCGGTTAGATGTATTAGATAATTTAGCTTGTTTAGTATGGTCTAGGGTGCACAGCAGGACGTGCAAGACATTGAACGTGAGGTCTTCAGGACTAACAAAGGATGTAGCGTGTGTTGGGGATGGAGATGGAAATGCCATGCCGGAGATCTGGCTTCTGATGGAGCAGGATCCCCTGAGGGTCGAGCTGCTTCACTCTGATGGGCATTGGCAGTCCTGTTTTCTGACCCTGTCATACTGGCGGATGGGTGGGTAAACCTGCTTAGATGGTTGAGTTCTAGCCTCTTTATATTCGCATTACTTGTATTATTATGCTCACTGTTATACATGACCTGTTTAGCGCCCACACTTCATGCAGCGCTTTGTATGTATGCTGAACTCCGGACGGTTACACTCTGGTCTTTGAATAATTTGTCCGTTCCCTCGGCGGATTGAGGAAGCCGAGGGGAGATCATGTCTGTAGCTGTCCGAACTTCTTATAATACAACATAGACTTTATAGTTCTTATTGATGGTCTGTATGCTCACTTAAGGGGGCTCTATCTCGGCCCACACTGCCCCTTTTTTTTTTTTATTGAGGTTGCTCTGTCTGTTATGTATTTTCTCAAAGTGTGTTAGCTCTGGTTTGTCGACACGACCCATTACCCGGTGTTAGACTACTACCCCGCCTTAGAGTGGCTGGATTCCCTCTGAAAATAGCCGGCTTCTTCTTCTTCTTCTTCTTTTACCCTACTATACCCCTTCCCTGACCCCCCTTTTTTTAGGTGGAAGAGCAGGCCTGTCTCCACCTCCGGTAGTTACTCTGTGAGGTCCCTATCCTCGCCCTTCTTAGGGGATTCTTCCCCATCTATCTTATCCGCCTCCTCCTGTTCTCTCTTTTCCTGCTTTGTCTTTACTTCTCCCTGGTTTCCCCCCCCCCCTCCCCCCTTTCCCTTTTTTTTTTTTTTTTTTTTTTTTCTTTTTCCCTTCTGCCTCTCCTTCCCTCTCCCCTCCCCTTCTCGCCCCTCCCTATCCCAGCCCCTTCTACCCTCTCCAGCACGAATAGCCCTGGTTGTCCATTTTTAGGCTCTCCCCTGTGTATATACGCCTCAACGTATACCATGCCATCCAGCCCAGCACGCTCAGTTCCCCTCTCTCTCAAAGTATATTCGCTGAACGCCAAGGGACTTAATGTCCCTGAAAAACGCAGCAGTGTGTTAGCAGAAGCACACCGACTTGGAGCACAAATCCTTTTCTTTCAAGAGACACACTTTAAATCAGGTTCGGTCCCACACTTCCGCAACGATCGCTACCCCACGGCCTACCATGCCACCTCCCCTAACTCTAAGACTAAAGGAGTATCTATCTTGCTCAGTAAGGGACTCTCTTTACATGTTGAAGACCAGATAATAGACCCAGAAGGTAGATACATTTTTTTGAGGGGCTCATGGAAGAACAAACCAATAACACTAGCTAATGTATACTGCCCCAACTCTAAACAGGTCACATTCCTTCGGGAAGTTCTTGCAAAACTTACACTCTTCCAAGTAGGGCTTCTGATTATGGGAGGCGACCTAAATGTCCCTCTAGACCCCCTACTGGACTCCTCTACCAGTACCTCCTCTCTCCCCTACTCTTCCCTTCGCCAAATCAAACTTCAGCTTGCATCCCTGACGTTACATGACACTTGGAGGACCCTCTACCCTAAAGACAAAGACTATACCTTTTTTTCAGCCCCGCACAATCGTTACTCAAGATTGGATTACCTATTTTTATCGCAAGCAGACTTATCTTCTCTCCACTCTGCGTCGATTGAACCGATGACGCTCTCTGACCATCACCCTATCACGATCACCCTGCAATTCCCTGACAGAGCCCCTTCCACTAAGCTTTGGAAACTAAACGCGTCTCTTCTGGCAGACCCTGGAGACCTAGCGGCGCTCACACGCGAAATAGAAACATTCTTTGTCCATAACGATACGCCAGATACGTCTCCCATGACACAATGGGAGGCCCACAAATGCGTCATAAAAGGCCAGTTGCTCTCGATTTCAGCCCGGAAAAAGAAAGAACGACAAGCCTTGGTTTTAAAGCTGACCACCAAGATACGCGCTCTAGAAACTCAGCACAAACGTACGTTGGCGCTTAAGACATCACAAGAATTGTCAGAAACCCGATTGCTGTTACGGGAAGAACTATTTAAAAAAGCATGACGACGTATTATATTGTCCCAGAAACTGTTCTTCGAACAAGGCAACAAACCAGGCAGGTTACTGGCCAGGGCCACCCAGCAACGTAAATTAACATCTACAATCCATCATGTTGTGGATGCCATGGGTGGAGTACACTCCAAAACCGAGGACATAGCACAACAGTTCCATTCCTTCTATAATAACCTCTATAATCTACGCCCCGGAGATGCGAATCCTGCGTCGATGGAGAATCGCCGAGAGCTAATTAAGAACTTCCTAGAAAAGCACAGTCCGGCGGCTTTATCGGCCCAGGACTCCCTAGCTTTAGAAGCCCCCCTGACCCGAGGGGAATTTCTAGCGGCACTCAAAACCACAAAACCTGGCAAGAGCCCCGGCCCAGATGGCTTTACAGCCATATATTATAAAACCTTTACTGACGTCTTAGCACCACATTTCCTTAAAGCGTTTAACTCTCTCCCTATTGACTCCTCTTACAGATCAGACAGACTGCTTGAAGCCTATATTTCTGTGATCCCCAAAGAAGGGAAAGATCCGACTAATGTCGCCAGCTACCGCCCAATATCCTTGCTTAATGTGGACATTAAACTCTTCGCCAAGATTTTGGCAACTCGACTATCTCATCACATACCAGCTTGGATAGGCCTAGACCAGGTGGGGTTTGTCCCTGGTAGAGAAGCCAGGGACAACACCATAAAGGCCCTGAACCTCCACAACTGGCTTACTACTTCTGGACAGGGTTTTTTTTTCCTAGCAATGGACGCGGAGAAGGTGTTCGACAGAGTGGCCTGGGACTACACGGCAGAAGTCCTAACTATGCTGGGACTGGGGACCCATATGCGGTCACTCATTCTCTCATTATACGCTAACCCAACCGCCAGAGTGAAAGTCAATGGTCACCTGTCGGACACCTTCTCCATCCACAATGGAACCAGGCAGGGATGCCCCCTTTCTCCCTTGCTTTATATACTTACGCTAGAACCCCTTCTCCGGTGCATCCGAGCCAACCCAGATGTTAAAGGTATAAAGATACAGGAACGTGAACTTAAGATTGCGGCATTTTGCAGATGACGTTCTACTGTTTCTTTCCTCACCACTCACAACCCTACCAAATCTTTTGCAAATCCTAGAACATTTTAAATTGTTATCAAATTTAAAAATCAATTACTCTAAATCATTTGCACTAAATGTGTCTCTACCCACGGCATTAGCGAAGCACTGCCAGCTTGCCTTCCCTTTCCAATGGAAAACGGATGCCATACCCTATCTGGGCATCCAGCTTCCTGCTGACTTTGCAGAGCTTTACGACAGGAATTTCCAAACGGAACTACAGAGCATACGTCGCGATCTCCAAAAATGGGATAAGACCACCATCTCGTGGTTTGGACGAGCGTCCATTATTAAAATGACGATCCTCCCCAGACTGCTTTACAAAATTCAAACACTACCTATTCGTTTGCCGCCTTCCTTCTTCGGACTGTATAGGTCCATATGCAGATCCTTCCTGTGGTCCAACAAACCCCCTCGAATTAGTTGGAAGAAGTTGGTGCTTCCGAAGGCACGCGGAGGAATAGGCTTACCTGACCTGCAACGCTATTACTGGGCAGTACACTTAGCGCGCATCGTGGACTGGAAGGTACATAGCCAATATAAGGACTGGGTAAATGTTGAACACATGACAACGAACTCAGATTTACGGTATACCCCTTGGCTCCCTAAGTCACACGTGTCGCCAAGGGCCTTAACCCACTCCCTAGTCGGCGCCACCCTTCAAGAATTTGGTAGGGCCTGCGCTACTCATGAAGTCTCATCTAAATTCTGCCCAATCACTCCGGTAAGACACAACCCAGACTTCCCCCCAGGACTCTCCGGAACTTTTTTGCGATCTGAATGGCCACAAGGTGAAATGTTGGCTAAGCACTTTTTTTGGCGGGGTCGCTTTCTACGGCATGCGGAACTTGCTAGATGCTCTGACACTGGCTCATTTCCATTCTGGTCCTATATCCAGCTTAAACACTTTCTAGATGACCCGTCCTGGAGAAAAGACTTCACAAGGACCCCTACGGTCCTAGAGTCTATATGCTCCCGCTCGACACCCCAGAATCATGTCATTTCCATGCTCTATGCCTCTCTATTTGAGGAGTCCTCCACACTCTTAGACTCAGAACGCTCCTACTGGAATTCTGTCTTGGGCTCAGAGATAGACAGGGAGAGTTGGGACCGTATACACTTATGCATTCACAAAGGCTCCCTGAACGTCTCTATCCAGGAAAATGGATACAAGCTGCAATCCCGCTGGTATAGAACCCCAGACCTGCTCCATAAGTTCTCCCCGTTGGTTTCTGACCAATGCTGGCGATGTGGCCAGGAGCGTGGCACGTTCCTCCACATTTGGTGGGAGTGCTCAATGCTCCAACCTTTCTGGCACAAAGTACACAACTTGACCAAAATGGTGTCTCTACTCCCTTTGGAATTTTGCCCAGCACAGTACCTTTTGCATTTCTCTGACAGTTATAGGTGGAAGTACTTCAAGTCGGTAGCAATGCACATGATTAATGCTGCTAGGATGTGTATACCGGTGCATTGGAGATCGTCATCCCCGCCCTCTATGGCTGAATGGGCTTCTCGAATAGATCGTGTCGCTGAGATGGAGGAACTGATCTACTCGGCCTCGGATAATATCTCTAAATTCGCTGCTATATGGGAACCATGGACAACCTTTAAAAGCTCTCAGTCATACAAAGATCTCCTTGATACTGCGGACTGATCCCGCGCTGTGACTATTGCCTATAGTTCGGGATGCAGACTCAGACTTATACTACTGACCTGGCGCGCAGCAGCGCTTTGACCACTAGATGCTGGAGAGGGTAGTTGGTAACTTCTGTACCCCCTCTCCTAAATTAGCTGCATTCGCCCTCACCTCCCCCCCCTTTTCTTATGATGTATCCCCTCCCTCACCAAACCTTTTGATCTCCTCCCCCATGTCCCCCCCTTTTTTTTTTTCTTCCTCTTCTCCCTCTCTTATATTCTCTTTCGCTCTTTAATCCCCTCTGTGTCTAAACTCTTCTAGGATACGCTCGCCCAAACAAATCAACTTACCCGGGAAGCTATTTGATGTGTAAACTTACTCATTTTGTATCTGTGTTTTGCCGAAATGTGCCTCTGCGAAAAAGACTGTTTTTTTTTTTTTTTGTCTTTTTGTTTTGTGTTTTGATTTATATTACTTTTTGTGTTTGGGCTCATGGAGCCGCTCCATTCTTTGTTACATGCAAATCTTCACAATAAAATCTTTATGGTTAAAAAAAAAAAAAAAAAATAAATACATATCTCATAACATGAGAAAAAAAATAAACAAAAACTCATAACCTGAGTATAAAAAAATATACAAAAATAAACAAAAACTCATAACCTGAGTATTAAAAAAAAAAAAAAATCTAAACAAAAAAAAAAGAAAACCCCTCATCTGGGATGACGGGGGCTCCTCCTTGGGGGCACTCTCGGGCTCCTCAGCTGCCTGGAGGGAGTGGGTGGTGGTGGGGGTGGGGGGGCATCTGGAGGAGGCTGATCCCCGGGTGGGCCACTCCTGGGAGCTGTTGGCTGCATGCCCTCCAAGGCCACGGCAATACGGCTGAGATACAGGTTGGTCTGGGCCTGCATCCTCAGCTGGCGGGTGATATGATGCCGCTGGTCACGCTGCCGCTGCCTCCCCTCTTCCCGGATGGCAGCTGTGTTGGCGTTGACGGCTGCTGTCAGGTGCCGTACATCAGCCTGCACCTCCCCCAGGCTGGTCACAACGTCCTGCACATGACTGGGCAGCTGTGACATGGAGCCCAGGCTGTCAGCGACCCGGTCTAAGTGGCCAGCAATCTCCCCCATCTGCTGGGTCTGCCTGGCGTGGTCCAACAGCACCTGGTCCTGGACCATATCAGACACCCCCCTGGTCTTACGGGTCGCCTTCCTGGGGGCAGGAGAAGGTTGTCCCCGTGGGGATGGAGTCGCCCGGGCTACCTAGGATGGGGGAGGGGATGACAGAGGGCCCTGCAGAGGAGGAGGACTCCTCCAACAATAACATAAAGTCCTGCTCAGGGACAGGCTCCTCCATTACCATCTCTGCAGAGGTGGTGTGGGCACTCTCCTCCACCTCGGTGTCTCCAGCACCCAGGGCCTCGTCATCAGGATCCCGTTGGGAGGTTGGGGTGGACTGGCCGGTAAGAGATGATGGCCCAGCTCCGTCATCTGTGGATGACACAAAGCAGACACATGTTGGTGGTCCCACACACTTGGCACATGTACCCTCCCCCCCCCCACATGCAACACACCAAATAGGGTATAAAAAGCACTTACCTGTCCTGGAGCCTTCCTCCATGGAGTCATAGCCAGGGACCCCCTCCAACTGCTCCCTGTCCAGGCAGCGGGCGACCACCTCCTCCTCTGTGGTCAGGCTGACCGGACATGGTGGACCACCACTTGTGCCCCGCTCATGGCTCCGAATGGTGGCCACCTTGCCATGGACCTTGCGCCGCAGGTCGTTAATTTTTTTTTGTATGTCGCTAGCAGTCCGGGTGGAGTACCCTAACACATTGACCCTGGCAGCAATGGTCTCCAGGATGCCCTGCTTCCTCTCCCGGCTGGTCTTCCTACTTTTTTTCCCGTGGAGGAACTGATTAAACGTCTCCATAGCCGAGATGATCACAGACACCTCCTGGGAGTTGAAATTGAGGTTCCTCCTCTCTTTGGGGGTAGCGGGAGCAGCCATCACAGTGCAAAAGTATCTTCCCTGGGGTGGGGGGAAACGGAAATACTTTTGCGCCGGAATGGCGTTTCCACTAGCGCTTTTATACGCGCAACGGAACACATTGCGCTGGCGTTTCCCGTGAAGTGGTGCCGACGGAAGTTGTGAGCATGCGCACAAGGGGGCGAGTGGAGCCTCAATCACCGCGCATGCTCCGTGGATGATGCGCTGAACGTAAGCCTCTGCGCTGGGCTCCGCCCATCATTTACATATGATCACACCCACTTCCACTTGCGTCGGGTTACGCCAGTGCATTATCGTTACTCTGGCGCAAGTTTACGCGCAACTGCTATGTGAATAACAGTACTTGCGTCGAAAGTGTCGGCGGAGTAACGTAAATGAGAAACGTTACTCCAAAGTAAAGAAGCGCCCATCTACCTGAATCTGGCCCTAATTGTTCTTTTTACTTACAGGAGCAATACTGAATAAGGCTGCCTGTCAACCACTAAGTTATCCATATCCATAAGTAAGAATCACTAGGTATGTGTTATTTTCCACACACCCCAATGGAATCTTTATAACTCAAAGTATATAATGAGCAAGAAAATTCCAATACAACAGAGAGAAGACCTGCTTGATAAAAAGCGACCTAATGACCAGTCAACAACTAAAGCAGTCTTATATCCGTTTACTCAGTTTGCCTGTACAGCTAAAGATAAAAAGCAATTTATTTCCTAAGCAGTGCTAGCCATAAAATCTGCTTGCGAGTGATCTTCAGCTTCTAATTTTAAAAGACTTAGTGGATCAGGAGTCAATCAGTTTTAGCATTCCGTGTAATAATTTACATTGCTCTTGGTCAATTGCTTCTTTTTGTTACAATGAGTGCACTAACAACATTAACAGTTTCAGACATTAACTGTTAACAATTTCAGTCATGCCCTCTTTTTATGAGGCTGACACAGATCAAAAGAGATTTGTGCTGAATAATGGGGTCCCTAAAATGAACCCATCAGCCAGCACTGAAATACCTGCCATTAATAATACCCTTTGATCAAAAGGCAGTTTGCATTGTGTGATTACTCTCGCACATACCGTACTTTTCATGAGTCCATTATAAAATTCTTTCTCAGATATATATATATATATATATATATACAAAAGTGTAATGACTATCCATTTCACTAAACTATTTTTCATCATTCATACATTCATATTTCTCCAGCGTCTCACAAAGCTCTTGACAATATAATAAGCATGATTTGAGCAAATAAACTATTTTTTTTTTTGTTTTTTAAGCAAGGTGGGGAAAAATAAGAATATGTAATTTCTTACTTGTAGCATTAGATGTAGATTTAAATTTTTTTTCAATAGCATCGGTAAGTGTCAGAACTTCTGTCAAGTTTTTATCGCTACACCCTGAGAAGATTCCCCTTTGCTTCCTATCATGGTGACACTAGGACAAGAAATTAGGGGTTGCGGATATTATCAGAACATTAAAGCTTATGTTGGCCATACAAGTAACCAGCTGATGGACCGATTCTTTACAAATATAATTAAATCCATAAATAATGCTTGGAAGCATTGAACTTCATTTTTTTTCAGCACGTCGTCGTGTTTTACGTCATCGCGTTCTGACAGGATCAGTTTTTTAACCACTTTAGCCCTGGACCATATTGCTGTCTAAAGACCAGAGCACTTTTTGTGATTCGGCACTGCATCGCTTTAACTGACAATTGCGCGGTCGTGTAACGTGGCTCCCAAACAAAATTGGCGTCCTTTTTTTCCCACAAATAGAGCTTTCTTTTGGTGGTATTTGATTATCTCTGCGGTTTTTATTTTTTGCGCTATAAACAAAAATAGAGCGACTATTTTGAAAAAAATGCAATATTTTTTACATTTTGTTATAATAAATATCCCCAAAAAAGATATAAAAAAACATTTTTTTCCCTCAGTTTAGGCCGATACGTATTCTTCTACATATTTTTCGGAAAAAAAATCGCAATTAGCGTTTATTGATTGGTTTGCGCAAAATGTATAGCGTTTACAAAAAAGGGGGTAGTTTTATGGCATTTTAATTAATATTTTTTTTTTACTAGTAATGGCGGCGATCAGCGTTTTTTTTCGGTACTGCGATATTATGGCGGACACATCGGACACTTTTGACACATTTTTGGGACCATTGGCATTTTTATAGCGATCAATGCTATAAAAATGCATTGGATTACTATAAAAATGCCATTGGCAGTGAAGGGGTTAACACTAGGGGGCGGGGAAGGGGTTAAGTGTGTTCCTATTTGTGTTCTAACTGTACGGGGGGGGGTGGACTCACTAGGGGGAATCACTGATCTTCCGTTCATACATTGTATGAACGGAAGATCAGCGTTTCCCCCGCTGACAGGAACGAGCGCTGTGTGTTTACACTCACAGCTCTCGTTCCCCGCTCTGTAACGAACGCGCGCCCGTGCCCGGCGGCGTGCACCTCCCCCTTTCCCTTTCTCCTCCATATTAATATATTTTCTCCCATTGCCCTATGTACCTATTTCTGCCTTCCCTATAAGAATAGCAATGTCCCTCTGCCTTTCTTACTGCCCTACTCTCTCTTTCCTCACTTTCTCTCTTTCTCTTTTGATTTTGAATAATTTACTCAAAAAATGCCCTGTATTTCAATGATTAGTAATTTTAGTGATTCGTATATTCCCACCATTATTATTTATATCTCTTTTTATACTTTTCTGGGTGTACAGAGATGAGTCAGTATATATATGACTATGAATGTTGCTGGTTAGGAGGTAAGGATGGGGGTTGTTGGCTACCTTATAGATATAACTGCAGGCAATGCAGTTATACTTTAAGGCTGGTCATAATGGGGTTAATCCCTAACCTAATTTGAATCTTGCCAAGAAGCTTGGGTCAATTTAGGCTGCCACAGGGGGAGGTAATCTGTGCTTCCAACTGTTAGAAAAATTTGGAAACTAGTTGCTAAATATCTGTGCTGCCAAGAGAGAGATGTAAGTATTAAATCAAGCATGTTAATTTAGTCCATAGGGCAAGTACCCAAAACATGGTATGAGAGATAAAACAAAGAGAAGAGCGCCTCTGAGTATACTGTATTTCAGGGATATGCAATTAGCGGACCTCCAGCTGTTGCAGAACTACAATTCCAATGAGGCATAGCAAGACTCTGACAGCCACAAGCATGAACCCAGAGGCTGAGGCATGATGGGACTTGTAGTTTTGCAACATCTGGAGGTCCGCTAATTGCATATCCCTGCTGTATTTAATATTTCAAGATAAAAAGTATCCAGCACTTACATCATATAAAACAATACTGCAGCTCGGGAAGCTGGTGTAGGTCTTTGCTGATGACCAGTTGAGCGTCTGAGCCAGGTTGAAACCAGCCACTTGGAGCCGGGGGGAGCCGACTGTATCCGTGATGGTGTATTGCTGCTGTGCTGGAGTCTCATTTGCTGGAGTCTGACATCAGCTAGGACGGCGGCCGAGGAGGAGCACACGACGCGTTTCAGAGCGTGCGCGAGTCAAGGAGTAGACCTGCTCGCTCTCTTTTTCACTGAGCGACTCTCGCACGCTCTGAAATGCGTTGTGTGGTCCTCCTCGGCCCCCGTCCTAGCTGATGTCAGACTCCAGCAAACGAGACTCCAGCACAGCAGCAATACACCATCACGGATACAGTCGGCTCCCCCCAGCTCCAAGCGGCTGCTTTAAACCTGGCTCAGGCACTCAACTGGTCATCAGCAAAAGACCTACACCTGCTTCCCGGACTGCAGCATTGTTTTATATGATGTAAGTGCTGGATACTTTTTATCTTGAAATATTAAATACAGTATACTCAGAGGCGCTTTTCTCTTTGTTTTATCTCCTGTACTTTTATGAGCTGGCTTCGCTTCTGGAGAGCTGCCCTGATCGACTGTAAATCACCCGCACTGGCTGTTCATAGGCACCAACAATAGCCTAATGGCACATTGCTGGGACTGACCCTTAAATGGACTCATGAACATTTAGACCATATACGCTGCCATTGTGGTTTGTCACACTATTATCCATTATTTTATATAATTTTGATATCCTTGCCCTATAATTGATTGTTTGCACAGACATCCTGAGCGCTGTAACCCATTGCTATTTTCAAAACATGGTATGAAGTATTAACCACTTGTTTACTCAACACTTTTACCCAGGAGTCAAGTTCTAGGAAAAAAAAGTGTGAGAACTCACCCAAGATCCACCCACCTTAAAAATAAAAAAGTGTGTGTGTGTGCATATATATATATACAGTACAGACCAAAAGTTTGGACACACCTTCTCATTCCAAGAGTTTTCTTTATTTTCATGACTATGAAAATTGTAGATTCACACTGAAGGCATTAAAACTATGAATTAACACATGTGGAATTACAGTATATACATAACAAAAAAGTGTGAAACAACTGAAAATATGTAATATTCTAGGTTCTTCAAAGTAGCCACCTTTTGCTTTGATTACTGCTTTGCACACTCTTGGCATTCTCTTGATGAGCTTCAAGAGGTAGTCACCTGAAATGGTCTTCCAACAGTCTTGAAGGAGTTCCCAGAGATGCTTAGCACTCGTTGGCCCTTTTGCCTTCACTCTGCGGTCCAGCTCACCTCAAACAATCTCGATTGGGTTCAGGTCCGGTGACTGTGGAGGCCAGGTCACCCTCCTTCTTGGTCAAATAGCCCTTACACAGCCTGGAGGTGTTTGGGGTCATTGTCCTGTTGAAAAATAAATGATGGTCCAACTAAACGCAAACCGGTGGGAATAGCATGCCGCTGCAAGATGCTGTGGTAGCCATGCTGGTTCAGTATGCCTTCAATTTTGAATGAATTCCCCAACAGTGTCACCAGCAAAGCACCCCCACACTATCACACCACCTCCTCCATGCTTCACATTGGGAACCAGGCATGTAGAGTCCATCCGTTCACCTTTTCTGTGTCGCACAAAGACACGGTGGTTGGAACCAAAGATCTCAAATTTGGACTCATCAGACCAAAGCACAGATTTCCACTGGTCTAATGTCCTATCCTTGTGTTCTTTAGCCCAAACAAGTCTCTTCTGCTTGTTGCCTTTCTTTCGCAGTGGTTTCCTAGCAGATATTCTACCATGAAGGTTTGATGCACACAGTCTCCTCTTAACAGTTGTTCTAGAGATGTGTCTGCTGCAAAAGGTGGCTACTTAGAAGAACCTAGAATATGACATATTTTCAGTTGTTTCACACTTTTTTGTTATGTATATAATTCCACATGTGTTAATTCATAGTTTCGATGCCTTCAGTGTGACTCTACAATTTTCATAGTCATGAAAATAAAGAAAACTCTTGGAATGAGAAGGTGTGTCCAAACTTTTGGTCTGTACTATATATATTTAGCGTCCCCCTGGGTCTACTGGGAGCAAAGAGGTACCTTACATTTACCCCAGATCTGAGTCCATGGCTATAATGTTTAACCACTTGCTTACTGGGCACATATACCCCCCCCTCCTGCCCAGGTGAAATTTCAGCTTCCGGTACTGCGTCGCTTTAACTGACAATTGCGCGATCATGCAACGTGGATCCCAAACAAAATTGATGTCCTTTTTTCCCTACAAGTAGAGCTTTCTTGTGATGGTATTTGATCACCTCTGCGGTTTTAATTTTTTGCGCTATAAACGTGTTGCTATAGTAAATAGCCCAATTTCTTTTAAAAAAACGTTTTTTTCTCAGTTTAGGCCGATACGTATTCTTCTACATATTTTTGGTAAAAAAAAAAAATCGCAATAAGCGACTGGTTAAAAGTTAGCGCCTACAAAATAATGTATAATTATTAATTTGTATTATTATTTTTTTACTAGTAATGGCGGCGATCTACAATTTTTTTATTGGGACTGAGACATTATGGCGGACACATCAGACACTTTTGACACATTTCTGACACCATTCACATTTATACTGCGATCAGTGCTATAAATATGCACTAATTACTGTATAAATGTGACTGTCAGGGAAGGGGTTAACACTAGGGGTGAGGAAAGGGTTAAATGTGTACCCTGACTAGTGTTTCTAATTGTGGGGGAAGGGGACTGATTGGGGGAGGTGACCGGTCTGTGTCCCTATGTACAAGGGACAAAAATCGGTCTCCTCTCTCCCTGACAGGAGGTGGATCTGTGTGTTTACACACACAGATCCATGTCCTTGTTTCTGTAACCGCCGATCGCGGGTGCCTGGCAGACATCGCGGCCTCCTCGGAAATACTGGAGCCACAGACAGGGTGCAGACAGACGATCCTGCCACAGACAAGGTGCAGACAGACGATCCCGCCACAATGATACAGGAGATGGTCAGAGACTGTGTGCAGGCAATAATATAGATGATCAGAGAGTGTGCAGACAATGAAACAGGAGATGGTCAGAGATGGTGCAGCCATGATGCAGGAGATGGTCAGAGATGGCAGACATAATACAGGAGATAGTCAGAGACTGTGAGGCCATGATACAGGAGATGGTCAGAGACTGTGTGTGGACAATGTGCAGACCACAGACAGGGTGCAGACAGAACACAGACAGGGTGCAAACAGAACACAGACAGGGTGCAAACAGAACACAGAAAGGGTGCAGACAGAACACAGAAAGGGTGCAGACAGACCACAGACAAGGTGCAGACTGAACACAGACAGTGTGCAGACCAGTGGCGGCTGGTGCTCAAAATTTTTGGGGGGGCGCAAACGAAAAAAAATTATTGCAGCCTTGCTGTGCCCATCACATGCAGCCACTGTGCCATGCCACCAAATGCAGCCACTGTGCCATCAATTGTCACCACTGTGCCATGCCATCAAACACAGAAACTGTGCCATCAATTGTCACCACTGTGCCATGCCAACAAATGCAGTCACTGTGCCATCAATTGTCACCACTGTGCAATGCCATCAAACGTCACCACTGTGCCATCAATTGTTACCACTGTGCCATGCCATCAAATGCAGCCGCTGTGCCATCAATTGTCACCACTGTGTGTGCCATGCAACACAGCAACTGTGCCATCAATTGTCACCACTGTGCCATGCCATCAAATGCAGTCACTGTGCCATCAATTGTCACCACTGTGCCATGCCATCAAATGCAGCCACTGTGCCATCAATTGTCACCACTGTGTGTGCCATGCAACACAGCAACTGTGCCATCAATTGTCACCACTGTGCCATGCCATCAAATGCAGTCACTGTGCCATCAATTGTCACCACTGTGCCATGCCATCAAACGCCACCACTGTGCCATCAATTGTCACCACTGTGCCATGCCATCAAACGCCACCACTGTGCCATCAATTGTCACCACTGTGCCATGCCATTAAAACGCCACCACTGTGCCATCAATTGTCACCACTGTGCCATGCCACCAAATGCAGCCACTGTGCCATCAATTGTCACCACTGTGCCATGCCATCAAACACAGAAACTGTGCCATCAATTGTCACCATTGTGCCATGCCATCAAATGCAGCCACTGTGCTATCAATTGTCACCACTGTGCCCCATGCCACCAAATGCAGCCACTGCGCCATCAATTGTCACCACTGTGCCATGCAACACAGCAACTGTGCCATCAATTGTCACCACTGTGCCATGCCAAATGCAGTCACTGTGCCATCAATTGTCACCACTGTGTGTGCCATGCAACACAGCAAAAGTTTGTCTGATGGATCATACACACGGTCTGATTTTTTGGAAAACGTGCTCATTTTGAAGTTTGTTGGCAAAAAGTCTGACCATATGTATGGGCCTTTAGAAGTCTGATTCTCTTCTCAAACCATGCTTACTCTTTAACCACTTAAGACCCGGACATTTAGGCAGGTAAATAACCTGGCCAGTTTTTGTGATTCGGCACTGTGCCGCTTTAACTGACAATTGCGCAGTCATACGACGTGACTCTCAAACAAAATTGGCATCCTTTTTTTCCCACAAATAGAGCTTTCTTTTGGTGGTATTTGATCACCTCTGCGGTTTTTATTTTTTGAGCTATAAACAAAAATAGAGCGACAATTTTGGAAAAAAAATATTTTTTACTTTTTGCTATAATAAATATCCCCCAAAAATATATAAAACATTTTGTTTCCTCAGTTTAGGCCGATACGTATTCTTCTACCTATTGTTGGTAAAAAAAATATGCAATAAGCATTTATCGATTGGTTTACGCAAAATTTATAGCGTTTACAAAATAGGGGGAGTTTCATTGCATTTTTATTATTATTATTATTATTTTTTTACTACTAATGGCGGCGATCAGAATTTTTTTTCATGACTGTGACATTATGGTGGACACATCGGACAATTTTGACACATTTTTGGGACCATTGTTATTTTCACAGCAAAAAAATGCATTGTTTACTGTGAAAATTACAATTGCAGTTTTGGAGTTAACCACTAGGGGGCGTTGAAGGGATTAAGTGTGACCTCATCTTTGTTTCTAACTGTATGGGGGCGGGGCTGGACGTGTGATGTCATTGATTGTGTTTTCCTATATCAGGGAACACACAATCAGTGGCAGCGCCACAGTGAAGAACGGGGAAGCTGTGTTTACACACAGCTCTCCCCGTTCTTCAGCTCCGGGGACCGATCGGGGGACTCCAGCGGCGATCGGGTCAACGGGGGCTGCGGTCACGGAACTTCGGACCGCGGGAGGGCACTTAAAGAGGATGTACAGGTACGTGCTTGTGCCCAGCCGTGCCATTCTGCCGACGTAAATCTGCAGGAGGCGGTCCTTAAGTGGTTAAAGAGAATCTGTCTATTAATAATGAGAATATTCGTGGTGTGCTGACAAATATCCTCATTATTGTTAAATAGATTTTCATGCCGCGTACACACAACCGGTTTTCTTCTAAAAAATTACGCTTTTAAGGGTCTAGAAAAAAAAACGATTTTTTTTTCAACTTGATTATTAAAACGGCCTTGCCTACACACGATCGTGAAAAAAAATGCTCTAGCAAAGTGCAGTGACGTACAACACGTACGACGATACTATAAAGGGGAAGTTCCATGCGGATGGCGCGACCCTTTGGGCTGCTTTTGCTGATTTTGTGTTAGTAAAATACGATTCATGCTTTTCAGTCTGTTACAGCGTGATGAATGTGCTTATTCCATTACGAACGCTAGTTTTACTAGAACAAGTGCTCCCGTCTCATAACTTGCTTCTGAAAATGCGCGTTTCTTTCAGGTCGTTAAAGGCCACACACGACCATTTTTTACAACCTAAAAACGACAATGTTAAAAACGATCGCCGCCGGGCACCCACGATTGCTCGTTACAGAGCGGGGAACGGGAGGTATGTGTGTAAACACATACCTCTTGTTCCTGTCAGCGGGGGAAACGCTGATCTTCTGTCCATACAATGTATGGACAGAAGATCAGTGATTTCCCCCTAGTGAGGCCACCCCCCCCCCATACAGTTAGAACACACCAGGAACACACTTAACCCCTTCCCTGCCCCCTAGTGTTAACCCCTTCACTGCCAATGGCATTTTTATAGTAATACAATGCATTTTTATAGCATTGATCGCTATAAAAATGCCAATGGTCCCAAAAATGTGTCAAAAGTGTCTGATGTGTCCGCCATAATATCGCAGTACCGAAAAAAAAAAACGCCATTACTAGTAAAAAAAATAATAATAATACAAATGCCATAAAACGACCCCCTTTTTTGTAATCGCTATAAATTTTGCGCAAACCAATTAATAAATGCTAATTGCGATTTTTTTTAACGAAAAATATGTAGAAGAATACGTATTGGACTAAACTGAGGAAAAAAATATGTTTTTTTATATCTTTTTCGGGATATTTATTATAGCAAAATGTAAAAAATATTGAATTTTTTTTAAAATAGTCGCTCTATTTTTGTTTATAGCGCAAAAAATAAAAACCGCAGAGATGATCAAATACCACCAAAAGAAAGCTCTATTTGTGGGAAAAAAAGGACGCCAATTTTGTTTGGGAGCCATGTCGCACGGCCGTGCAATTGTCAGTTAAAGCGACGCAGTGCCGAATCACAAAAAGTGCTCTGGTCTTTGGACAGCAATATGGTCCGGGGCTAAAGTGGTTAACACTGATGAGCTCAAAAAAAGAAAGGGAAACAATAACTACAGGTAGATATTGATGGTCGGACTTTGAGGCCAAGGAAATCGGTTAAAAAATATCAAATTTTAATAGCACCAAATTGATACAGAGAAAAAAAGCACATATAAAATACAAATACAGAAATAATAATATATATACATGGATGGACCACTGTATACAAAATCCTTAAAGTCGCCTTAAAGTTTCAGCGACTTTAAGGATTTTGTATACAGTGGTCCATCCATGTATATATATTATTATTTCTGTATTTGTATTTTATATGTGCTTTTTTTCTCTGTATCAATTTGGTGCTATTAAAATTTGATATTTTTTAACCGATTTCCTTGGCCTTAAAGTCCGACCATCAATATCTACCTGTAGTTATTGTTTCCCTTTCTTTTTTTGAGCTCTATATACACAGATGTGGCCCATGTGAGTGCAATCCCCCTGTATCTCCATACTTATTTCTATCCACCCCTCCCCCCTCTCCTTCCCCATCACCAGCTTTTTGCATTTTAACACTGATTGGCAGCACTGATTGGCAGCACTGGTATGCACTGTTGGGACTGCACTGATAATCAGGACACTGATAATCAGTGCCCTGATTATCAATGTATATGTCCCTTTAACACTAGCTAGTTATCAGCTCTCATTTCTCCTCCTCACGCTGTCATCATGAGGAAAGGAAAGCCAATAACCGCTTGTGTTAACATTGTGATCAGCTGTCATTGGACACAGCTGATCATGTGGTAAAGGGCCGCTGTGATTGGCCCTTTTCCCCATTCTGTCTGAAGGACTCAGCAATCACAGAGTGCGCTGCCCGCATGCCGAGGGAGCTGCTCGATCACATGAGGGCATCATTTGACAGCCTTTCTGCAAAGTAAGCCTGCACTGTGCCTGTCTTTTAGCTACAGTATAGTGTGGGTGGGAAGTAGTTAATATTAATTGGTAGATGCCCCCCACACCTCATATGCAGGGTAACTTATTCACAAATGTGATCGATTTAATATGCTTCTCTTCTGTGTATGTGTCAGATCCTCTTTAAAGAGTTTGTTAACCCAAAAAAAGCAGATTACACCGCACAGTGCTTGTGCTGTGTAATCTGCCCCCTTCTAAACTGTAAAAAAGCCTCCCTGAATCTGTCACTTCATGTACCCCCTCTCTGCGCTGACCACGAAAATCATGGCTGCTCAGCCCTAAGCACTGTGGTCAGAATATGCCCCTGCCTCATACGCTGCTGTCCCCTCTGCTCTCCTTATTCCCCCCTCACCCCCTTTTTCCTGTCTGTCATCTCCCTCTCTGTGTTTGTCTCCAACCCGGCTCTTTCCCGCTGCTATTATTGTAAAGTAAAAACCTAAAATTGTCACTACCAGTCCTCTATTAGAGGCTGGCATAGCACACTATGTAAATAGTTTTAAAAAAGCAGTGTTCTAAATACCGAATTTTAGCTGTCTTCAGGCCAGTCACGTGACTCGCAGCCGCTTTACAGCTACAATACAGAGCTTTTGTGGAGGAGATGGGCGGCCTGATGTCAGAGGGAGATCACGGCTCCTCCCCCAGAAGACATCCATTAAAGGTGTAAAGTGGCTGCGAGTCATGTGACTGTAACGTATGTAACGGCATACCCTGAGTGGAGTCCATTTTATTAGTTTTTGGTAGGGTTGTCCCGATACCACTTTTTTAGGACCGAGTACAAGTAACAATACTTTTTTTCATGTACTTGCCGATACCGAATACCGATACTTTTTTAAATGTCATGTGACAGTTTTCAAACCACAATACAGATTAAGGATATTTTCTTTAGAATTATGAAGAACTCTAACTCAAGACATTATAAAAGAATAAAAACGAGTAAAAATGAATAAAAATGTTTTATTTTCTTGTCACGCAGTAGTAAAAACTCAAAGAATTTTCGCAGAACATGTTGATAAATACAAAAAAAGTATTCTATTTAGGTATCGGGAGCATTTGCGCGAGTACAAGTACTCCCAAAAATACTCAGTATCGGTCCTGATACCGATACTAGTATCGGTATCTGGACAACCCTAGTTTTTGGGGTTTCCGTTATTATGTTACGTTCACGTTTCTATCTTAGTTTAATAGATTCTTAGCTATGGAGGTTACTCAGGTAAAACCACAACTTCACTCTCTTGTATGAACAGAGAGTTTAGGGTTTAAATCATCACAACCTCATACTTGGAAATCAACGTTATCATGGAGCTTAGACAAACATAAAGCTAGTATGAATAAAGATAGGTTACGCTGGTAAGCTGACTAAGCAAGTGGTTCAGGTTGCCCTGAATAGTACTGTACCCCTATTCATGAGTCTCTGGTCAATATCGATAATATTCAGACAGTAACTGAAGGATAAGGTGATCAGACGGGAATAACTAATATAACAACGTTCCCTTAGAATTTCACTATGATGGCAGCAAGCTTATGGTTGCTATAATATGTTACATAATACTTGCGGTTCTGTAGGTCAGAAGGTGCAGACAGCAGAGAGAATCCAAAAATACAGGCCGGGGTCAAAGGGCAGGAGACAGCAGCAATCCGAGGTACATAAACAAGAGGTCAGAAACCGGGGTCAGTCTTGGAGCTGAAGAACAATACAGGAACTGTTCACACAGACAGGAAGATCAGATCACAATGAACTGACAAGGCTGTCAGTGAGGCAGGGCTTTATACCCTGGTTAATTGGGTAACCTGCCTCAGCTGGACCAGGGTAGTCAGGTGCAGATTGCAGGGAGATCAGGCAATCAGCACATAGTTCAGCACCAGGCTTCAATGGACAGCAAACAGAATCTCAACTGAGAAGTGGCTCAGAGGAAAAGACCTGGAATAGCAATGGAGAGGTCCTGCGTTCAAGCCCACCCAGAGCCACTTGGAGCACGACCATGCCTCGCCGTCTGCTTGGCACGATAGGGATCGTGACAGTGACTGGCCTGAAGACAGCTCAAATTCGGTATTTAGAAAACTTGTTTTTGAAAACTACTTACTGTACATAGTGTGCTATGCCAGCCTCTAATAGTGGGATTGGCAAAGTCTTATATAAATGGGTTAACAAACCCTTTAAGTGGATTTTTGAAAATCAAAGGTATACAGAGACTATAAGCAATGCACGTATGGGATGAAAACTTAATGACCCTATTCCAGCAGTCTGAGCACTTCCTGTCTGAGGGAGACAACCATGCTCCTCCACAGTCAGTATAGTGATTGTGTGTTGTCACCCTAGAACAGGAAGTGTATCACTGGCAGGATTTCCTGGCAAACATAAAGGGGGGTGTAACGGAATTAACCGTGACAGACTGAGATTATCCTATGTCTAGGGTCACCTTATGTCCACTAGGGCCATAGGGTGACAAAGAAATTATATCATGTATTGCAGAAGATGGGACATTAATAATAATTCATGTTTGCAGGATGTCTTGAGATATCACAAGCTGGTGGCTATTCAATAAGGGCACACATGCTTTTGAAAGGTGTTAATTGCATCTACTCCTAGACAATACATTGTCTATGGTACAAAGGTGTTCTTACGTGACATCTGTTACACAGGAGAGGGACATTACAAGCTTATTCAATGCTTAGCTCCGGCTATTGAAATGTTGAGTGGGGTTGGCTCTTCAATGTGTGGACACATTCTGTGGAAAGGTGTTAATTGCATCGGGGCCTGAAAGACCTTTTGATTGTGTGATTCATTGTGTTTAAAACAATGTGTTAAAGTCTCCATTCAGATGTACTGAATTAGCATGTCAATTATGTTTAGGAATGTATTGATGCCCAGGTGACAGAGACAGTACGTCTGTCTAGATAATGTGGATTGAGGTCAAGGCATTGTGTAATTGTATACAAAAGAGTTGGAATCGCGCTAATAGTGAATATATGACCAATAAAAGGCACGGTGCATACTGTAAATGTTTTACACAAATTGAATATATATCCTGTGATCACACAGAAGTAATCAATTGTGATAGATAACATACAGGTGTGGATACAAAAATGAATCCACCAGATACCACACAAAAAATTTTTCTTAGACTGGTGTTAAGTGATCTGTGTGAAAGAAAAAAACACCACACTTAAGTGTAGTAATTGTAAGGTTAATGAAGCCACACAAGTGTTAAATAAATGAAAAATAAATCAAAATAAGATTCCACCTAATGAGCATAGAAAGATCAAATCCAAAGTCTAAAAAATGCCAAAAAAAGTCAATGTGGTGAGAACCCTCAGATAAAATAAAAAATGAAAAAATAAAAATAAATATAGCGTCTCCACCTTGCTGACATGTATGTACATGAAAAACCACAGGAGAGAAGGAAGTCTCAAGCCGGTATGGATGCGTTAATCTTCTGAATGTCGATCACAACCTGCATAGATCTAGACCGCAGAGCCTCAGCGCCATAAAACAAAGAAGAAAGACAAAAAAACTCCCATAGTGTAAAACCTTATGGATAATTTAATGTAACTACACCCGTGTGAGACAGTCTTACGACCGGGGAAGGGATTAGTGCAAACCCACCACCTCTGCACACACTGACCCTTACCAGATCTGGACCCCACGGGGTAGGTATAGGCACTCAGAGGAGGGGATCGTAGTTCAGCAAACATGGAATATCACCCGATGACAGTAGTGATGATGGCATGAAACAACAAAGAACCGCTCATGGTGTAAAATCCAATGGTATTTAATGTATAAGAAAGTAAAAGTTGCACTTACAAGAGACGAAATCAATAAGGCATGTAAAACAAAGTGCCGGCCGGCTGGATGGAAAGCGTGCGTCCTTCCGTCTGGATGCGGTGACGTGAGAACGTCTCCTCCCAACGAAACGTTGGGAGGAGACGTTCTCACGTCACCGCATCCAGACGGAAGGACGCACGCTTTCCATCCAGCCGGCCGGCACTTTGTTTTACATGCCTTATTGATTTCGTCTCTTGTAAGTGCAACTTTTACTTTCTTATACATTAAATACCATTGGATTTTACACCATGAGCGGTTCTTTGTTGTTTCATGCCATCATCACTACTGTCATCGGGTGATATTCCATGTTTGCTGAACTACGATCCCCTCCTCTGAGTGCCTATACCTACCCCGTGGGGTCCAGATCTGGTAAGGGTCAGTGTGTGCAGAGGTGGTGGGTTTGCACTAATCCCTTCCCCGGTCGTAAGACTGTCTCACACGGGTGTAGTTACATTAAATTATCCATAAGGTTTTACACTATGGGAGTTTTTTTGTCTTTCTTCTTTGTTTTATGGCGCTGAGGCTCTGCGGTCTAGATCTATGCAGGTTGTGATCGACATTCAGAAGATTAACGCATCCATACCGGCTTGAGACTTCCTTCTCTCCTGTGGTTTTTCATGTACATACATGTCAGCAAGGTGGAGACGCTATATTTATTTTTATTTTTTCATTTTTTATTTTATCTGAGGGTTCTCACCACATTGACTTTTTTTGGCATTTTTTAGACTTTGGATTTGATCTTTCTATGCTCATTAGGTGGAATCTTATTTTGATTTATTTTTCATTTATTTAACACTTGTGTGGCTTCATTAACCTTACAATTACTACACTTAAGTGTGGTGTTTTTTTCTTTCACACAGATCACTTAACACCAGTCTAAGAAAATTTTTTTGTGTGGTATCTGGTGGATTCATTTTTGTATCCACACCTGTATGTTATCTATCACAATTGATTACTTCTGTGTGATCACAGGATATATATTCAATTTGTGTAAAACATTTACAGTATGCACCGTGCCTTTTATTGGTCATATATTCACTATTAGCGCGATTCCAACTCTTTTGTATATTATTATTTATGTTGTATAACATTTTTGTATCGCAGCTTTTTTTCTTATTGTTCACTGGGTAAGCGCAATATTTTCTTCTTGTTATTTATTGTGTAATTGTAGTTTGGAATGTGACAGATCTGTCAGTATCGGTGCCAAAATGTCTGCTAGATAATTAGCCCCAGTGTGAATAGGGGGGTGGAGATTGCATTGTCCTGTGATTGGCTGTAACATCTTGTACTGTATAAAAAGCTGAGAAGAAACCAATAAAGTGTTCATTCATTTTGAAACCAGAGAGTACCAGAGCTTGTGTCTCGGTTATTATGGGAAATGGAATGGATCGTGTATGCAGGATTGCCGGAGTGTGTCAGATAAGCTTGTTGTGGTTGGATGGAAGGTCGTAAACGGTGGTGACCGTTACATTTGGTGGCATAGCAGTGGGATGATTCCATCTTCAGAAGGACGGCTACAAGGGCACATGACAATGGAGACGGTGTATGAACGGATGAAGCTCTCTTCCCTCATGGACTTACTGGAGAGCCGGGGCAGACCGGCCAGCAACAGTAAGAAAAGGGACATTATCGCAGAACTGGTCGAAATGGATAGAGCTAAAAGGCCTGCCGTAACAGACAGGACACTTGAAGAAGCAAGTTTTGATCGGGCTGTTAACATAAGACTGGCACATTATGGTCCTAACCCTCCACCTGAGATCAGGGACCGAGTTATAGCGGCTGTGAATGCCACCTTGCTACAGCAAAGAAGTGCTGCAGCAGCTGAAGTCACAGCAGCACCAACTAAAGAGAGAGGAGAGGTGCAGACACCAGTCTCCATGGAAGAGGAATTCCAAAGAAGGTTACAAGAGATGCGGATACAGCATAGAGGACCAGTATCAGAGGAGGTCCTGCTGGGATGGTCGGATGCGATTCGGTGCCAACTCTGGAAGGAAGCGCTAGCTCTGGAGCAGCAACACCAATGAAAGGTCCTGCCCTCCATCTATGCAAGGTACTGGCAGCAGTATGACGTACGAATGCCTTTGTTGGGGGAACAACCGAAGCAGGAGTGGATAGCGGAGTTAAGCAGGCTGATCCGGGCAGAGATGCAGCTAGACGAGAGCTACAGAGTCCTCCGGTGGTATGTAGCCCAAGAGTGCCCGTGGTCAGCGGATGACAGCCCCACAGAAGGCTATGACTATGATGGCCTGGGATTGTTGTATTGGAGGATGTCCAGTGATCCCGACTTTGGGAATGATCGGGAGTGGCACTTGGAGGACATAATGGAGCACAGAGAGGAAAAATTGAATATCTCGGAAGGCCACTGGTTACAGGAAGATTTGGAATTTCTGGCCATTCAGGAATGGGATTTGGAAATCGCCTACAGACAGCTGCTGGACTCTGCTCAGCAGCAGGGTGGGGCTCCCATTGCCTGGGACTATGGGGAAATTTCAGATGACAACTGTGAAATCCTGGCTGATGAATCGGCAGTGGAAAATATGGAGATTGCCATCCCTAAAGCCAAAGCGGATGGTGTGGAGTTCCAGAGAGCTGGGGCGGTTGGCCCCTCTCTCCAGCAACAAGCTGAGGTGGTAAAGCTTTTACCCCCAGCTGAATCACTGGCAACAGAGCAGAGTCCCCCAGGCCTCTGCTTCTCACTAACAGAAGAGGGGGACCCTGTGGTAGTGGATGGGACTGTGGTCTCCACTCACAACAACCCAGCGGAGGAGCTGGCAACAGAGCAGAGTCCCCCAGGCCTCTGCTTCTCACTAACAGAAGAGGGGGACCCTGTGGTAGTGGATGGGACTGTGGTCTCCCCTCACAGCAACCCAGCGGAAGAGCTGGCAACAGAACAGAGGGTCACGGACCTCTGCTCTTCACTAACGGAAGAGGGGGTCCCTGTGGTAGTGGATGGGACTGTGGTCTCCACTCACAGCAACCCAGCGGAAGAGCTGGCAACAGACCAGAGGGTCACGGACCTCTGCTCTCCACTAACAGAAGAGGGGGTTCCTGGGGTAGTGCATGGGACTTCAGTCTCCACTGGCACAACCCCAGAAAATGGTACAGGACTGGGACAGGAGGATGTCGGCTTTGCTTTGCAAGCACCGGGGTGTTTTCACCTGGCACCAGTGGATGGGACTGCAGTCTCCACTGGTATACCCCAGGAAGGAGGGGCAGTTGGCCCAGACCCCCAACAGCATGATGGACTGAGCCCAGCCACCCTGCCTTCTCTCCAGCGGCTGAAAGGACTCCAGGGAGAAGGCCCAGTCCAGGCCTCTCCCCAGCGGCAGGTATGTTCTCTGAGAGAGGCAGAGGTTGGCGGGGTGAGTAATGCTCAGTTTGGAGACATTTATTTGGGGTACAGTATGGATACCAGCATTGGAGGACTGGAACTACTGACTGACTTCGGAGTCAACCCGTTTGGGGTTCCCTCCTGTGTCAGTCTCCCACCAAAAGGGGAGAGATGTAACGGAATTAACCGTGACAGACTGAGATTCTCCTATGTCTAGGGTCACCTTATGTCCACTAGGGCCATAGGGTGACAAAGAAATGATATCATGTATTGCAGAAGATGGGACATTAATAATAATTCATGTTTGCAGGATGTCTTGAGATATCACAAGCTGTTGGCTATTCAATATGGGCACACATGCTTTTGAAAGGTGTTAATTGCATCTACTCCTAGACAATACATTGTCTATGGTACGAAGGTGTTCTTACTTGACATCTGTTACACAGAAGAGGGACATTACAAGCTTATTCAATGCTTAGCTCCGGTTATTGAAATGTTAAGTGAGGTTGGCTCTTCAATGTGTGGACACATTCTGTGGAAAGGTGTTAATTGCATCGGGGCCTGAAAGACCCTTTGATTGTGTGATTCATTGTGTTTAAAACAATGTGTTAAAGTCTCCATTCAGATGTACTGAATTGGCATGTCAATTATGTTTAGGAATGTATTGATGCCCAGGTGACAGAGACAGTACTTCTGTCTAGATAATGTGGATTGTGGTCAAGGCATTGTGTAATTGTAGTTTGGAATGTGACAGATCTGTCAGTATCGGTGCCAAAATGTCTGCTAGATAATTAGCTCCAGTGTGAATAGGGGGGTGGAGATTGCATTGTCCTGTGATTGGCTGTAACATCTTGTACTGTATAAAAAGCTGAGAAGAAACCAATAAAGTGTTCATTCATTTTGAAACCAGAGAGTACCAGAGCTTGTGTCTCGGTTATTTTGGGAAATGGAATGGATCGTGTATGCAGGATTGTCGGAGTGTGTCAGATAAGCTTGTCGTGGTTGGATGGAAGGTCGTAAACGGTGGTGACCGTTACAGGGGGAAAAAAAACAAATGCAGCCACTACATCTAAGGCTTCATGTACACTTGGCTGTGATTTTCACTGATGTGGAAAATCGCAAAACTACGTTTTGTCGCATTTTGCATTTTTCCACTGCCATCGGTCAAAACGTTTTTTATCCTGAATGCTATTCTTCCACGTTCAAGAGAGGGAGGTTAAACCTCACCTAACTTCAGCAGCTCCTAAACTCTGATAAAAGCCTATGGCCTCGTACACACGACTGAGGAACTCGACAGAATCCATTAAGAAACTTGGTGGCAGAGCTTTTTTGCAGAGGAAAACGGTTGTGTGTATGTTTTTCATTGAGAAAACTGACGTGGAACTTGACGAGAAAAAAAGAGAACAAGTTCTCTTTTTCCTCGCCGGGAGTCTCAATTTCCTCGTCGTGTTTGTTTTCGACGAGAAACATGTTTGTGTGTATGCTTAGAAACCCGCGCATGCTCAGAATAAAGTATGAGACAGGAGCGCACCTTCGGTAAAAGTAGCGTTTGTAATGGAGATAGCACATTTGTCATGCTGTAACACTGAAAAGTGCCAATCGTCTCTTACCAAACTTTTACTTAACACGCAGTAACATGAGATTAGCAAAAGCAGCCCCAAGGGTGACGCCAGTGGAATCGAACTTCCCCTGCCGTCGTATGCGTTGAACGTCACCACGACGAGATTTGGTCTTGACAGTGTGTACGCAAAGACAGCTTGTCAAGATTCTCAACAAGCCTAACAAGGAACTCGTCGAGGAAAACGATGTTTCATTTATAGTGTTGAGCAGAATATGCCATATTCGATTTCGCGATATATCTCGAATATATAGTCGAATATTCGAGATATATTCGCTAAATACGAATATTCGTGATATTTTTTGGAAATGAAATGATTGCGAAATTTCACTATTGCGAATGCGAATGCGAAATTTCGAGAAATGCGGAAGGAGCACTCTGATTGGCTCAGAATATTCGTGATATTTTATAATACCAAATAATTGCGAAATTTCGAGAAATGCGGAATGGAGCACTCTGATTGGCTCAGAATATTTGTGATATATTACAATACAAAATAATTGCGAATATTCGGCAAATGCGGAAGGAGCACTCTGATTGGCTCAGAATATTCGTGATATATTACAATACAAAATAATTGCGAATATTCAGCAAATGCGGAAGGAGCACTCTGATTGGCTCAGAATATTCGTGATATATTACAATACAAAATAATTGCGAATATTCGGCAAATGCGGAAGGAGCACTCTGATTGGCTCAGAATATTAGTGATATATTACAATACAAAATAATTGCGAATATTCGGCAAATGCGGAAGGAGCACTCTGATTGGCTCAGAATATTTGTGATATATTACAATACAAAATAATTGCGAATATTCGGCAAATGCGGAAGGAGCACTCTGATTGGCTCAGAATATTCGTGATATATTACAATACAAAATAATTGCGAATATTCGGCAAATGCGGAAGGAGCACTCTGATTGGCTCAGAATATTCGTGATATTTTATAATACAAAATAATTGCGAAATTTCGAGAAATGCGGAATGGAGCACTCTGATTGGCTCAGAATATTCTTGATATTTTATTGTAATTTCGCAAAAATGCGAATGAGAAATTGATTGCGGAATTTCGACAGTAAAACTCTGAAATCGAATATATGTGTTATTTTAGCTAAAAACAATATTGCGAATTTCTCGAAAATAATCGCGCGATATCGCTATTGCCGAATAATCGCATTGCGATTTTTCGGCAATATAAAATGATCGCTGCAGCTACTCGGCCCAAGGTCTCTAATCATACCAGCAATGCTTTTAGACGTCGATGGGGATCTCTAGGATGTGATCTGTTCTAAAAAAAAATTGAAAAAATAGCGAATATTCACCGCGAAATTCGGAATATATCGCGAATACTCGAATATGCCATATTCGAGCCGAATATTCGCAATACGAATATTCGTGAGCAACACTATTCATTTACAACGAGTTCCTCGGTCGTGTGTACGAGGCCTATGTGTACATGGACTCATAGGCTTTTATGGAGTTGAGTTTAGGAGTTTTGGCAAAAGAAAACGCCAAAAAGTCCCAAACTCCAGTTTAGGAGCTGCTAGTGTACATGGAGCCTAATGACTGGTAACTGCAATATATATATATAATTTTTTTTTTTATCTGGATAAGATACTCTTTGAGTTAAAACAAAAATGATCAGTTAACTCTGATATAAACCTTTAGTAAATGCCCATTTAGTAGCAAAATGCTGTATATGTATTAAGTTATGTATGGTGGGAGGGGATGCTGACTAGTCATAACATGCTGAATGTGAGTTTTTAAAAGGGCAACTTGCACTTCACTAACAGGCTACACATGTTGGTTCATAAGGCATATTTCCTAATTGTTGCTGGCTGACATTTTTTTATTAAAATGCCCTTTCATTAGCAAAAGCCGTGTAATTTTCCTGTGCAATGTTCATCAGCATGTGACAGTGTGATTGGCATATAGGAAATGGTTGGCAACAGGGGCAGAGAACTATCAACCCATAACACAAAATGTCCAAACAAGGACCTTTATATCAGTATTACCAGCTGTTACACAATTAGCTGCATAAACAGATAAAATATTTTTCTCCTTTATTTTTCACAAAAAAATGATGCACAAGCATTAGATTGTTATGCAAAGTCAGCTGGTGCATTCGTATCAAACTCTTCACCTTTGGCAGGCAAGGGAGTAATGTCTGCTTTGGCAATCAGATAATATTCATGATCTTCGAACTGCTTCACCTTCATGTGATTGCCACAACAAATTTAGCTGGACAGAAGACCTTTTGTTTTGCCATCCACATCAACCCTGTTTAGAGCAAATGTGAGTTGAATGCACTAAATTACCAAAAGTATTGGGACGCCTGCCTTTACACAAACATGGACGTTAATGGCAACCCAGTCCTAGTCCTTAGGGTTCAATATTGAGTTGGCCCACCCTTTGCAGCTATTACAGATTCAACTCTTATGGAAATGAACAAACAAAAACAGTCTAGTAACAGTAAACTGGGACGTCTATTGCACTAAGAACCTTGTGAATGTCCTGCAAGAGCCCAAAGAGCAGCTGTGTGGATGAGCACACAAGGAGGGTTGTGAATACAAGTAAAAACATTCAGGAGCAACCACAATTGAAAGCGCTGATCAGGACAGTCTTGAAAGGACAAAAAGTCAAATAAATAAAATGTTCAATGAGATAAAAGCATGTACCGATTTATTAATAACATATAATTGGATGAACAATTATCTAGATATCTCCTTGCATAGAAGGAACAACTGCAAAGCGTGCTCCTCACTGTGACAGTACCTTAAGCAACAGTCTGTGGTGGACTGGCTTGGTTGGGCAGTACTGAGATGGCAAAACCTTCAAGTTCCTGGATGTCACCATGCAGAGCTAGATGGATGGTGAGGCACAGGCCCGGATTGGCTAATCGGGAGAACCGGGACAATTCCCGGTGGGCTGGTCGGGTTGTGGGCCGGTCCCGCGGCCGCCTTCCGGCTCCCTTATAAATTTAGCCCCCGGCACGGCGGCCTGTAGCGTTGCACTTACGCTACATACAGGGGCGGGCTGGGCCGGTACAGAACTATCACTCCTCCATACACACAACAAGCGGCACGCTGACTGCTGGCCCCGCCCACACACACACACAGGAGATTGACAGCCGGTCCCACCTCCTCCCCGCAGTTCCGCCCCCCCCCCGGCTCTACAGAGCTCAGGGAGCAACAATTGTGTGTCCTGTCCGTGTATGGGGAGAGACACCACTGAGCGATCAGGTAAGGTGCGATCCCTGGCTGTGATATCATGGGGGGAGCACTGTGTGTGTGACCATCAGATCTGTGCGGTGCTGTGATTGGTTCCCTTGTACTGAGGACACAGCTGTCTCCACACACAGGACGATCCCTCTATTATACACACATGTCTATAGCTGTCCATACAATCTGATTGTACGATCTGCTCTATGGTGACCACACACACACACACCTTAATCGTATTCCTAAGGATCAGATTATGGGGGTGACATGGTGGAAACAGAGATGTGATAAGTTACAATTCTATCTCAACTCTCAATTCACCCCTGTGTGTGGCGTATCGATTGAATGAGTTGTCCACTACAGATCGATTATTCCTATCAGGAGAGACGGATCAGAAATGGAGATTGAAGTGTGTATGGCCACCATTAGATCTGTGGTCTCTGTATAGAAAATGATTGGATGGTTTAGGTTTGTCCTACTATTGTATAATTTCAGTGAATGAGATTGTACAACCAGATTGTATTGTTTATGGCTTAGGGCCCTTTCACACGTGCGGACGAACGGTCCGCTTTTTCTAAGTCCGTAAACGGACTTAGAATGGGGCCCTATGGGAGCGGATCCGTTAGCGGATGATGCATCCGCTAACGTCCGCCTACGATCCGCGTCCACCTGGATCCGTTTTGCGGACGGAAGAAAACCCTATTTTTCTTCCGTCCGGTGGATCGTATCGGATGCAAACGGACAGACGGTCCGTTTCCATCCGATTCCCCATAGGGGATAGCGGAGGAGAGACAGGGCGGTCCCTGCACAGAGTGCGGGGACCGCCCTGTCTGCCGACAGCTGAGCGGGACCCCCCGCTGAGCCGACGGACACACACGGAGCGGAGCGGAAAACGGTCCGCACCGTGTGAAAGGGCCCTTAGATACCAGAGGGGGATAGGCAGAATAATGGTGGCCATACATGCTTCAATAAATGATCAATTTCTTGATCGATCGATCTCTCCTGATAGAAAGAGGTGGCCTCTGGTATGACATACACCTGGTCTTGGCAATCACCGGCCATTTAATGCGGGCGTCAGAGAAGGAGGGGCAGGGTATGCACACTCCAGCCTCGCACCTGCAGCATCTCCCGAAGCCTGCGCCGGCAGCCTGACATGGGGTAAGGTACAGTACTTCTCTTCTGCTGTGCACTAGACAGGGAGGAGGAGAAAGGTCTGGAAAAGAGAGAGAGGGGCACTCTGCACTGTGGGGGGCAGAAATTTGGGGACAGAGCTTGGTACAGGGAAGTTATAAACTGGCCTGTGATTTATGCACACCTCCATGCTGTACATAAGCAAACCTGAACCCTTCACTCTGCATGTAAGGCAATCCTGAACCACGCACTCTGCATGTAAGGCAATCCTGAACCATGCACTCTGTACGTAACACACTCCTGAACCACGCACTCTGTACGTAACGCACTCCTGAACCACGCACTCTGTACGTAACGCACTCCTGAACATCGCACTCTGTACGTAATGCACTCCTGAACCTCGTACTCTGTACGTAACGCACTCCTGAACATCGCACTCCTGAACCTCGCACTCTGTACGTAACATACTCCTAAACATAATGTCGTGAACTAAAGTGGGCTGGTCTAAGGCATGAAACTCCAGGGCTGAAAATGAGTCCCACTCAGGCCCTGGTGTGGCACCTCGATCGGATCCCCAATGATGTGTGGCGGAATGATGGGGCAGCCAGGAAGCAAAGGAGGGACCAGGAGAGAGGAGATTTGCAGAGCATCACACAGAGCTGACTGCGCAGGCGCCGTAAACACCCGAGTGTCAGTTCGGGTATTTTCGGAAGGCGTGACGCGCTTTAGCAGCCCGTCAATCAACTCCTCCTGGCTTAGGAACGCCTATATCCAGAAAAAATCACAGCTCGGTGCCAGATAACAACGGCTCATAAAAAGATAAGTACAAAAAAAAAAAAAAACAGCATACTGCAGATGTTAGCAGTATGCTGGAACTAATGTCAGAAAGTTGATTTTTGGGTGAACCTCTGCTTTATGGTAAAACATTATCATGTATAAAGACAAAGAAAATCAAAGACCCTTCCACATTACAGCTGGTTGTCGGGAAGTAAGGTATACTTCTCTATCTACTTTACTCTAATCTACTTTAACCACTTCAGCTCTGGAAAGTTTTACCCCCTCCCTGACCAGGCCAACAAAAAAAGACTGACAATTTTGAAAAAAATTAAAATATATATATATATTTTCTGCTTTGTGCTATAAAACATACCCAATAAAAAAAACTGTAAAAAATTAAATGTCTTTGTCAATTTAGGTCAATATGTATTCTGCTACATATTTTTGGTAAAAAAAAATCCCAACAAGAATATATTGATTGGTTTGCGCAAAAGTTATAGAGTCTACAAACTATAGGATATTTTTATTAAATTTATATTTAATTAAAACATTTTTTACTAGTAATTGCGGCGGACAAATTGGACACCTAACTGACACTTCTGACACTTTTTGGGGACCAGAGACATTATTAAAGTGATCAATGCTAAAAAAAATGCACTGTTACAGTACTAATGACACTGACAGGGAAAGGGTTGACATCAGGGGCAGTCAAAGGGTTAAGTGTGTCCGTAGGGGGTGCTTTATAACTGTGGAGGATGTGCTTTCACTAACGGAAAACAAAGATCCGTGTTTCTGCTTAGCAGAAACACAAGGTCTCAATTTTTCCCTCTGGCAGAATGGCGATCTGCCTTGTTTACATAATCAGACTGCTGTTCTAACTCTCCTCAAAACGATTGGCGGGTCACAGCGGACATCGCGTGGGATTGGCTCGCCCTGTGTCCCATGACAGTGGGAGAGGGACTACAGTGGCGCGTGCCCGGGAGCCGAAGAAAGAAATCATGTACAGGTATGTGATTTTGTGCCTAGGGGCCGTCATGCCGCAATATATGTACGTGGTGGGGCAGTCCTTAAACCTCCACTAGCCTAACTGAGGTTTGATCTCGGAAGAGTGGTACTTGAGGGAGCTTCACATACTACTTATATGTTTTAGCTGACTGGATTTCAGTTTTATCTTGGAAGAATGTCTAGAAAAACCAGAGTTAGGCTTACCGGTAACTCTGTTTCTAGGAGTCTTCCAGGACAGCCTCTGAGACCTTGGGCTCCTCCCTCCGGGACAGGAAACACACACCCCCAAACTTTAAAGTCCTGCCTTCAGGCCTCCTTCTTCAGTTATTTAAGAACACCGGAAGACCCTGAAAGACATAAAATACTCTGATATCGTTAGTTCCACAGTCCCCGTACCTGTATCAACCCCGGTTGGGAAAAAAATACCGGCTGTCCTGGAAGACTCCTAGAAACAGAGTTACCGGTAAGCCTAACTCCGGTTTTCTCAAGTCGTCTTCCAGGACAGCCTCTGAGATGATAAGCAAGAAACACTTACCCCTTTTTTTTTTTAGGGTTGGGTCACTGCCTGGAGAACTGTCCTTCCAAAGGTTTGTTCTCTGTGAGAGAGCAGATCCAAGCGATAATGCCTCGCAAACGTAGAAAACGAAGACCATGTTGCCGCTTTACAAATGTCCTCCGGGGAGGCTCAGGCCTTCTCTGCCCAGGATGTTGCCACTGCACGGGTTGAGTGTGCTTTTACCACAGGTGGTTGTTTACCTTCAGATTGGTATGCTTGGCAAATAGCCATTCTCAGCCATCTTGCAATAGATGATTTTGATGCCCTATGACCTTTACGGGCACCCGCAAAATTAACAAATAGTGAATCGGAGCACCTAAACTCTTTGGTGGCTCCTAAATAAATTAAAAGACTTCTCCTAACGTCTAAAGAAAAAGATTCCCCTTCATCACTTTCTGAAGGAGATTGAAAGGTCGGAAGGACAATGTCCTGCGCCCTATGAAATAAAGAAGAAACTTTCGGCAGAAAGTTAGGATCAGTTTTCAGAATGACTCTATCCTCTAAAATTAACAAAAAAGGTTCCCTAATGGATAGGGCTTGTAGATCACTGACCCTCCTGGCCGAAGTGATCGCTATCAATAAGACTGTCTTTAGAACTATATTCTTTAGGGAAGATTACTCCAGGGGTTCAAAGGGTTGTTTTCTCAGGGCCCTTAGAACCAGAGACAAGTCCCAAGAGGGACAGGTTTTAACTTTGACTGGCTTGGACCTAGTCAGGGCCTTAAAGAAATTTCTGATAAACCGATTTTGCTGGAGCGGGGTCTCCAGAAACAAGGTTAAGGCGGATGTCTGAACCTTGAGGGTGCTGACTGACAATCCTAAGTCTACCCCGGCTTGCAAAAACTCCAGTATCGCTGGTATGTCAGCATGGTCTTGACTCCGTTCTGCTAGCCAGGAGCTGAACCTCTTCCAGACCTTAGCGTATATAGCCCTTGTTACCGGCTTGCGACACTTCAGCAAGGTTTCGATTACCTTATCTGAGAAACCGTGTGCTCTCAGCAGCTGTTCCTCAGATACCATGCTGCGAGTCTCAAGCCCTCTACCTGTGGGTGCCGGACTGGTCCTAAGGAAATCAAGTCCTCTCTGTTCGGAAGGACCCACGGTGGGTAAATGGCTGGCTTCTTCAGGCTGGTAAAAAATTGCCTTTTTGGCCAACATGGTGCAATCATAATCAGATCTGTGGGCTCCGAGAGAAATTTCTGAAGGACCCTGGGTATTAGCCTGATCGGTGGAAAGGCATACGCCAGACTGAAGTGCCAAGGATGGGTAAAGGCGTCTATCCCCACGGCTTGATCCTGAGGGTGGATGGAAAAGAACGCTGTTGTCTTCCTGTTCTTCCCTGAAGCAAAAAGATCCACCTCTGGTATTCCCCACTGTGCCGTAATTTTCTTGAATACCTCCCCATTGAGAGACCATTCGTCTTGGCTCACCACTTGCCGGCTGAGAAAGTCGGCTAGGGTGGTCTGGGTTCCCTTTAGGTGAACCGCGGACAATGAGGCCAGGTTTCCCTCGGCCCATGTAAACAGAATGTCTGATATGGCCTGAAGAGGCGGGCTCCTTGTGACCCCTTGCTTGTTTATATAAGCAATAGTTGTCGCATTGTCCGACCTTATTTGGAGATGGCGACCTAATATCCATAGGCGAAGGGCTTTTAGGGCCCTTAGAACTGCCCGGAGCTCCCTCTGGTTGGAAGACTGACGGGCCTCCACTTTTGTAACCGTCGCTGATGGTGTCTTGCCCACGGAACTGCCGGAAAGCAGCTTGACATTAACCCGAGAACCCTCATCACTTCTCTGACCCGAACTGTCAGATTGGTCTGAAGTCGGGCCACTGCTTGCTGTACCTTTTGGATCTTCTCCCCAGGAAGGAAAACCCTTCTCTCCACAGAGGAGATCCTGTACCCCAAATATACCACTTCCTGTGAGGGGGATAACTGGGATTTTTCCCGATTGATTAGCCAACCCAGGGATTGAAGGAAAGCCTGCACCTCCTGCAGGTCTTTCCCCAACTGTTGCTTGGTGGGAGCGACGAACAGGAGGTCGTCCAGATAGGGTATCACCAAAATGCCCCTGATTCTCAGTGGAGCCAGAGCCTCCGCCAAGACCCTGGTAAATACTCTGGGGGAAGAAGACAGGCCAAACGGAAGGGCCCTGAATTGATAATGAATTATCTGTGGACCCCTTTTTACTGCCAATCTCAGGAATTTCTGGAACCGAGCATGTATCGGTATGTGCAGATACGCGTCCCTGAGATCCATCGTTGCCATAAAGCAACACTGGGATAGAAAGTTGGTTACAGAATAGATGGATTCCATCCTGAAAGGTTTGTACTTTACGTACCCGTTTAGGGGACGAAGGTTTAGGATAAGCCGGAATTTTCCCGAGGATTTCTTCACAACGAAAACGTGCGAGTACACCCCCAGGCCTTCCTCCTCCTTGGGTACTGGTGTCAAGACCTTCTGGTCCAACAGTTCCCCTAATAGTAATCCCAGAGCCTCCGCCTTCTCCCGGTCTCTGGATAGTTGGGTAACCAAAAAAATCGGCGGGGGAAGAGTATTGAACTCCAGCTTGTAACCGTTTTCTACTATGTCTAGCACGAACGGACTTAGCGTGGCTTCTCTCCACTGTGGCAGGAAGCCCCCCAGTCTCCCTCCCACAGGGATCAAGACGTCACTGGGTCTTAGGGGGGGGTTGAGGAGGATTGAATAAAATGCCTCCTCTGCCTCGCCCCTTATGGCCTGCCCAGTGCTTCTTGGGGCGAACGTCTTTTTCGTTTTGTTGCCTAAAGCCCCGAAAAAAAACGTTTCGTTTCGGGCTTCTTTTTCTTTTCTGGAAAGGATTTCTTCCTATCCTGGGATCTCTGCAACGCCTCCTGGAGGCCGGATCCAAAAAGATGATCCCCCGAAAAAGGGAGTCCACAAAGCCTCAGTTTTGAGGCTGCATCTCCTGTCCATGTTTTGAGCCATACAGCCCTTCTGGCCGCATTGACCAAAGCCGCTGACCTAGCTGCTAGCCTGACCGACTCAGATGAGGCGTCGGCCAAAAACCCCACAGCCTTGAAAAGAAGTGGAAAGGACTTCAGGATCTGCTGCCTAGAGGTACCGGCAGAAATATGAGACTGAAGTTGAGACAGCCAGCATTCGAGGTTTCTAGCCACACAAGTGGCTGCTAAGGCTGGCTTTAAACTTATAGAGGCCGTGTCCCACGCTCTCTTAAGTAACACGTCACCTCTCTTATCCATGGGGTCTTTTAACGACCCCATGTCATCAAATGCTAAGTCTGTCCTTTTGGACAATCTAGCTAAAGGAGCGTCCAACCTTGGAACCTTATTCCAAGGGTACTTCTCACTAGTCTCAAAGGGAAACCTCCTTTTAAGACTACCTGAAAAAAATGGCCGCTTTTCTGGTTGTTCCCACTCCAGCAAGATAGTATCTATCAAAGTCTTGTGTACGGGGAATAACCTGGCCTTCTGTGCACCACCCTGATACATCTGGTCGTGTTTAGAAAGCACTACTGGTTCCTCCCTTATTTCCAGCGTGTCATAGATGGCTTTTAGCACATCTCCCACGTCTTCCAAGGACAACTTATACCTAGTCCCCCTGGAGGATTCTTCCATGTCAGAGCCTGATTCTGAGTCTAACTGAGAAGGGGACCCTGAGCCGGGAAAGCTACGATCTTCCCTTTCCCGTACTGCCTCCGTCTCTACGGCTTCTGACAGCGAGGGAACACTATCTGCCCTGGTAAGGGGAAAGGGTCCCTGGAGCCTATCCATCATTCCTCTAAAGGATTGGAAGGTGGAAGACAGTTCGGTCTTAACCGTAGAGAAAAGTTTTTGGCATTCTGACATAGGGTCATCTTTTACAAGATTGCTGACACATTCAGGACATAATGTTTTTTTCCAACCTAAACCCAACTTTGTCCCGCACACGGCACACTTCCTCTTGGGCGTCTGAGTCCTTTCCTGGGTTTTAACCTAACAGCAAAAAACAGGACCAAAAAACAGACATTTAATAATAATACCCATCTGACCTCACCCACACACACCACTGTTACGTACCTGGTTACCAGAGTCTGATGCAGGGTAGCCTCTCTTACAACCCTGGTTCGCGAGCCACTGAAGTGGGAACAGCGGACTCGGAGCACAGGGGGGTAGGAGTGCCGGGGTGATGAAGAGTAGAAGCAGAAGGGCGAATACCTCTGATGTGAAGACGTGGAGATGCTGAGGACGCTGAAGCGGAGGAAGGGTCAGCGACCCGCACGGAAGCTGCGACTACTGCGGCACAAGCTGGGAAGGTAAGTTGGTGGAAAGGACTTCAACTGGAACAGCAGGGTCAGACAAGCTGGGTCATAACAGGTAAGCAGATGGTATACAGGCAGATGGCTGAAGAGTAGTCGGTGAAGCAAGCAGGTAGGTCTGGCAACGAGAGTTCAATCAAGCGGATGGTCAAACAGGAGCCGGGTCAGAGGGTTGGAGAGGTACGGATGGTCAGGCAAGCCAAGGTCAGAGTTCAAACGGGTATTCCAGACAGGTAAGCAGAGTACAGGTCTCAGGTAGGGATCAGGCATGAACTGCAGATCAGGCAGCAATGAGCTGCAAACAAACACAGGCTTTTAAAGTGCCTGTTTGGCGCCAGAGCCGTTCACGTGCACGCGCGCGCACGCCGTCGGAGCGCGCGCACGAGCGCGTGACACGCGGCGGTGATCCAGGGACATGGAGGAGGACGGCTGCATGGAGGAGGTAAGTCCCTGACATTGCCCCCCCCCCAAGGGGCAGCCTCCGGATGCCTAGTCGGGCTACTTTGTCAGGATGAGCGAGGAAAAAGGCACGTAGTAAACTTTTAGCATGGATGTTACCTTCAGGCTCCCAAGAATTATCCTCTGGACCATACCACTTCCATTTGACCAGAAACTGGTTTTGTCCTTGTCGCTTCCTACAGTCTAATATGGCTTCCACTACGTACTCTCCATAGCCATCGATTTGGACAGGTTCAGGAGGCTTGGATCCTCTGTTAGGGAAGGGATCAGGAACTGCAGGTTTGAGTAAAGAAACATGAAATACAGGATGTATCTTCAGGGAGTTAGGTAGAGACAGTTCATACGAAGCTAAATTAATTTTTCTCTTGACCGGGAAGGGTCCCAAAAACTTAGGTGCCAACTTCTTAGATGGGCAAGGTAGTCTTAAGTTATTCGTGGACAACAATACCTGATCATCTGGTTTGAGATCCAACTCCCCCCTTCTCCCTTTGTCGAAGAATCTTTTACCGTCAGCTTGAGCCTTGGTTATTGCTTTGCGTAGTATCTGGTTGTTACGTTGAAGAAACTCCAAGACATCTTGAACTGCTGGGACTGTTGATTCTGAAAAGAAATCTGGCAAAAATGTTAAATTGAAACCATAATTAGAGAAGAAAGGGGATTGCCCCGTGGCTGAATGTTTGGCATTGTTATATGCAAATTCTGCTAGAGGTAGCAGCGAGACCCAATCATCTTGAGAAAAAGTTGTAAAGCATCTGATGTATTGTTCTAAGGTTTGGTTTGTTCTTTCGGTCTGCCCATTGGTCTGGGGGTGGTAGGCTGAGGACAGGGAAAGTTTAATCTGTAACTTCTCACAAAGGACTTTCCAGAACCGAGAAGTGAACTGGACCCCTCTGTCGGAGACAATATTGGAGGGTACTCCATGTAGCCGGATGATTTCTTTAATGAAAACACGAGCAGTTTCAGCAGCAGAAGGTGTCTTCTTTAAAGGAAGGAAGTGAGCCATCTTGGTAAAACGATCTACGATCACAAAGATTGCTGTATATCCTTCGGAGCTAGGAAGTTCCACAATGAAGTCCATTGCAATCATTTCCCAAGGTCTATTGGGTACAGGTAGGGGTTTTAATAGACCCCAGGCTTGTTTTCTGGATGTTTTGTTTAGATTGCAGGTGGGACAAGAGTTGATATAGGTCTTACAAAAGTCCTCTAGATTAGGCCACCAGAAAGTGCGTCGCACTAATTCAAGGGTCTTGTGGATTCCAAAGTGCCCTGCCAACGGGTGGTCATGGAGAAGTTTTAGAACTTCCACTCGGATACTCTCTGGTACAAAGACTTGACTTCCTCTCCAGAATAGACCGTCTCTGGAAGTTAGCGAGATGTTGGGGGGTTTGGAAGATTCGGAAGATGCTTCCCTGATCATGGATAATAGGTCGGTATGTAAAAGTAGGAAGTTGCCATCTGGAAGAATGGTATCTGGAACAGATGTGTCCTTAGGATTGTCGTGCATCCAAGATAAAGCATCTGGCTTGACATTCTTGGATCCGGGTCGGTAGGTAATGTGAAAACAAAAACGAGAAAAGAAAAGAGCCCAACGGGCTTGTCGTGGCTTTAACCGTTTTGCTGTTCTTAACCACTTCAATACAGTGCACCAAAACCCCCTTCTTACCCAGACCAATTTTCAGCTTTCGGTGCTCTCACACTTTGAATTACAATTACTCAGTCATGCAACACTGCACCCAAATAAAATTCACGTCCTTTTTTTCACACAAATAGAGCTTTCTTTTGGTGGTATTTAATCACTTGTGGGATTTTTATTTTTTGTGCTATAAATAAAAAAAGGCGGAAAAGTTCGTGAAAAATTGCTGTTTTCTTTGTTTCTGTCATAAAATTTAGCAAATTAGTAATTTTTCTTCATAAATTTTGGCCAAAATTTATACTGCTACATGTCTTTGGTAAAAATAATCCAAATTGGTGTGTATTATTTGGTCTTTGTGAAAGTTATAGAGTCTACAAACTATGGTGCCAATCCCTAAAAATTGATCAATCTGATCACACTTAAAGTACTGACGGTCTATCTAATTTCTTGAGATAACAAGTCAGAAAAGTAAAATTACCCACCAAATGACCCCATTTTGGAAAGCAGACACCCCAACGTATAATCTATGAGGCATAATGAGTCTTTTGAGCGGTTATTTTTTTTCCAGACGTTTTTGGAAAATGTGGAAAAAAAATTTAAACGCATTTTATTTACACAACGTTGTCCATTTATAAGATATTTCGAACACATAGCAAATGCATAGCAAAAATTACACCCCAAAAAACATTCTGCTACTCCTCCTGAGTATGGGGATACCAAATGTGTGGGACTTTTACACAGACTGGCCACATAAATAGGCCCAACATTGAAGTAGCACCATCAGGCGATCTCCGAGCATAAATTGCACATCTCATTTCTCAACCACCTATTACACTTTTGAAGGCCCTGGAGCACCAAGACAATGGAATTGCCCACAAAATGACCCAATTTTGGAAAGCAGACACCCCAACGTATAATCTATGAGGCATAATGAGTCTTTTGAGCGGTTATTTTTTTTCCAGAAGTTTTGGGAAAATGTGGAAAAAAAATTAAAACGCATTTTATTTGCACAAAGTTGTCCATTTATAAGATATTTCGAACACATAGCGAATGCATAGCAAAAATGACACCCCAAAAAACATTCTGCTACTCCTCCTGAGTATGGGGATACCAAATGTGTGGGACTTTTACACAGCCTGGCCACATAAATAGGCCCAACATTGAAGTAGCACCATCAGGCGATCTACGAGCATAAATTGCACATCTCATTTTTCAACCACCTATTACACTTTTGAAGGCCCTGGAGCACCAAGACAATGGAATTGCCCACAAAATGACCCCATTTTGGAAAGAAGACACCCCAACGTATAATCTATGAGGCATAATGAGTCTTTTGAGCGGTTATTTTTTTTCCAGAAGTTTTGGGAATATGTGGGAAAAAAATTAAAACGCATTTTTTTTACACAAAGTTGTCCATTTATAAGATATTTCAAACACATAGCAAATGCATAGCAAAAATTACACCCCAAAAAACATTCTGCTACTCCTCCTGAGTATGGGGATACCAAATGTGTGGGACTTTTACACAGCCTGGCCACATAAATAGGCCCAACATTGAAGTAGCACTATCAGGCGATCTACGAGCATAAATTGCACATCTCATTTCTCAACCACCTATTACACTTTTGAAGGCCCTGGAGCACCAAGACAATGGAATTGCCCACAAAATGACCCCATTTTGGAAAGCAGACACCCCAACGTATAATCTATGAGGCATAATGAGTCTTTTGAGCGGTTATTTTTTTTTCCAGAAGTTTTTGAAAAATGTGGAAAAAAAATGAAAACGCATTTTATTTACACAAAGTTGTCCATTTATAAGATATTTCCAACACATAGTGTGTACATAGCAAAAATTACAACCCAAAATACATTCTGCTACTTGTTCTGAGTATGGGGATACCAAATGTGTGGGACTTTTACACAGCTTGGCCACATACAGATGCCCAACATCCAAGTAGCACCATCAGGCGTTCTAGGAGCATACATTACATATATAATTTCCTGGCAACCTATCGTTTTTGAAGGCTCTTCATATTTCTAACACATAGCATGTACATACCAAGAATTACAATCCAAAATAAATTCTATTGCGGAAAGGGTAAAAAAAAAGTATTACCTGTGCTTTTAGTAGTGTCCACAGAAGAGAGCACTGGTCCAGGCAGCAGTCAGGGATGTGCTTAGCGACAGCTAAAGTAATTATCCAGGCAGCATATTTGCATAGTCCAGGTAGCAGTGGTGTGGCTCGTTCATGCCGCAGGCAAAGATGATGGCAGGCATGATGGCAGTAAGTCAGCAGCAGGCTGAGGGCTGCAATCGGGTAAGACCTGTGCACAGGGGCACGACCCACCCAAATCTCTATGAAGCCTCCGGACTCCAGACCCTAATCCGGAAATTACAAAACCCGGAGAAAACAAAAAAAATGTTTTCTCCATCTGGGAAAACTATTCTGGAGCCCCTCACATATGTGAGACCCCTGTGTACTACAATAGTAGGGCAACAGATCAGTCCAAGTGGTAGGCAAAAGCATAGTCCATAAAACAGGCCAGGGTTAGATCACGTGGAAGCAGTCCAAACGGTAGTCAGAGGCATAGTCCATAAAACAGGCCAGGGTCAATTTATGTGGAAGCAGTCCAAACGGTAGGCAGAGGCATAGTCAAAAAACAGGCCAGGGTCAGTTTACGTGGAAGCAGTCCAAGCAGTAGGCAAAAGCATAGTCCATAAAACAGGCCAGGGTCAGTTTACGTGGAAGCAGTCCAAACAGTAGGCAGAGGCATAGTGAAAAAGCAGGCCAGGGTCAGTTCACGTGGAAGGCAGTAGCATGAAAATGGTCAGAAAATGGTCAGATGGGCGAAATGGTTAAAAATATGGGCTAATATTTTGGGGATTCGTGATAAGTTTCAAAGCATTCTCCAATGCAAAGGCCAGGTTGGGAGGGACACCGGGGACAATGGTAGCTGGAATCTTTTCGAAATCCTCTTTTGCTGCACACGCGACATCTTTTTTGCCGTCTTCGGCCTCCTTCGGATGGTGGGATGTTGTGCGGGTAGTGGCGTCCATGAAGTCGGCTAACGGCATCAGAGCAAAGGGTCTCTGTGGGGGGTCCTTGTGGATAGATGAGGGACATGACTAGTTCTTCTGTGAATTGTAGCAAGCGGGCAGGGTTTTCAGTGGATTTGGAGTAGACTACATAAGAATTATAAATGGCCAAATGGATGAGATAAATTGCTACCTTCTTGTACCAGAATCGGGACCTCCTTATTGATAAATAGGGCTGAATCATTTGATCATTGAAATCCACCCCCCCCATGTACAGATTATAATCTTGGACACATGTCGGCTTTTCAATGGGACCTTGTCTTCGTGGAACAACAACTGCAGTGTCATTGTGAATGGTGGACATCATGTGCACGTCTCTGTTATCCTTCCACCTCAAGGCCAGCACTTCGTTGCACCTCACTGCTGCTCTTTGCCCCCTTCGCAGCTTTTTGTTGACAATCGATTGTGGGAAGCCCTTCCTATTTTTTCTGGAGGTTCTGCAGGCCAGGGTTTTTTCAACATATAAGTGTCGGAAAAGGGGCAGGCTGGTGTAAAAATTATCAAGGTAAAGATGATATCCCTTTCTCAAGAGTGGGTAAGCCAGGTCCCATACAATTTTTCCAGCTGTGCCTATGTAGGCCGGGCACTCAGGGGGCTGGAGCTGGGAATCTCTTCCTTCATAAATGCGAAATGCATACAGATATCCCGTGGCTCTCTCACAAAGTTTGTAAAATTTTACACCATATTTAGCCTTTTTGCTAGGAATGTATTGCTTTATTCCTAGACGGCCACAAAAGGGTACCAGGGACTCATCCACACATATATGTTTCTCGGGGACATAGATTTCTGCAAATTGCTGGGAAAGGAAATTGATCAGAGGGCAAATCTTGTACAATTTATCGTAATCTGGATGATTATGGGGAGGGCACTTGGTATTGTCATTGAAATGAAAGAATCGCATTATCATTTCATATCGGGACCTGGACATTTTGGCAGAATACATGGGCTGATGGTAGATGGGTTTGGTGGACCAATAAGAATGTCCTTGATTTTTTTTGTTAAGCCCCATGTTTACGGTGAGGCCAAGAAACAATTTGAACTCCTCCAAATTGACATCTCTCCACTCAAATGGACGGGCATAAGATGATTGGGGGTTGTTGGCAATATACTGCTGGGCATACAAATTTGTCTGGTCGATAATTAACTGCAAAAAAAGTGTCGGGCAAAAAGAGATGAAGGTAATCAACTTCTGAAAAATTTTGGGTGTTGGCCTGCACACCTGGCTGTGCGGTGAAAGGGGGAATAATGGGTGATCCAGAGTCGGAAGGCAGCCATTTTGGGTTGGCAAGACCATCTGGCATGAATGTAGTGGCCCTGGCTCCTGGGGGACGTGACACTCCAGTAGTTGGGGGGGTTGAATTTCTTGTGCTGGTACTTAGAAGTGATCTGGCACCACTGGGCCTGGGCATTTGTTCATCAGGGGTTTCGCTGGCGGCATCGCTGGCGGCATCGCTGGTACTGGGGCTTTGTTCCCGGGGCCTTTTGCTGGCATCAGCGCTGGTACCGGGCCTATTGCTGGTGGCGCTGGTACTGGGCCTTTGTTCCCGGGGCCTTTTGCTGGCGTCAGCGCTGGTTTTGCCCCTATTGCTGGTGGCGCTGGTACTGGGTCTTTGTTCCCGGGGCCTTTTTCTGGCATCAGCGCTGGTACTGGGCCTATTGCTGGTGGCGCTGGTACTGGGCCTAGGAATATCTTCCTGGTTGCTGGCGGCTGCCTGGTTTTCAGCGTGCCGTGCCCTTTTAGGAGGGACCCATTCTTCATCCGAATCGTTGCTATATTCAATCGGTTCAAATTCCGATTCGGAATCAGAAATGGAATCTGATGAGAGCTCTCCGTTGCTTTCATCGGTCATTGAGAGGATATGGAACGCCTCTTGGGTACTATACAATCTTTTGGACATTTTGGCTGTGTGGCGGGTAGCTGGGTGACAGATGGGTGGCAGGTGATGTTCACTGATGGGTGATGGTGTGATGGACGATGGTCCCTGATGGGTGACAGGTGATGGTGATGGTCACAGATGGGTGACAGGCCACGGACGGTGACGGGTGATGGTCACTGATGGGTGACGGATGATAAGGCAGGTCACTGATGTTTGACGAGTGCACCGCTGATGGGTGACGGGTGATGGGAGATAGAGCACGGTCACTGATGGGTGACGGGTGACAGATGCACTGCTGATGGTCACAGATGGGTGACAGGGCAGGTCACTGATGGGTGACGGGTGAAAGTGCAGGTCACTGATGGGTGACGGGTGAAAGTGCAGGTCACTGATGGGTGACGGGTGAAAGTGCAGGTCACTGATGGGTGACGGGTCACAGGGCAGGTCACTGATGGGTGACGGGTCACAGGGCAGGTCACTGATGGGTGACGGGTCACAGGGCAGGTCACTGATGGGTGACGGGTCACAGGGCAGGTCACTGATGGGTGACGGGTCACAGGGCAAGTCACTGATGGGTGACGGTGAAAGGACACGGTCACTGATGGCTGACGGTTGCACCGCTGATGGCAGTCTCTTTGTGTGACAGGTGCACTTTATGGGTGACTGTTGGGTGACTGTTTACAATTGGGGGGGGGGGCAAAGGGTGGTGTGGTGTTTGTGCAGACACTACAGAAACACAGAACTGTAACTCACTGATAGTAGCTCTTCTCTCCTCACACTGGAAACAATGTGTGAGGAGAGAAGAGCTGGTAACAGTTAGTTACAGCTCTGTGTTTACACTTACAGATCAGGCTGTGAATGGATCACAGCTGATCACGTGGTACACAGCCCTGACCAATGGCTGTGTACCATTGTCGGCGACGAGCAGTGTTCCCAGGAACACGCTGCCGCCGTCGGGCACGCGCGGCGCGCGCACGATCGCGCGCAAACGCCGTGCACAGCGGTCTATACAATTCGTGATCAGCCGTGAATTCAACACGGCCGATCACGTGGTGAACAGCGCATCCGCGCCGCTGTTCACCCCTGTCGGTGACGAGCGGTGTCTCGGTGACACGCCGCCACCGTCAGTACAGGGATGCGCGCACGCGATCGCGCGCATTCCCTATTTAAAGACATCACGCCATATGACGTGATGTCAGAACAATGGAGTCCTCCGCCCGCCGTCATATGACGGTGGGCGGTGGACAAGTGGTTAAGTACTCCAGATTCTTGTGATCTGTGTAGATCAATACAGGGTGAGCAGCGCCTTCGAGCAAGTACCTCCACTCCTCTAAAGCGGCCTTGATGGCTAACAGTTCTCGATCCCCTACATCGTAATTCCTTTCAGCAGGAGAGAGTTTACGGGAGAAGAACCCCACTGGGTGCATTAGATCTTTGTCTCCTGAACGCTGGGAGATGACGGCCCCTACCGCTACTTCAGAGGCATCTACTTCAAGAATGAAAGGTAACGCTGGATTAGGATGGCAGAGTATCGGAGCGGATGTGAAGAGTCCTTTCAGGGTGTCAAAGGCTTCTTGAGCTTCCTGATTCCATCGGAAACGAAAATTTTGTTTGGTGAGTTGGGTGATTGGAGCCACTATCGTGGAGAAGTGCTTAATGAATTTCCTATAGAAATTTGCGAATCCGATAAAGCGTTGCACCCCCTTCTTATCCAGGGGCGTTGGCCAGTCCAGGATGGCGGATACCTTTTTCGGATCCATTTCAATTCCAGCTGGGGAAATCACTAGACCCAAGAATTGAATAGTTGATTGTTCGAACTCGCATTTTTCCGCTTTTGCGTATAGGCGGTGCAAACGGAGACGGTTTAGGACTTTGCAGACATGCACTCGGTGCTCTTCTAGAGAACAGGAAAAAACCAGGATATCATCTAAATAAACAATAACAAAGACGTCTAGGAAGTCTCTAAATATGTCGTTGACGAAATGTTGAAATGTAGCAGGTGCATTACATAAACCAAAGGGCATTACTAAGCACTCATAGTGTCCATACCTGGTGCGGAACGCTGTTTTCCATTCATCACCATCTTTGATGTGTATCAAGTTATACGCTCCCCTCAGGTCCAGTTTAGTGAAAATAATAGCTGATCGTAATTTTTGGAAAAGTTCGGGTATTAGAGGCAGAGGGTAGCGATTCTTCACCGTGACGTTGTTTAATTCCCTATAGTCAACGCAGGGGCGGAGAGACTGGTCCTTCTTTGTGACAAAGAAGATTCCGGCGCCTGCTGGCGAGGTGGACAGGCGGATGAAACCTTTGGCCAAATTCTCGTCAATATAGACTTTTAATGCGTCCTGTTCCTTCTCGGAAAGTGGGAAAATTCGCCCAAAGGGTATTGCAGCTCCAGGAAAGAGTTCAATCGGACAGTCGTATGGCCGATGAGGTGGCAAAGAATCAGCTCCTTTCTTGCTGAATACGTCAAGGAATCCATGATATGGTTTTGGGACAGACTGAAGCAGGTTAGGATCAGCGTTCAAACACATCAGGGTAGGAGACAGGTTAGACGACCTAGGCAGACAGTGTTCCTGACAGTAGGACGAGGGGAAGGTGATTCTTCCAGATGTCCAATCAATTTGGGGATTGTGTGCTCGGAGCCAAGGTAGGCCTAAAATTATTGGAAACAAAGGGGATGAGATAACATCCAAAATTAACAGTTCCTTGTGTTGGAGAGAAGAAATAGCAGGTAGCGGGAGCGTCTCTTGAGTTACCTGACCAGACTTAATGTGTGAGCCATCGGCCAAGAAAACGGAAAGTTTAAAGTCTTTTCTACGTAGAGGAATGCTGTGAAGATTAACAAAAGAGGCATCAATAAAACAGCTGCATGCACCCGAATCAACGATAGCGTTGACCAACACCGTCTTTTCCGGAAGCTGTAAGGAAAGGGAGAGAACAAAGTGGTTGGTGTTGGTAGAGATAGCTGAGACGTTAACAGGAACAAAAGATCTGAGCTTACGTGTTTTGACAGGGCAATTGTTCACGTAGTGGCCGGCCTCGCCACAGTAGAGGCACAGGTTCAGCTGACGACGACGTGTGCGTTCTTCCGGGGTCAGGGATGGTCGCATCACTCCTAATTGCATTGGTTCGGAAGTGTCCATGGATGGATTAGCAGAACTCGGAGAAGAAGATGGTTGGAAACGAGAAGCAGGCAAGGGGGCCCGAGGAGTGACCCATACTGGGCGGCTTTGTTGGGAAGAACGCTCTGCCCGGCGTTCCCTTAGTCGTCGGTCAATTTGCACAGCCTAGGTGATTAAGTCCTCTAGGGTTTCAGGCACCTCAATGCGGGCTAGTTCGTCCTTCAAGGATTCGGATAAGCCTAAACGGAATTGGTGGCGCAGAGCTGCGCTGTTCCATTGGGTGTCCGCACTCCATCTACGAAAATCAGTTACATAATCCTCAACCGCTCGACGGCCCTGTTGGAGTGCAAGTAGAGCGGTCTCAGCTGTGGCAGTCCTCTGGGGATCATCATAAAGTTGGGCCATGGCTTGGAAGAAGTTTAGCAAAGTCTGTGTTGGAGGGCCATTCTCCTCTAGTAACCGATGTGCCCACTTTTGGGGTTCCCCTTGAAGTAATGAGACAACAAACCCCACCTTCGTGGCCTCTAGTGAGAATGTGCGGGGTTGCAGAGCAAAATATAATTGGCAGGCATTACGGAAGTCCCGGAATTTAGAACGATCCCCCGTGTATCGTTCGGGCATAGGAACCCTGGGTTCGGGTGGTAGCATTACCACAGATGGAGCAGCAACGGTTGAAGAAGACCTGGTAGTGGATGTTGCGGCGTCTTCAGGGACGGCAAGGTTCTGGACCTGTCCTTCCAATCTCAGGTAGCCATCTTGCAGGTTTTTAACGGCTTGGGTGAGGGATGCTAAATGCTTGCATATCTCCTCCATTGCTGGGGCCACTCCTGCAGACTCTGTCATGGCTGCCTGATACTGTTACGTACCTGGTTACCAGAGTCTGATGCAGGGTAGCCTCTCTTACAACCCTGGTTCGCGAGCCACTGAAGTGGGAACAGCGGACTCGGAGCACAGGGGGGTAGGAGTGCCGGGGTGAAGAAGAGTAGAAGCAGAAGGGCGAATACCTCTGATGTGAAGACGTGGAGATGCTGAGGACGCTGAAGCGGGGGAAGGGTCAGCGACCCGCACGGAAGCTGCGACTACTGCGGCACAAGCTGGGAAGGTAAGTTGGTGGAAAGGACATCAACTGGAACAGCAGGGTCAGACAAGCTGGGTCATAACAGGTAAGCAGATGGTATACAGGCAGATGGCTGAAGAGTAGTCGGTGAAGCAAGCAGGTAGGTCTGGCAACGAGAGTTCAATCAAGCGGATGGTCAAACAGGAGCCGGGTCAGAGGGTTGGAGAGGTACGGATGGTCAGGCAAGCCAAGGTCAGAGTTCAAACGGGTATTCCAGACAGGTAAGCAGAGTACAGGTCTCAGGTAGGGATCAGGCATGAACTGCAGATCAGGCAGCAATGAGCTGCAAACAAACACAGGCTTTTAAAGTGCCTGTTTGGCGCCAGAGCCGTTCACGTGCACGCGCACGCTCCAATCGGAGCGCGCGCACGAGCGCGGGACGCGCGGCGGTGATCCAGGGACATGGAGGAGGACGGCTGCATGGAGGAGGTAAGTCCCTGACAACCACTGTGCTGGTTCAGTTAGAGGAAGTGCCCCAACCCTCTCCAGAAGTTCTCCACCCCGGGAGGGACATATTGTACCCCAAAAAAAAGGTATCTGGCCCCCCCTGGTAAGAAAAGGCCTGCCCTCGCCCCTTACCTGGGAGGCCCCGGAGCCTGTGGCACTGGTGTCTGAAGCCTGTGTCGCCTCCTCCATGCTTTTGGTTCCGCTCACGGCCTCGCCGAGCGTCTGAACCTTTGCTCCGGCGTCTGTCCTCCCCGCGCCGCGCCGTTTAAACTTGGAGACAGGAACTGGGTCTCCTCGGCGCCCTCCGATGACGTCGTTCCGCCGGAAGCGCGTGTCACTTCCTGCTCCTGGAACGCAGTACCACCCCTCAATGCGGAAGTGCGTCCGCTCGTGGCCAGCCAGCGTCTCTCACCACTGCCACGCTCCGCAATGGCTCCCCGCCAAGTGAAGGACCCGAATGGCGTCTCTCGCCCCGGAGAAGTTCCCAGGCTAAAGGTACCGTGCGGAGGGGAGCTGGGACTGCCGTCAACGAAGGTCCGGCTCCTATGAGCTTTGAATGGCAGCATCCGGGGAGCGGCAGCCCTCCCTTCCCAATAGGACAGGGGGGTGCCCAGACCAGGGAAGAACCATCTAGGTGTTATCCAGGCAGCCTCTGTTCCTTGCGTGCTCCTTCCCTTCCGGTGGGAAACACAAAATAACTTAAGAAGGAGGCCTGAAGGCAGGACTTTAAAGTTTGGGGGTGTGTGTTTCCTGTCCCGGAGGGAGGAGCCCAAGGTCTCAGAGGCTGTCCTGGAAGACGACTTGAGAAAATCACCTAGAAATCGTTTACTCCTTTGGACAGAATTGTTTAGATGCCTGCTCTTCTTCTTTTTTTTCAAATCCTTTGTATTGTACTGTGTTACTGCATGAATAACTCCTACAATTTGGGTTTTATCTCAATTTAACAATAATAATAAAGACAGTCAAATTCTTCAATTACTTAACATTTCAAATTGATATATCTTTAATGGACATGGTTTTAACAATCAAGGTAATTGAAGGAAAAATATGAGCACCTCTAGGGCAATGGCATTGTAAAAGGAAAGTAATTAGAGTCGGGTATTCAAATGACTGATTAAGAAGCCTCAACAGATTCCTTTGGAGGACCAGCTCAAACTCATCACATGGATATCAATCAGTCTAGAGCTAGGCACACTGCTCACAAATGGGAAAAAAAATGAAACACTATTGCTGCTTTCTATTGGTGTGAAAGTCCTACAGAGATCAATCCCAAGACACATCATACAAACCTCAGGTAAATGAAAAATGACGCTGTGATAATAGCTAAGGATGAGTATACATCGTAAGTACCTGAAAACCTCAGTATCCATAAGGCTAGATATACAGAACAGTGTTCATAGGTAGTTGCTATGGGGGAAAGTCTCTGCTCTGCAAACAAATTGTTGATGGTGTCAGATTTGTTTGGGTCCACCTGCATGTTCTGCAGCACATTTGGAGCAATTCTCTGAGCACAAATGAGAAAAGGGCTAAACTGTCCTGTAAATAAACAGCACCCGGGGGAGTAGTACTAAATCTGGTGCACACAGAATCTGGTGCAGCTATGCATAGTAACCAATCAGCTTCTAGGTTTTAATGTCAAAGCTTAATTGAACAAGCTAAAGTAAGAAACTGATTGGTTACACAACTGTATGAGATTCTGTGTGCACCTGTTTTAGTAAATCTCCCTCATTATGTTTGAAGAAAGCAAACCATAGCAAATATGAATGGAGGGAATATAATAATTTAGGGATACATTTCTGATTCATATATTCAAGATATTGAATTATAAGTTGTGTCATGATTTCTATCTGCAATTTGAAACCTAACACAAAAAATGAAAATGATCCAATAAATTAAAAACACGTATATACAGTGCAACTGGAACTCCCGGGGAGAGATTTAGGTATGCAAGATTACCAACAGTCTTTGACAGTATGACCCCGCACACTTGTAATCCAAGATTCCACTGTATAGGTCTGGTCATCAGACACAAAACCAGGGTAGAGGCAGGGCTTTTTTTTTTCAGGGGGAACTAGTGGAACTCAGTTCCACCACCTCAGGCTTAGACCCTTGGGGGGGGGGGGGGCTGCTCACCAAAATCACTTGTAAACACAGAAGTCTGGTTTCTGTGTTTACAAATGACAGCTCTGCACTCTGTGTGTAACCCCCCTGAACTCTGCACTCTGTATGTAATGCACTCCTGGTATGTAATGCCCCTTTAAGTCCCTCCTACTGTTTGTGAAATTTGACTGACACACTATTTGATGTGATTTGGAGGGTGTGTGTGGGTGGAGAGGTTTTGGGGGGTCATGGTTGAGTTCCAGCACCTATTGTTTGAGAAAAAAGCCCTGGGTAAGGGTATTGCCAACAAAGAATGTTCCACAAGTTGCTAAATATAAAGTAATATATATGATAATGAGTGAAAGCGGTACAAAAGTCATTCGTTGGAATACCTGACTCCATTTCCTGCTTTTCCCCAGGTTATATCCCAGAGTTTTTCATGCATTTTCCACCAATGAGGTTGATTTGTTAAAATGGATGAATAAAAAAACTTCCACAAAAGCAGAGTGGTTGCACACAGAGACCAGTTGAGTTTGTCCAATTGTCTAATCAAGACTTTCTATCACCCCTTTGAGTGCAATGAGAAAGGATTAGATTTGTGTGTTTGTTAGTGCACATGGCAAGTGGCAGAGTCTCTTAGTAGTCTAAACAAAGTTTTAAATACTCATTAACCACTTGTTACCCACCCACCGTCATATGACGGCGGGCGGGTAACTCCATTGTCCTGACTGCACGTCATATGACGTGCAGTCGTAGAAAGCTGCTAGGGGCACGCGCGCGCCACTGGCGGCGCGCGCGCGCACCCGTCCCATCACTGAAAACCCCCGTGCGTGTGCCGCCGGGCACACGCGATTGCCGAGTAACTGAGCTGGGACGTGGAGCTCTGTGTGTAAACAGAGCTGCACGTCCCTGTCAGGGAGAGAGGAGACCGATTGTGTCCCTTGTACATAGGGACACAATCGGTCACCTCCCCCAGTCACCCCCCCTCCCCCCACAGTTAGTTAGAACACACCTAGGATACACATTTAACCCCTTCCCCGCCCCCTCGTGGTTAACCCCTTCCCTGCCAGTTACATTTATACAGTTATCAATGCATATTTATAGAATTGTTCACTGTATAAATGTAAATGGTCCCAAAAATGTGTCAAAAGTGTCCGATGTGTCCGCTATAATGACCCAGTCCCGAAAAAAAAATCGCAGATCGCCGCCATTCCTAGTAAAAAAATAAATTAAAAAAAATCATAATTATGTCCCGTATTTTGTAGGCAATATAACTTTTGCGCAAACCAGTCACTATACGGTTATTGCGATTTTATTTTTAACATTTTTTTACCAAAAATATGTAGAAGAATACGTATAGGCCTAAACTGAGATAAAACATTTTTTTTTTTTTTTTAAATGGGATATTTATTATAGCAAAAAGCAAAAAATATTGTGTCTTTTTTCAAAATTGTCGCTCTTTTTTTGTATATTGCGCAAAAAATAAAAACCGCACAGGCGATTAAATACCACCAAAAGAAAGCTCTATTTGTGGGGAAAAAAAGGACGTCAATTTTGTTTTGGAGCCACGTTGCACGACCGCGCAATTGTCAGTTAAAGCAATGCAGTGCCGGAAGCTAAAATGTTGTCTGGGCAGGAAGGGGGTGTAGGTGCACAGTAGGCAAGTGGTTAAAGAGGAAGTAAACCCTGATGGGTTTTACTTCCTCGTTATTTTCCTGCAAAGGTAAAGCATAATGGGCTACTATGCATCGCATAGTAGCCCATTATGTGTCACTTACCTGAAACCGAAGCCTGAGAAGTCACCACTGTCCCATGTTGCAAGAAGCATCCATTATTCATTATGCAAACTCCGGCTCTGTGACTGGCCGGAGCCGCGTGACGTCACTCCCGTGCATGTGCGCGGGAGCTGCCAGTCACGACATGATCTTCCCTAAAGGAGTTGTAAATAAATAAAAAAATTATGCTGAAATGACTGTTTACAGGGTATAGAGACATAATAGTTAACTGATTCCTTTTAAAAACGATTAAAAATAGATAAAAATCAATCATATAATGTACCTGCAGTTTCTAGTTGAGTTGTTTCCTGCCTGTGCTGTACAGAGCCACAGAGCCAATACAGGGCAGTGATGGTTTGGAAAATGAAACTGATTGGTGCTGAGGGGTTTTAGACACACAGTTATCACACCTCCTTGAAGTTAGTGACCACAGAGAGAAAGCTCCCAGGACTGTTGTTATCAGGAAACAGACAACCAGGATGTGTGTAGATCAGAGAAGAATTACAGCAACTTGAGAGCAAAAAACGAACAATGAGGACATGAAAACAGCACTGCATTAAGGTAAAGGAAGCTATTAAGATAAAAAAAAAATCCTTTACAAACCAATTAAGAAACGGCACGATCGCCATTTCTAAAGTGCGCCTACACTGTTGTCTATGACGCATGCACCGTAGACCGTCGTTTGTCTCTATTGTAAATATCTCCTAAACCATGAAGCCTTAGTCTAGGCTTACCTGTAGGTAAAGGTGGTTGTACAGGGTGTTCAGCCACCTTAAGGGAAGGTTTAAAGCACAAGAATACTTACCTTTTTCTTTGCTCCAGCAGGATTTTCTCTAGGCCTAACCAGTCCCTCAAAGACACTCCCCTTCACTCCCCTCACACCTGGTGATGTAGTTTGAAGTGCAGAGGTAGGCCACTCTTACAGCTCTGGCTCAGGAACCGTGTTAAAGTAACAGGGACTGTCAAAGCACAGAGTGACATGAGTGCCTGTAAAGCCTTTTGCCGGCACATGCTGCTATGCGTTAAGGTGTCCGCAGAGATGACCTGCTGAATGTACATAGGTAGGAGGACCAGATCTGGAGGCAGGCACAGGTCAGCTGATGCAGATGCAGGTATGAAAGCAAAATCAAGGTCAGACAGTCCAGGGCAGCAACGTTTGGACAGATCGAGGTACAGACAGCAGGCAGTAGAGTGGTCGGGAACCAGGCCAGGGTCCATAACAGCAAAGCAGATCATACAAAGGAGCAGTCAAAAGAATAGTCCAGAGGCAAGCCAAGGGTTGGTACAGACAATGTACAGCTGATGTACAGGCAGAGTCTGGTACAGATGAGGTCGGGAACAGAGGATCAACACAAGAACAGATGCTCAGATACGTAATAGACCAAACTGCACTGACACAGAGGACATGTGCAGTTTAAATAGCCCACCTGGTGCCAATGTACACGTGAACCTGCACCCGTTACGTAGCAGTCGTTCTTAGGCCTATGCGCCTGCATGTGTGCAAACATCTTCCCTGACATAACTGTTTGTGTGGCCACATGCTTTCTGACATCATCATGTGCAATGACAAAGGACATTGAGGGCCTTCCCACTTTGCAGGAGCAGAAGAGAGTGCTGGCTGTTGGGAAAACCAGGGATAAGGTAAGAATTTCTCTACATTAAACTTCCACTAGACTAAAGAAGCATTTAAAACTTACTTTCCTGGGAGGGGGTGGTTGGGGGCTTAAAGGGGTTGTAAAGGTAAAAAAAAAAATCCTAAATAGCTTCCTTTACCTTAGTGCAGTCCTCCTTCACTTACCTCATCCTTGGATTTTGCTTTTAAATGTCCTTATTTCTTCTGAGAAATCCTCACTTCCTGTTCTTCTGTCTGTAATTCCACACAGTAATGCGAGGCTTTCTCCATGGTGTGGAGTGTCATGCTTGCCCCCTCCTTTGGGCTACAGGAGAGTCAGGACACCCACTAACACATAGCTTCTTTCTCTATCTGCAATGTAGAGAGCGTCCTGACTCTCCTGTAGTCCAAGGGAGGGGGCGAGCATGACACTCCACGCCAGGGAGAAAGCCTTCCATTACTGTTTGAAGTTACAGACAGACAAACAGGAAGTGAGGATTTCTCAGAAGAAATAAAGACATTTAAAAGCAAAATGAAAGGATGAGGTAAGTAAAGGAGGACTGCACTAAGGTAAAGGAAGCTATTTAGGAAAACATTTTTTACCTTTACAACCCCTTTAACTTTAACTTGAAGGCCTGCCCTAAAAAGGACTTTACCCAGAAATCAGTTACCCTTTTGGAAGGAATTATTTCGATGCATTTTCTAATGAATTAGCAATACAGTTGTGAGTGAAGAACTTATATAGAGCGGCACATGCAAACTAAATCGCCTCTGGGCGCTCGTTGTTCCTGTCTCCTTTGACATCAAAAGAGATGAGTTTTGATCTTTCTTCTGAAGGCCAAGTGGTTCTCCTCCAACCATTCCATAGTCTGTGTTCCATAGTCTGGGACCCTGGAGCGCAAATCTCCTTTCTCCATTGGACTTGTATCTGGCTTTGGGTATCTGGAGCAGATTTTGGTTGGTGGATCGCAGAATGCGATTGGAGTTGTGAGCTTTTAGTTTTTCGCATAGATATTGGGGGGCCTTCCCATGGATGCACTTATGCGTCAGACAGAGAGCTTTTAAAGCAATTCTGTCTATAACTGGCAACCAATGAAGGGTTCTCAGTGAAGGTGAGATTGATTCCCATGTTTTTTTCCCAGTCGCAAGTCTAGCGGCCGTATTTTGAACAACTTGCAGACGAGAGATTTGGTACTTTGGGAGTCCAAGATAGAGGGCATTTGCATAGTCCAGTCTGGAGTTAACAATTGTTTCCACCAGACTGCTACATCTTCTTTAGGAATAAAAGGAATAAGTCTACGTAGTAGGCGCAGCAGATGGTGAGATCCGCTGACTACTGACCCTATTTGTGCATCCATTGTCATGTAGGAGTCGAAGATGACCCTGAGACTTTTGACTTTGGCGCTAGGGGTGATGATTTGGTCCAGAATGGGCGGGGGTGTCCAAGTTGTTGCAAGTTGATTCTTAAGACTGGCGTGAAACAGGAGAAGTTCTGTTTTGGAGCTGTTGAGTTTAAGATAACTCTTTGTCATCCAGTTTTCTATCAAAGAGAGGCATGTCTCTAGACTGAGATGATGATCCGCTTTGTTGCAAATGCGAAAATACAGTTGTGTGTCATCTGCATATGAGTGATAAAGTAGTTTTTGGCTACTGATGATTTAAAAAAGAGGGCGAAGATAGATATTGAACAGCACCGGTGACAGAGGGGATAATTGAGGGACTCCGCATGACACCATGCGTTTTTCAGAAGTGAAAGGTCCCAATTTCACTATTTGTGATCAGTTTTCCAGAAAAGAGGAGAACCATGATAGATCACCTTCTGCGACTCTGACTACTTCAGCTAGCCGAGTCAGTAATAGTTTGTGGTCTACCGTGTCGAAAGCTGCGCTTAGGTCCAACAGAACTAGAAGACAAGATTCTCCTTCATCTGTGGCCTCGAGAGCGTCATCCCGTATTTTGAGTAGTGCTGTTTCCGTCCCTTGTCCGGGACGAAAACCCGATTGAAAAGCATCAAGCAAATTATGGGCGTCTCAGTGATGGTGTAGTTGTTGTACCACTACTTTCTCCATCACTTTAGAGAGGACATTTAGTCCTGTTATGGGACGACAGTGTTTTGGGTCTTTGGGGTCGAGGGTGGGTTTCTTTAAAATAGATTTGATTATACCTTGTTTTAACCAGTTAAGGACCGCCGCATGTACATTTAATTCGGCAGAATGGCACCGACAGGCACATCAACGTATATATACGTTGGTGCCTTGAGGGGGTTCGGGGGTCTGATCGGACCCCCCCCCTCGTACATGCGGCGGTCCCCGTAGCTGGCCGAGCGATCCGGGATGAGGGGGCAGCTATTCGTTTTTGTCCGCCCCCTCCGGATCGCTCTCAGCCAATCCGCGCACCCCCCTCCCTGTCACTTCCTCCTCCTGTGTAAACACAGGAAGGAGGAAGCGATGTGATCTCTCCTTCAGCGTTTTTTTCAAAAACAGTTAGTGTTAGATTCAGGGTAGCCCCTGTACCCCCCCTAATAAAATTTTAACCCCTTGATCACCACCCTAGTTAACCCTTTCACTCCCTATTAACAGCGTCACTAAGCGATCATTTTTCTGATCACTGTATTAGTGTCGCTGTTCCCGCTAGGTAGCTATTTTTTTTTTTACTAAAGACATATGGCTAAATAAATTTTGGCCTAAATGATTGACTAAAATTTAGTTTATTTGATTTTTCTTATAACAAAAAGTAAAAAATATTGTTTTTTTTCAAAAATGTCGCTCTATTTTTGTATATAGCGCAAAAAATAAAGATCGCAGAGGCGATCAAATACCACCAAAAGAAAGCTCTATTTGTGGGAAGAAAAGGACACAAATTTTGTTTGGGAGCCACGTTGCACGACCGCGCAATTGTCAGTTAAAGCGACTCAGTGCCGAATCGCAAAAAGTGGCAAGGTCATTTAGCAGCATTTTGGTCCGGGTCTTAAGTGGTTAAGCGAGTGGGCACTATACCTTCTTTAAATGACTGGTTTATAAGCTGCGTGATGGGCGGCGCCAGGATATCAGCGCATTCCTTCAGCAGTTTGCTGGGGATGATATCATTCGGCGCTGTGCTATTTTGTAAGGTATCAATGATATTTTTTGTGGCCTCGATGGAAATGGGTTTTAAAGTGAACTTTGTTGCTTGTGGCGAGTTTGTGTGGGTATTAGGCGTATGGTTAAAGGGGGGGTTAATGAGAGTACTATTTTGCTGAATGCTTTCACTGGTTCCCTCAATTTTGTTGATGAAATAATCCGATAATTCATTGCAAAATTCTTGGGTATCAGAATTGGGGGCTTCAAGACAGAGGGGATTCATGGTCTCGGTAACTATCTTGAAGAGTTTGTGGGGACGGTTTAGGGCATTAGTGATGATATTGGCGAAATTATTTTTTTTGGCTTTGAAGATTTCTTTGTGGTATTTTTTTGTTGTTACCTTGTAGGTGGTATGGTTTTCCTCAGAAGAGCTTCTTTTTCAGGCAGCTTCTGCTTTTCTGCGTTCTTGCTTCAGCAACGACAGCTGGTCATTAAACCAGCTGGAGTTGTTTTTTCGGATGCAGGTTTTGCGTTTGGGCGCTACTAAGTCGGCTGACTGCAGTAGAGCTGTGTTTATGGCAACCAGGGTTTCTGTGGCTGTTTGATGTGGTTGGGTTGTTTTTATTTTTTTCTGGTTTTCAAGAGCTCTAAATAGAGCTTCTTTTGCGATCTAGTCCAGTGTGTTGTCACCAGTATTGATGTTTTTGTTAAGGGGGCATTTATGGTGATTGTGAGTTTAATTGCATGGTGGTCTGTCCATGGCAACGGTTCATTTTTTAGAATATTTATTTCCAGATCTTGTCTGAAAACAAGATCGAGCGTGTAACCGGAAGTATGTGTGGGCCCATACTAGTTGCTGCAGACCTAATCTTTCCAGATGGTCGATGCAGGCATCGGCAACAGGATCCTGTTAGGAGTTGACCCAGAGATTGAAGTCCCTGAGTAGCAAAAGGTGTTTGCTGTTTAGGGTGTAAGTGGACATGAACTCTGTCAAAGGTGAGAGAAGCTGCGATTTTGGACCCGGTGGTCTATAGCAGAGTACAATATGGATGGTCTCCTGGGGATTTGTTTGTAGTTGCAGAGTGAGGGTTTCCATGAATGGAAGTGAGTACTGAAGGGCTGGTTTAGTGATCACGAGGTGAGTCTTGTGGATCACCGCCAGGCCCCCTCCTCTTTGCCCCACTCTGTTTTCTGTTATAACGCGATAATTTTCTGGCAATAGTTCTCCTAGAATGGTGTTACAGTCAGCTGTGAGCCAGCTTTCTGTAATAAAGAGGCAGTCTAAATCGCATTGTAGGATGAAATGGATTTCTAGCTGGTGTCTTACTGCCAATCTTGTGTTAACCAAAGCGCATGATATGAGCTTAGGCTGGGGTGAGTGGGTGTAATTTTTCACTGTCGATCGTCGATCAATTCTAAACAATTGCTCAGTCCTTAGACCTTTTTTGGTGGCGGCTAATTCCTGTCGGGAAACCCGGCCGTGTGTGGGGGGGAAAGACTGACCGAGCAGGTTCTCGGCTTTCCCCTCGGGTTTCCTGGCAGTAAAAGGTCAGCTAGGAAACCCATACGTGTGTACGAGGCTTATGGGATGTTTTTACTTCTTATGGGTTACCTAAATAAGAATTGGGGGGACATTTTTCCCATAAAAAATGCAGACCATTTCCATAAAATTAAGAGAGAAAAAAGCTCCAATTTTACATTATTATTTTTTTCTGAAAAGCCTATGGCGTGTGAACACACCCAAAAAACTCCATCCGGTGCATAAAAAATGTGCACACACATAAAGAGTGTTCACAAAAACGTGTGCAACGTCAAGTGGTCCTCCTGTGAAGAAGGGAACCAAACCCTGATCCCTCGGGGCGTTAGGCTGTACTGTGGTCCGAGCAACTGAAGCTGACACGGACCCAGATTTTTAAAACTCTCTGCATTTTTTTCCGTGAGTACTGGGGACAGGGTCCCAAGTACTTACACAGTCTGGCGGTGCATTACAAACCTACGCGCCCGTTAAGATCCAAGACCCAACAGTTAGCCATAGTTATTCCATCTAAACTCTCCTCCATGGGAGGTAAACCACTCCAGAGTAGGGGTGCTATGCTGTGGAATGCCGTTTCCCTGGAACTCAAGATGACATCCAACCTACTCCTCTTCAGAAAAAAAATTGAAGATGGAGCTGTTCGTCCAGGCGTACGGATAATTTTATTTCTGTCTCACATTCCGCCCCTCCATCGAAGGGCCCACTTGCCACTCCAATGACTATGATTTTGGCACGGCCCTGACTATTCTGACGTCTATGATGTCAAGTACCCTCCCTCTCGCTTTTTTTCCTTTGCTCTTTCTTTCTATATTTTTATGCTTCCAGGCTCTTTCCCTAGTTCCTCTTGGGGTTGGTTGCCCTCCCCCCATCTCTGCTCTCTCCTCTTTTTCCATAACTGAGGATTGATTCAAGATAACATCTCACCAGCGGCGCTTAGACGCTCACTCTACAGTGGGCATTTGGCGCCTAACTAAGCACAAAAATCAATCAATCAACCCAACTTCCTCGGAGGGTCTGCCGAAACAGAACCCTCCCAGGACTAGGTGGGACTCCCCCGAAGGGAGACCCCATGAGCAGGGCTGGTGCAAGGAGTTTTGACACCCTAGGCGATACCTAATTTTGCGCCCCCCCACGCACGCTCTGCCCCTCACTAAAAAGCCTTCCACACCTCAAATTGCCCCAATTCCTGTATTTTCAGGTCTCAGATCATCACCCCCTCTGTACCCCCCTGCACACACAGATATCTGTTCCCCCTCTGTACCCCCTGCACATCTGCCCCCCCCCACACATATCTGTTCCCCCTCTGTACCCTCCTGCACACCTGTCCTCCCCACACACATCTGTCCATCCGTCACCCACACACACATATCAGTAACCCCCTGCACATCTGTCCCCCCCCACACACATATTACTCCCCTGCACGTCTCCCCCCCCCCACACACACACACATATCGGTACCCCCCCTGCACGTCTGTCTTCCCCCCCCCCCCACACACACATCAGTACTGCCCTGCACGTCTGTCTCCCCTCCCCCCCCACACACATACATATCTGTCCCCCCCCACACACATATCAGTACCCCCTGCGCGTTTGTCCCCCCACACACACACACATATCTGTCCCCCCCTGCACGCCTGCCCCCCACATATCAGTACCCCCCCTGCACGTCTGTGTCCCCCTTTGTACACAGTGTAATGCACTATTAACTTAAAAGCAGAGTCAATGTTTTATTGCTGCCTGTGTTTTTCACTATATCTGAGCCAGCGGCTGGTGATTTCTTTACTCCAAGAGAGTTGCGCTGGAGAGATGGAAGGAGGGAGGGAGGGAGATGGAAGGAGGGATGGAGATGGAAGGAGGGAGGGATGGGATCCTGTATAGAGATGGGAGGATAGAGAGAGAGTGGAAGGCTGGGGGTCTGTATAGAGAAAGATGGAGGGATGGAGGGAAGGATGGAGATGTATGAAGGGAGGGAGGGATGGGGCTCTGTATAGAGATGGAAGGATGGAGGGATGGAGATGTAGGGAGGGAGGATAGGGCTCTGTATAGAGATGGAAGGAGGGAGGGATGGAGATGGAAGGAGGGAGGGAGGGATGGAGATGGAAGGAGGGAGGGAGGGATGGGATGGATGGAAGAGGGAGGGAGGGATGGAGAGGAAGGAGAGGGAGGGATGGAGATGGAAGGAGGGAGGGAGGGATGGAGATGGAAGGAGGGAGGGAGGATGGATATGGAAGGAGGGAGGATGGAGATGGATGGAGGGAGGAAGGGATGGAGATGGAAGGAGGGAGGGATGGAGATGGGGGAGGAAGGTGGAGATGGAAGGAGGGAGGGATGGGAGAAGGAAGGGAGGGAGGGGAGATGGAGGGAGGGTAGATGGAAAGGGGAGGGATGGAGATGGAAGGAAGGAGGGGAGATGGAGATGGAGGGATGGAGGATGGGGAGGGAGATGGAAGGAGGGAGGGGGAGGGAGATGGAGGAGGAGGGAGGGAGGGAGGATGGAAGGAGGGAGGGAGGGAGGGAGAGGGAGGGATGGAAGGAGGGAGGGATGGAGAGGAGGGAGATGGAAGGGAGGAAGGAAGAGAGGGAGGATGGAGGGAGGAGGGAGGATGGAGATGGAAGGAGGAGGGAGGATGGAGGATGGAAGGAGGAGGGATGGAGATGGAAGGGATGGGAGATGGAGAGGAGGAGGGATGATGGAGATGGAAGGAGGGAGGAGGGGAGATGGAGGAGGAGATGGAGGGAGGATGGAAGGAGATGGAAGGAGGAGGATGAGATGGAAAGGGAGATGGAGAGGAAGGAGGATGAGATGGAAGAGGGAGGATGGAGATGGAAGGAGGAGGATGGAAGGAGGGAGGATGGAGATGGAAGGAAGGGAGGATGGAGATGGAAGGAAGGAGGATGGAGATGATGGAGGGAGGAAGGAGGATGGAGGATGGAGGAGGATGGATGATGGAGATGGAGGGATGGAAGGAGGAGATGGAGATGGAAGGAAGGAGGATGGAGATGGAAGGAGGATGGATGGAGAGGGAGGAGATGGGAGGATGGAGTGGAAGGATGGAGGATGGAGATGGAGGAAGGAGTGGATGGAGATGGAAGGAGGAGGATGGAGATGGAAGGAGGGAGGTGGAGGATGGAGGGAGGAGGGAGTGGAGAGATGGAAGGAGGGAAGGATGGAGGATGGATGGAGGGAGGATGGAGATGGAAAGAGGGAGGATGGAGATGGAAGGAGGGGAGGATGGAAGGAGGGAGGATGAGATGGATGGAGGAGGGGAGAGATGATGGAGGGAGGGGATGGAGGAGGAGGGATGAGGAAGGAGGGAGGGAGAGATGGAAGGAGGGAGGGAGAGATGGATGGAGGGAGGGGGATGGAAGGAGGGAGGGAGAGATGGAAGGGGAGGAGAGAAGGAGGGAGGGAGAGATGGAGAGGGAGGAGAGATGGAAGGAGGGAGAGGGAGGGATGGAGGGAGGGAGGATGAGATGGAAGAGGGAGGAGGAGATGGAAGGAGGGAGAGATGGAGGAGGGAGGAAGGAGGGATAGCTTCAGATGGATTCCGAGGGATGGGGGAGAGATGGAAGGAGGGGAGGATGGATCATGGGGAGAGATGGGAGGAGAGGAGGAGGAGAAGGAGAGAGATCTTCTTTCTTCATGAAGGGGAGAGTGGAAGGAGGGGAGGAGGATGGAAGGAGGGATGGGGATGAAGGAGGAGGGAGAGATGGAAGGAGGAGAGGGGAGGGATGGAGGGAGATGGAAGGAGGGAGGGAGAGATGGGATGCTGTTTCTCTCATGGTGGAGAGATGGAGGAGGGAGGGATCATGGAGAGGAAGGAGGGATTCTGGATGGAGAGATTCTTTTCGCTCATGGAGGAGGGAGGGAGAGAGGGAAGGAGGGAGGGAGAGATGGAAGGAGGAGGGAGGGATGGAAGGAGGGAGGGAGAGATGGATGGAAGGAGGGAGAGATGCTCGAGATGGAAGGAGGGAGGAGAGATGGAAGGAGGGAGGGAGAGGGAAGGAGGGAGGGAGGATGGAGAGGATGGGGAGGGAGGGAGAGATTGTGGAGGGAGAGATGGAGAAGGAGGGAGAGGGTCAGGAGGGAGAGATGGAAGGAGGAGGGAGGATGGAAGGAGGGAGGGAGAGCTCTCATGGAGGAGAGCTCATGGGGGGAGAGATGGAAGGAGGGAGGTCTTTTCGAGAGATGGGAGGGAGGAGGGATGGAGATGGAAGGAGGGAGGGAGAGATTCATATTTTTGAGCTCATGCCTGAAGGAGGGAAGGGGGAGAGATGGAGAGAGTGGGGAGATGTCATTTCCTTCTTTTCTTTCTCTCATGGAAGGAGGGAGGAGAGATGGAGGAGGGAGGGAGAGATGGAAGCTGTTGCTGGATGTCTTGAAGGAGGGAGGGAGAGATGGAAGGAGGGCTGGATCTCTCAGATGGTGGAAGGAGGGAGGGGAGAGGGGGAAGGGAGGAGATCTCTCATCTCTCATTCCTTCTTTCGTTCTTCAAGTCTTCTCATGAGGAGGGATGGAGAGATGAGGGAGGGAGAGATGGAAGGAGGGAGGGAGAGATGGCATGAGGGAGGAGAGATGGAGAGGGGGAGATCTTTCATTCCTTCTTTTCTTTCTCTCATGGAAGGATTCCTTCTTTCTTTCTCTCATGGCGTTGCCTCAGTTCCTTCTTTCTTTCTCTCAGAGGAGGGATGGAATTCCTTCTTTCTTTCTCTCATGGAAGGAGGGAGAGATCTCTCAGGGAGAGATGAAGGAGAGGTTTCTTTCTCTCATTTCTTTCTCTCAGGATTCCTTCTTGCTTTCTTTCTCTCAAGGGGGGAGAGATTCTCTCAAGGAGGGAGGATTCTCTGTCTTTTCTTTTCTCTCAGGGGATTCCTTCTCTTTCAAGGAGAGATGGAAGGAGGGCTTGCGAGCTTTCGCTCATGTCTCGAAGGAGGGAGGGAGAGCTTCCTTCTTTCTTTCTCTCATCTCTCTTTTGGAAGTCATGCGTAGATCTTCGGAGAGATGGATGGAAGGATGGCTTGCTTTCTCTCAGGATGGAAGGAGGGAGGGAGAGATGCTCTCATTCTCTCTTTGGATCAGGAGCTTTCTTGCTCTCATTCCTTCTTCTGCTCTCATTCCTTCTTTCTTTCTCTCAGGAGGGAGGGGAGAGATCCCTTCTTTCTTTCTCTCATTCCTTCTTTCTTTCTCTCAGGAGGGAGGGGAGAGATTCCTGATCTCTCATTCTTCTTTCATTCTCTCATTCCTTCTTTCTTCTCTCATTCTCTCTTCTTCTCATTCATTCCTTCTTTCTTTCTCTCATTCCTTCTTTCTTTCTCTCATGCTCTCTGCAGGAGGGCTCTCAGGGGAGAGATGGAAGGAGGGAGGGGAGAGCTTTCTCTCATTTCTTCCTTCGGCCTCAAGGATGGCTTGGTCTCAGGGAGAGCTTCCTTCTTTCTTTTCTCTCATGGAAGGAGGGAGGCCTTCTTTCTTGTTCTCTCATTCCTTTCTTTCGGAGAGCTCTCATGCCTTCTTGTTCTTTCTCTCATGGAAGGAGGGAGGGAGAGATGGAAGGCGGAGGCTCTCGTGTTTCTCATGCTCAGAGATGCCTTCTTGCTTTTTCTCATGGAAGGAGGGAGGGCAGATGGCTCTCAAGTCGCAGGGATGGCTTTGTTCTCAGAGATGCTGAAGGAAGGAGGGAGGGAGGATTCCTTCGGAGGAGGGAGGGAGAGAGAGAGAGTATTCCTTCTTTCTTGCTCATCATGGAAGGAGGAGTCTTTCTTGGGAGAGCTCATGTCCTTCTTGTTCGCTCATTCCTTCTTTCTTTCTCTCAGGAGGGAGGGGAGAGATCCTCCTGCGGGGAGAGATGTCGCTCTCAGTCGTCTTTCTCATTCTCTCACTGTCTCTCAGGCTTGTCTTTCTTTCTCTCATCCTTCTTGGCTCAAGGAGGGAGGGAGAGATGGCGCAGTTCTTCTCAGATGTGAAGGAGGGATTCCTTCCTTGGGAGGCTTTCTCTCATTCCTTCTTTCTTTCTTTCTTCATTCTCTCATTCATTCCTGTTTCATTCCTTGGTTTCTCTCAAGGAGGGAGGGAGATGTTCTCTCATCTCTCAAGGGATGGGAGGGAGGATCAGCTTTCTGTTTCTTTCTCTCATTCCTTCGGTCGAGATGGATTCTCTTCCTTCTTCTTCATTCTCTCATTCTCATTCCCTTCTTTCTTTTCTCTCATTCTCTCATTCCTTCTTCTTTTCTCTCATTCCTTCTTTCTTTTCTCTCATTCCGTTCATGATGGATTCCTTCTTTCTTGCGACATTCCGGCTCTCTCATTCCTTCTTTCTTTCTTCATTCCGGGAGAGATGGAAGGAGTTCCTCAGATTCCTTCTTTCTTTTCTCTCATTCCTTCTTTCTTTTCTCTCATTCCCTGGTCTCATGGAAGGAGGGAGGGAGAGGAGGGAGGAGGGTGCTGCCATTCTCTCATGATTCCTTCTTCTTTCTCTCAGGTCTTCATTCTCTCATGCCTTCTTTCTTGCAGGTCTCTCATTCTCTCATTCATGAGCTCATTCAGTCGGTCGCTCTCAAATTCCTTGTTCTTCATGCAGTTCATTCCTTCGAGTCGTTCAGGTCAGCATTTCCTTCTTTCTTTCGCCTGTGTTTGCTTCTTGGCTCGGGGGTTCAGTCCTTTCCTATTCCTCTTTCTCTTCTCCTTAGCTGATACGCCCGGCGCCCCTCTCTCTCTTCACCAAGCCTTGGCTCCAACCCACCATGTCTCCTCCACCCACCACCCGTCGGCTCTCCGCGCTGAACTCTGGGCCATTCCCCGGGTGTGACCCCCAGATCCTGGGCGCCCCAGGAGGAGGGGGGAGCGGATATCGCAGCAAGCCCGCCATTACTTACATGCAGCTCCAGGGCTTCCATTGTATCCGCTCCACCGATCATGCGGCGCCTCCGGCTGGCTGCTGCTCCTCATCCCGGCTCAGTCTCTCCCCTCATTTCCTCACTGCCGCCGCTACTAGGGCGGCACTGCAGGCTGGGGATAGAGCAGTCCACCCGGCATGTAGTCACAGGCGCAACCGCCCCCTAAGCCTGCCGGCTGGCGCCAATCCGCCATAAAACTTGTATTTAAAAAAAAAAATTCCGGTATTTTAACCCCAGCAAGTGGCTGGGGATCCGGCTTTTGCCGCCTCCCCTACCCTGGCGCTCTAGGCAGCCGCCTGACCCGCCTATTGCTAGCGCCGGCCCTGCCCATGAGAGCAGGTGAACTAAGCCAGAAGGCCATGTCCAGCCACTCCCAAGAAGTTCAGGGCTGGCCTGAGGAGTGGCACCCTAAGGCCTCGTACACACGAGGGGATATGTCCGCTGAAAACGGTCCAATGGACCGTTTCAGCAGACATCTCCGATCGTGTGTATGGGCTAGCGGACAGATTTGTCCACCCGACAGATTTCAAAGCATGCTTTGAAATCTATCCGGTGGGAATCTGTCCGCCCGACATGTCTGCTGGTTAGTACACTTACCAGCAGACATGTCGTCCCGCACCGCCGCAGCGCCGCCGCCGAATGAATTCGGCGCATGCGTGGAAGTGTTTTACTTCCTGGTGCGGTGACGTGGCGGCGTCAACGTCACCGCCACGTCACCGCCACGTCACCGCACCGTCCGCCGGCGGGGAATTTGATCCGATGGTGTGTACACACCATCGGATCAAACTCCAGATCGGACATATCCGATGGAAATGGTCCGCGGACCGTTTTCATCGGATATGTCCGATCGTGTGTACGAGGCCTTATAGTCACACAGTAAACAAAACGTACACAAACAAAAAAAGACAGAAACGTGACAAATAAAGTGGGGGAAAGGGATAGTGGAGAGGAGAGTGAAAGAAGTGGTCATTGTGTTGAACAATGACCAGGTCCTCCGGCCAGGAATACAAAATTCCTCCGGTCCTAGCCAAAAGGCCCAGGCCAGGATGCAGGTGCTAAAAAAAAAAAGCATGTTGCTGGTGCAGTGACCGTGGTATCTTTAAATCAAATTGACCCTCACTCACAGTGATTCTCAGATACCCCTGTACTGCCACTCCAGGGGCGCATGCACCATAGGCTTTTCTGTTACTACTACTAATGTTAATAATTCACAATGTATCGTTAACCCAGCAGGAGCCACTTGAATTGTTGGTTGCCCAGACCTCCCACTGTTTAATCCATGGCCAGTCTTCGTACATTTTTCTGCACAGCCAAGTGCACACACTCTTCCACTCGTTGTCTCCAATAACCAGTTTAGGGATGTGCATTCTTTTTTTTCTTTTTATATTTGGAGAACTTGGATAGGAGAAGAGATTTAGGGCCAGATTCACGAACACTTGCGCTGGAGTATTTGGATATGCGCCGCGTAACTGTGATGATGCGCCGTCGTTTCTATGTGCCCGTACCCACCAAACTAGATGCGCCCAATAACGGGTCATTTGCGACCGGTGGAACGTTCCGACGCCAGAGTATCGTCAGCGCTTATTTTCGCTGGGCGCATCAGTCGCGCCCATTGATTTCCCATGCAAATATGCAAATGAGGTATTTTTGCCAATTCACGAACGGATTAGCACCATACGCTGGCTACATGCGCCGCGCGTATCTGGTCCGTCCGGCGCAAAGTTATTTCTACAAAAGGCTGCTTTATCTTTACTCCAGACGGTCACAGGTCAGCAGGAGAGCAGCTACAGCAGCGTTACCGACGAAACTAGCAAGCTGAACAACAACACTTGCAAGGACAACACCTCTGTGTGCCAACATGCCAGGGGCACTCGTGGTCCTAAGACTAGTACTGGGTCCCTCGCTACGGAGGAGGCGGGCACGTGAGAGGATATACCGCACTCGTATGAACCTCTTTGGCATGGGGGATGAGGAGGTGTATCGCCTCTTCAGATTCAGCCCTGATGTAATACTTGAACTAACCACAACCCTGCAGGGTGACATCACCAGCAAGACACACCGCTCACAAGCAGTGCAGCCACTGGTGAAGGTCCTGGCAACACTTCATTTCCTTGCCAGTGGATCATTCCAGCGTACAAGTGGAGTGGTGGCTGGGATGTCACAGTCCTCCATAAGCAGATGTGTGCACCAGGTTGTCCCCGCAATCCTCAGACGCATGTCCAACCAGTTCATCAGACCCACCACTGAGGACCTGCGGCTGAAGGCAATGACAGATTTCTACAACATTGCCAGATTCCCACGCACCATCAGGGCCATTGATTGCACACATGTGGCCCTACAGCCCCCCAGTGCCACAGAGCACATATACCGCAATCGGAAGCATTGGCATTCCATCAACGTACAGGTGATAGCTGATGCCCAACGCCTCATATGGCACGTCCGTGCCAAACACCCCGGTCCAGCCATGACAGCTTCATATACCGTCAGAGCCCCATCCCAGCAGAATTCGAGCAGAACATGTATGGGGACAGCTGGCTGGTTGGTGAGTGACAAGGGAGTCAGGCATGACTATCCCCTCCCGTGATGCACAACAGAAGTGGCACATGCATGACTAACATTATCCTGTCTTTTCCCTTCCAGGTGACTCTGCATATGCACTGGGACCCCATCTAATGACTCCTTTCCGGAACCCCCAAACCAGAGGAGAGAGAAAATACAATGAAGCACACATCAAAACCCGTGGAGTGGTGGAGCAAACATTCGGGCTCCTGAAGTCCCGTTTCCGATGCCTGGATAAGTCTGGGGGGACCCTATTGTATTCCCCTACCTTCGTGTGTCAGATCATCGCTGCATGTTGTATTCTGCACAACTTTGCTATGAGAAAAGGCCTGCAGATTGACATACGTGATGACCTGACCCCCGACCCACACAGTCCCCACCTGCCAGAGGACACCCAGTCTGCTGATGGAAGAGCAGTCAGGAGGGTCCTCGCCGTAGGCATCTTTGGACACTAAACCAAAACATTAATAACACAGACAATGCACGCGTGTACACCACTGGATCACACACACCACATGCACATCGCATTGGATTAGCCCAAGTCCAGCATGTAGGAGTTGGGAGCAGCAACGCCAGCGTCAAGGCCCCAATGATGTCACTGTCCATTCACACACCTTTCACACGTCATTCATTCAGCCGTGGGGTTAACTTCACCACCACGGCCGAGGGTGACACCCCTTACTTTCAGGAGTGCCACCCTCTCACATTCACACACCATTCACACTGCAACGTGTGCAGTATCAAAAAAAAAAAAATATCTCATAACCTGAGAACCAAAAAATAAACAAAAACTCATGTCCTGAGTATAAACAATAATAATAAAAAATAAACAAAAACTCATGTCCTGAGTATAAACAATAATAATAAAAAATAAACAAAAACTCATGTCCTGAGTATAAACAATAATAATAAAAAATAAACAAAAACTCATGTCCTGAGTATAAACAATAATAATAAAAAATAAACAAAAACTCATGTCCTGAGTATAAACAATAATAATAAAAAATAAACAAAAACTCATGTCCTGAGTATAAACAAAAATATATAACAACCAAAAAAAACAAAAACCCTCATCTGGGATGACGGGGGCTCCTCCTTGGGGGCACTCTCGGGCTCCTCATCTGCCTGGAGGGAGTGGGTGGTGGTGGGGGTGGGGGGGCATCAGGAGGAGGCTGATCCCCGGGTGGGCCACTCCTGGGAGCTGTTGGCTGCATGCCCTCCAATGCCACAGCGATACGGCTCAGATACAGATTTGTTTGGGCCTGCATCCTCAGCTGGCGGGTGATCTGATGCCGCTGGTCACGTTGCCGCTGCCTCCCCTCTTCCCGAATGGCAGCAGTGTTGTCTCGAACAGCTGCTGTCAAGTGCCGGATATCAGCCTGCACCTCCCCCAGGCTGGTCACAACGCCCTGCACGCGACTGGGCAGCTGTGACAGAGAGCCCAGGCTGTCTGCGACCCTGTCCAGGTGGCCAGCCATCTCCCCCATTTGCTGGGTCTGTTTGGGCGTGGTCCAACAGCACCTGGTCCTCGACCAAATCACACACCCCCCTGGTCTTCCGGGTGGCCTTCCTGGGGGCAGAGGAAGGTTGTCCCCGTGGGGATGGAGTCGCCCTTGAGGGGCTACCTAGGATGGAGGAGGGGATCACAGAGGGCCCTGCAGAGGAGGAGGACTCCTCCAACATTAAAATAAAGTCCTGTTCAGGGACAGGCTCCTCCACAACCACCTCTGCTGAAGTGGTGTGGGTACTCTCCTCCTCCACCTCGGTGTCTCCAGCACCCAGGGCCTCGTCTTCAGCATCCCGTTGGGGGGTTGGGGTGGACTGGCCGGCACGAGATGGCCCAGCACCGTCATCTGTGGATGACACAAAGCAGACACATGTTGGTGGTCCCACACACTTGGCACATGTACCCAGGGCCGGACTGGCCAACCGGGACAGCGGGAAATATCCCGGTAGGCTGGCTGTCATGGGGCTGCTGTGAACAGGACTCGGGGCTGAATGAGGAAACGAATTCCAGCAGCGGAGCGCGGAGGGCTGGAGGAGCATGTGACCATCGTGCGGCAGGCACTGGCAGGTATGCGCTCTGTGGTGTGGAGGAGAAGAAAGCAGGTGGGAGGGAGCATGGATGGACACTTACTGAGTGTTCTCTGGCCAGTCATTTCTCTAGTAGGAAACCCACAGCCAATAGCGCTGCTTAAAGGAGTGCAAGGGTGGACCTGCTCCTCCTCCGGTCCATCCACAGCCAATCAACAGGCAGTGTAGCTTTTCCCCGCTCACATTTGATTGTAAGTGCTGGAGTGAGGCTGAATGGGGGACGCCAGGAGGGAGATGCAGAAAGGTATGATGACAAATATCCACGTTCTGCACTCCAGGACACACAAATCTGGCTGAATGGAAGAAAACAGGATCACCAGGAGTACAGTAACGTGTTGCTGTCCTGCTGCAGAGTCTTTCAGATATGTGATCAGGCAGTGTCTGCAGGTTACCAATCAGCCTCCCCCTCTTGTCTCCCTGGTTACTTTTTTTATCTGCCTAACTAACCTGACCTGCACATTGTCTGATCACACTGACAAGATCTCTGAAAGACGCTGCAGCAGTGTTCTATGAGACCGGGGATACATGGCTGTTAACTATTTCAGCTTCTAGTCAGCTATTTAGGCAGAGCTCTGTGTGTCCTACACAGATTGTTTGATGGCAGTTTTTTTGTTGTTAGACGATTTACTGCTGGATCAGGCTAAAAGCTTCACAGACCAATTAACTGGTTACTGTCCACTAATCCTGAGAAGTTCAGTTTTTGCAAGAAAATTTGTATTTTAGAAGTTGGATGTGATTATTTCTTCTGTCACTTGGTTGTACTTTCAAAGGAAAAAGACTGATTTGATCCCTCAGAGATGGTTTACATAGAGTGGAGCAACACTGCAATACTATATACCTGTACACCGAGTTCAACTTGAAATGCAGTCTCTGACCATCTCCTGAATCAATCATGTCTGCAATCCCTGACCATCCCCTTGTGTCATGTCTGCAATCCCTAACCGTCCCCCTGTGCCATGTCTGCAATCCCTAACCGTCCCCCTGTGCCATGTCTGCAGTCTCTGACTGTCCCCTGTAATGTCTGCAATCCCTAACCGTCCCCCTGTGCCATGTCTGCAGTCTCTGACTGTCCCCTGTAATGTCTGCAATCCCTAACCGTCCCCCTGTGCCATGTCTGCAATCCCTAACCGTCCCCCTGTGCCATGTCTGCATTCCCTAACCATCCCCCTGTGCCATGTCTGCAGTCTCTGACTGTCCCCTGTAATGTCTGCAATCCCTAACCGTCCCCCTGTGCCATGTCTGCAGTCTCTGACTGTCCCCTGTAATGTCTGCAATCCCTAACCGTCCCCCTGTGCCATGTCTGCAATCCCTAACCGTCCCCCTGTGCCATGTCTGCAATCCCTAACCATCCCCCTGTGCCATGTCTGCAGTCTCTGACTGTCCCCTGTAATGTCTGCAATCCCTAACCGTCCCCCTGTGCCATGTCTGCAATCCCTAACCGTCCCCCTGTGCCATGTCTGCAATCCCTAACCGTCCCCCTGTGCCATGTCTGCAATCCCTAACCGTCCCCCTGTGCCATGTCTGCAATCCCTAACCGTCCCCCTGTGCCATGTCTGCAATCCCTAACCGTCCCCCTGTGCCATGTCTGCAATCCCTAACCGTCCCCCTGTGCCATGTCTGCAATCCCTAACCGTCCCCCTGTGCCATGTCTGCAATCCCTAACCGTCCCCCTGTGCCATGTCTGCAATCCCTAACCGTCCCCCTGTGCCATGTCTGCAATCCCTAACCGTCCCCCTGTGCCATGTCTGCAATCCCTAACCGTCCCCCTGTGCCATGTCTGCAATCCCTAACCGTCCCCCTGTGCCATGTCTGCAATCCCTAACCATCCCCCTGTGCCATGTCTGCAGTCTCTGACTGTCCCCTGTAATGTCTGCAATCCCTAACCGTCCCCCTGTGCCATGTCTGCAATCCCTAACCGTCCCCCTGTGCCATGTCTGCAATCCCTAACCGTCCCCCTGTGCCATGTCTGCAATCCCTAACCGTCCCCCTGTGCCATGTCTGCAATCCCTAACCGTCCCCCTGTGCCATGTCTGCAATCCCTAACCGTCCCCCTGTGCCATGTCTGCAATCCCTAACCGTCCCCCTGTGCCATGTCTGCAATCCCTAACCGTCCCCCTGTGCCATGTCTGCAATCCCTAACCGTCCCCCTGTGCCATGTCTGCAATCCCTAACCGTCCCCCTGTGCCATGTCTGCAATCCCTAACCGTCCCCCTGTGCCATGTCTGCAATCCCTGCAGGAGAGGGCACACACATGATACACATACACTGTACACACTTCCTCATCTGCCACAGCAGAATTACATTACAGCCCCCAGTACAGAGGGAGGATGCTTTATGGTGGGCACTATGGCCAAGGCACATTTCACATTAAAATCCACTCTCCCCCATAAGACAATCATTCATTGGGTGCAATATACATATAGGTGTAAATACATACACTGTGTGTGTGTGTAGATATAGAGGTGAGAGAGGAAAAAACAAGGAATAAGAGAAGGCATAAAAAGAGGGGGAGGAACATGAAAAAAGGATAAAGAGCGATAGATAGGGGGGGGACAAGACATTAGGAGAGAGAGATAAAAGGTAAAGAAAGAAGAACAAAGAGAAAGAGTGATACATCCTAAGAGGTACCATATGGGGTTTAATACAGTACGAGTGGAAGGGATTTGGCGTGCTAAATGTCAGCGGGTTACGGGTGCAAATTACTTGCCTTGGGTGCTGACAACCCACACTAAGCCACTGGGGCTGCTATAAAGTAATTTCCAGGGCTGGTTTTTATGCCCAGTCCGGCCCTGCATGTACCCACCCCCCCCCCCACATGCAACACACCAAAAAGGGGGTAAAAATCACTTACGTGTCCTGGAGCCTTCCTCTACGGAGTCATAGCCAGGGACCCCCTCCAACTGCTCCCTGTCCAGGCAGCGGGCGACCACCTCCTCCTCCGCGGTCAGGGTGACAGGACATGGGGGACCACCACCTGTGCCCCTCTCATGGCTCCTAATGGTGGACACCTTGCCCCTCACCTTGCGCCGCAGGTCATTTATTTTTTTTTGAATGTCTGAAGCACTCCGGGTGGAGTACCCCAGCACATTGACCCTGGCAGCTATGGTGTCCAGGATGCCCTGCTTTCTCTCCCGGCTGGTCTTCCTGCTTTTTTTCCCATGGAGAAAATCATTAAATGCCTCCATAGCCGATATTATCACTGTGACCTCCTGGGCATTATAATTTAGGTTCCTCCTCTCTCTGGGGGTAGCGGGAGCAGCCATTACAGGGCAAAAGTATCTTCCCTGGGGTGGGGGGAAATGGAACTACTTTTGCGCTGGAATGGCGTTTCCGCCAGCGCTTTTAAGCGCCCAGCGGAACGCATTGCGCTGACGTTTCCCAGGAAGTGGTGCCGACGGAAGTTGTGAGCATGCGCACAAGGGGGGCGAGTGGAGCCGCACTCACTGCGCATGCTCCGTGGATGATGCGCTGAACGTAAGCCTCTGCGCTGGGCTCCGCCCATCATTTACATATGATCACACCCAGTTCCACTTGCGTCGGGTTACGCCAGCGCATTATCGTTACTCTGGCGCAAGTTTACGTGCAACTGCTATGTGAATTACAGGACTTGCGCTGAAAGGGTCTTCAGAGTAACGTAAATGAGAAGCGTTACTCCAGAGGAAAGATACTCTCATCTACCTGAATCTGGCCCTTAGTAGGATACTTCTAATTAATTATTCACATGTGAGGGCAGCTTTCTTTGTAGAACTGTGTAGCAGACTTCCAGTAGAACTATGCAGCAGACTGAACAGAATAGAGCAAACTCCTTTTGCGGTAGGAAGAATTTAGTGGACCTTGCTTCTTCAAGACACCAGCCGGTGTCTCCTTAAGCCTACACACAGCAACTGACGTCTAGCATCCAGAGGGGGATTTATCAGCACCAGTCTCTAGGATCCATTAAGACCCCTTTCACACTGAAGCATATTGCAGGTGCTAAAACGCTAAAATTAGCGCCTGCGAAGCGACATGAAAGAGCTGCTTCATTCACTCCAGTGTGAAAGCCTGAGGGCCCAGTTTGAAAGGGGTCTTAGGGGGGTATGTACTCACAAGACCCTGGCCACAAGTCATCTTCCTCCATGGTACCAGACTGGACCTGTGGACATCCTCCCTCAGTCAGCTCTCAGGAGAACCATGCGTTTCTGCTTCAATGTTTCAGGCCCTCAGGTCACCCACCTGAGGTCACATGGCAGCCTCTGTGGAGGAAGACCCAGAGCCCATGTACTCATAAAATATAAATACAGGCACCCAGCATGCTTAGGGGCACCTTTCCTTCTAATTGGCTAGTGCTGTAAGGATATTCATGCTTTCAACTGCAAGGTTTCCACCCATTATCCAGCACCTCCCATAGCTGCTAGACCAGTGTGAAAGTTGAAGACAGCATGAGCAGCACCAGAACACATGGAACAGGCTCTGCTAAACAATTCCAGCCTCTGTTAAGCAGACAGCACATCATTTTACCTACTGTCTCTCTATTAGGCAAGGAAACAACAAAAAAAGTACACTCACTTTAGCACCTACCTAGGAGAGTGCTACAACAACAAGCTAACAATTAGCTATTAGCTATTTTAATTCTGAAATATGGTAGCAACAAAACACCTAAGACATAAAATAAAAACATTTACACACTTCTGTGCTTCCAGATTTTGTGCATTTTTCAACTTGTACCTTCATGCATTTTTGGTATGTTTCCCCAAATGATGTGCTTAGTACCTAGGGGGTGTGAGACGAGCCTGCAATTTTTCAAATGTACCCAGGATAAGAGCACATGACAAGGGTTGTGACTCAATAGCTGTGCATTTTTAGAACATGTAAGCAAATGTGTTGCACTTACTGCACTCCCATTGACTTCTATGAACTCCTTAATGCTCATTGACAAATGAAAAAATGTACCTAAATTACATATATGTAAACCACATCCATAAAAAAAAAATGGGATGGCAAGTCAAATGCACTTTGATGCGTCTTAGCATGCTTTACAACACATAGGTGTGAACAGAGCTTCAAGCATCTGGAGGCAAGTTTGAGACCCCACAGGGGAACAACTGATTCATTTTACAGTGGACTTTTTCCAGGCTGTTTCCAGTTCATAGACCCTTGGACAATTTATTTGGATCATACATAGAGGTCATTACACAATGAACATGTAAAAAATGTCTGCAGAATTTGAAACATGGCAATCTTGTTGCGAATTACGTCTATGATTGTAATGGATCATAGCAAAATATACACTTATTGTATGTGATCATTTAAGTACTTTACAGATAATGTCACCCTGCCCAGTAAATGCAAAATTATCAGGTTTCTGTAAGTTCACCCATTGACCCAGTTATACTCATCTTCACAGCACAGCTCCCCTGCAGCTTCTTCCATTGCTGCCGCTTAAAAATGCCCAGTGCAGTGCTCGGGTCTAGTGGTCAGTGGCTAGACACAAACACTGCCACATGATAAAAGGAGTTCTGACTAGGAATGAGCTCCGCGCTTGATTCGAACGTATGTTCGCCTCGAACATTGTCTGATTGTACATTTGCCGAAATTCGAACAAAACGGTAGTTTGTGCCAAATTCGAGTGACGCGCAATGGCCCATAATTCACTGCGGCATTGCACGCTGATGATTTGCCAAACATGCATTATGACCCTGCATGCTTGGCCAATCACAGCGCGCAAAAAACAGAGAGCCATAATTGGCCAAAGCCAGGGTGGCTTTGGCCAATTATGGCTCAGGGCTTTAGCACACGCCCCACACTATATAAGGCCGCCTGCTGGGCGGCCTTGTGTAGTGTGTTCCAGCGCTGAACAGAGATCAGTCAGAGAGACAGAGAGATAGTCTTTTTATATAGCTAGATAGAGCAGGCAGGCTAGCCAGTTTAGATTAATTTACAGTGTGTAGAGGATATATATACATCCCTAGGAGATGTACATATTTTTATACACTGTATAGCTTAGCTAGATCAGTTCTTCCTAATTTACTGGCAGGCAGGTGATTGTGCTATTTAAAGACGTTATCACAGGTATAGACACCCAGCAGTTACAATATTTAAAGGAATTTCTCTTTTTTTTTTTTTTATTCAATCATCATTAAAATCACTGCTCCTGGAGCAGTGATTTTAATGATGCTTAAATAAAAATAAATAAAAAAAATCCCTTTAAATATTGTACCTGCTGGGTGTCTATAGTTTGCCTGTGAAAATGTCTTTGAGAACCCGAGTCCTGCTCCTAAAAAAACAACGTTTTTAAAACCTTTTTTCCATTGATACATGTTCCCTAGGGCAAGACCCGGGTTCTCAAAGACATTTTCACAGGCAAACTATAGACACCCAGCAGGTACAATATTTAAAGAGATTTTTTTTTTTTTAATTTAACCACTTCAATACAGTGCACTTAAACCACCTTCTTATCCAGACCAATTTTCAGCTTTCTGTGCTCTCACACTTTGAATGACAATTACTCAGTCATGCAACACTGTACCCAAATAAAAATTGCTTCCTTTTTTTCACACAAATAGAGCTTTCTTTTGGTGGTATTTAATCACTCATGGGTTTTTTATTTTTTGTGCTATAAATAAAAAAAGACGGTAGATTTTGTGAAAAATTTGCATTTTTCTTTGTTTCTGTCATAAAATTTAGCAAATTTGTATTCTTTCTTCATAAACGGGTGACAGGGCAGGTCACTGGTAGCTGACGGGTGACAGGGTACGGTCACTGGTGGGTGACGGTTGCACCGCTGATGGCAGTCTATTTATGTGACAGGTGCACTTTATGGGTGACTGTTGGGTGACAATTGTGGGGGGGGGGGGGCAAAGGGACAGATGTGGTGTTTATGCAGACACTACAGTAACACAGAACTGTAAATCACTGCTTCTAGCTCTTCTCTCCTCTCACTGGAAACGATGTGTGAGGGGAGAAGAGCTGGTAACAGTTAGTTACAGCTCTTTGTTTACACTAGTGATCAGAGCTGACCAATGGCTGTGTACCATTGTTGGTGCACTTTGGGGGTGTTGCCATGCATGATCAGCCGTGACTTCATCACGGCCAATCACGTGGTTAACAGCGCATCCGCGCCGCTGTTCACCTCTGTCGGTAATGAGCGGTGTCTCCGTGACACGCCGCTACCGACAGTATAGGGATGCACGCACGCGATCGCGCGCATTCCCTATTCAAATATCATATGACGTGCAGTCAGGATATTGGAGTCCTCCGCCCGCCGTCATTTGACGGTGGGCGGTGGACAAGTGGTTAAGTATCATTAAAAATCACTACTTCAGGAGCAGTGATTTTAATGATACTTAAATTTAAAAAAAAATAAAGAAAAATAAAAATTCCTTTAAATATTGTACCTGCTGGGTGGGTGTCTATAGTTGTCCTGTGAAAACATCTTTGAGAATCCGGGTCTTACCGGGGGAACATGTATCAATGGAATTTTTTTTTTAAAACGGTAATTTTTCCACGAGTCCTGCTCCTGAAAAAACTACCCTTTTTAAAACTTTTTTCCATTAATACATGTTCCCTGGGGCAAGACCCGGGTTCTCAAAGACGTTTTCCAACAATAACTTGAATATTGGGCTTTAAAATGAGCACTTTTGAATTCAAACGTTCGAGTCCCATAGACTTCAATAGGGTTCTCAATGTTCGCGTGAACGGGCAGTCTGTTCGAACGTTCTGGTGCGAACCGAGCGCGGGGGTGTTCGGCTCATCCCTAGTTCTGACACCCACCTACGCTCAATATTTTGTGTTAGCTTCAACAGAATTATTTTGAGGGGACAGCAAATTTACACTGTTATACAAGCTGTACAATCACTACTTTACATTGTAGCAAAGTGTTATTTTTCCAGTGTTGTCACATAAAAAGATATAATAAAATATTTACAAAAATCTGAGGGGTGTACTAACTTTTGTGAGATACTATAAATACTTCAATCTTCATTCAAAGATTATACCATGCAGACATTTTTGTATTAAACATCTGTAAAAGTACAAGGCTTAGCCAATGTTGTCATCATCAGAGGCGATTTATAGAAGTGCAATCTGTGTTACACCATATGTACAGTAAGTCCCACTGTTCACCATTAAATAAAAATGAGTATCATGCTGTGGGAGTTTGCCTTTTCTGGTTTTACCGCCCATTTGCCTTCACCAAAGTGCATATAACCTATTTGTTGTGTAAGGTCAATCAATGGATGAGTCTCATTCGATTGTTGGTGATGGCTCACTGGAGAGAGCAGAAGTTCATTTTATTAGAAAAGACAGATTTGATTATGGGCGCTTGATTCGTTAAAACATATCTTTTTGTACAACTCACAATATTGAAAGCTTTGCTACTGTAACATTAATCACTTGCTGCCCAAAGTACATAAATATATGTCCTTGGGTTGCAGTGGTTACAAACCGGTACTGACAATTGCGCAGTAGTGCGATGCAGTACGTAAACAAAATTGATGTCCTTTTTTCCCCACAAATAGAGCTTTCCTTTGGTGGTATTTGATCACCACTGCGATTGTTTCTATTTTTTTTTTTTGCTATTTAAACAAAAAAACAAGAGCGACAACTTTTAAAAAAAACAAAACAATACTTTTTACTTTTTGCTATAATAAATATCCTCACCAAAAAAATAAATACATTAGTTCATCGGTTTAGGCTAATATGTATTCTCTCTGGCATATTTTTGGTTAAAAAAATCGCAATAAACATCAACTGATTGGTTGGCAAAAAAAGTTATAGGGCCAGATTCAGATACATTTCACTTACTTTTCTGGCGGCGTAGCGTATGGTCTTTACGCTACGCCTCCGCAAATATTATGGGCCTTATTCAGAAAGTACTTACTCCATAATATGTGGCGGTGTAGCGTAAAGTGCCCGGCGTAAGGCCGCGCAATTCAAATTTCTGAAGTGGGGGCGTGATATACGTCATTTCCGTTTTTTTTCAGACGGCGCATGCGCCAACCGTGGACGTTCCCAGTGCGCATGCGTGAAATCACGTCGCTATTACTCAATGTAAACGACGTGAACGTAACTTACGTCGAGCCCCATTTCCGAACGATTTACGCAAACGACGTACAATTCGACGCGGTCCCGGCGTCCATACTTAACATTGGCTGCGCCTGCTATAGTAGGGGTAACTTTACGCCGGTCTAACACTTATGCAAACGACGTAAAATACGACGCGCCGCCACAAGTACGTTCGGGAATCGGCGTAAATAGCTCATTTGCATAATTGACGCGAAAAACTACGGAAGCGCCACCTAGCACCCAGCGTAAATATGCAACTTAAGATACGACGGTGTAAGCGACTTACGTATCTTAGGAGAAAGTCGGCGTATCTTGTTTTCTGAATAGAGAAAAAAGATACGCGGCTATTCTTAGTACTTACGCGGCGTATCTATAGATAAGCCGACGTAAATACTTTATGAATCTGGCCCATAGTGTCTACAAAATAGGGGATAATTTATGGCATTTTTTTACTAGTAATTGAGGTTATTTTTAGCAGGATTGCGACATTGCGGCCGACAAATCGAACACTTTTGACAGTTTTATGGGACCATTGACACTTATACAGCGATCAGTGCTAAAAATAGCCACTGATTACTGTATAAATGTCACTGGCATTGAAGGTGTTAAAACTAGGGGCGATCAAGGGGTTAAATGTGTTCCTGGGAGTGTTTATAACTGTATGGGGGCTGGGCTGACTGGAGGAGGAGAAAGATTGCTGTTCCTAATCACTAGGAACAGCAGAGCTCTCTCTCTGACTCCCCTGTCAAAAAGGGGATCTGTCTGTTTACATTGGCTCTCGTTCCCACGATTGCAGGTTGCCGGCGGACATCGCGGCAGCCAACCACACGCATCAGGTCCCCTGCCTTGAAGGAGTCAATGTACACCTACGGCGATTTGCGGGAATGTGCCGACCTGCCGCCGTTAAAAATATGATTAAAAAATTGTCTTAAAACAATTCCACAACAAGTACATAAAGTACAATCCTTATGGATACAGCAGATGGTGTACCCAACATGTTTCACCCACAATCTTGGCTTTCTCAGGGAATGCTGTCCACTTTTAATAGAAAATATACAATATATATATATATATATATATATATATATATATATATATATATATATATATATAGAGAGAGAGAGAGATAGATACATATGTAGCACTGGCTTAGTATTGCCTCTGTAATACATTCAGAATACTTCTATTTGAAACATTGCATTGCATTTTCTGAGACTAGAGCCTTAGACTCTATTGGGTACAACTGCAGGATTGAAGGCAGATTGGTTACTGCTGTAGTTAAGAAGGAAGCCTACCCCTAACAACAAAAACAAGAAAGGACAGGATTGGATAGCTGCCCAGGAGAGCTGTGATTGCGGGGAAGAGGGGAGGACACAGTAAGAAGTGACAGACTGGCATTGGGGTCAATTCACAAAGAGAAACGTTATTGGTTTTCTTCAGGCAGCATTTGATGGGCACAGTGACGGCAATCGATGGGCACAGTGACAGCGTTTGATGGGCACAGTGGTGGCAATTTATGGGTACAGGGGCTGCATTTGATGGGCACAGTGTCTGCCTTTGATGGCACAGTGGCAGCAATTGATGGCACAGTGGCTGCGTTTAAAGGGCACAGTGGCTGCGTTTGACGGCACAGTGGCAGCAATTGATGGCACAGTGACTGCGTTTGATGGGCACAGTGGCGGAAATTGATGGGCACAGTGGCTGCAATTGATGTTTTTTTTCCTGTTTGTTTGCGCCCCCCAAAAAATGTTGAGCACCAGCCACCACTGGCTAGAACCTATAAGACCTAGATAGCTTGTTTGTGTCATTGCTTCAGCTGACGCGCAGCTACCGATGGCTCCCGCGCGCATGTGCGGGAGTGATGTTATTGCAGCTCGTACCAATCACAAGCAAGCCCACGATACCCGGAAATAACTTTACCCAGAGACATGTCGCTGGGCAGAGCAGTGTGTCGGGGCAGCTGCGGGGTCTTCGATCTAAGATAAGTACAGTAAAACGTTGGATTGCGAGCATAGTTCATTCCAGAAACATGCTTGTAATCCAAAGCACTTGTGTATCAAATCATTTTTTTACAGGGTATAAAAGAGAAGAGAGGCACCTCTAAGTGTAGCAATAAGTTGCTAAATGTTGTACCTTCATTAAATGTAACCATATTGCTACACTTAGGCCGCGTACACACGATCGAATATATCTGCTGAAACTGGTCTGACGGACCGTTTCAGCGGACATATCCGATCGTGTGTACGGGCTAGCGGACATGTTTTCCCAGCGGAGACATGTCCGTCGGATATGTCCGCTGGTTAGTACACTAACCAGCGGACAGAAATCTCTGTGCATGCGTCGAATGGATTTGACGAATGCGTGGAAGTATTTTACTTCCTGGAGTGGTGACGTGGCGGCGTCAACTTCACCGCCACGTCACTGTGTCCTCAGCCCGAGGGAAATTTCGTCCGATGGTGTGTACACGCCGTCGGGCCAAAATCCGATGAGACATGTCAGCTGGAAACTGTCCATCAGACATGTTTGAGCGGACATGTCTCATCATGTGTACGCGGCCTTAGAGCCTCCGCTCTTCTTTTTTTATACTCAGTTGTGACATGACTTATGGCCCGTACACACGATCCGAATATCGGACGAAAACGATCGTTCGATGATGGATCGTACGATTTTCGAATCGTGTGTACACTACTTTCGAGAGCCGATCACGATCGTTCATCCGATATTGTTAGATCGGACAAGCGCGAAAATTTTCCTTGTACGATGTCAGATCGTACGATTTTCGTCTAGTCAGTATAGTTGTTGTCCGAAAATACAATAAAAATACATTACAACACGTGACATCACTTCCGATTTTTTTCTTCTGTCGTACGAGAATTTTCGTAACCTATTTCATTTTACTTGCGACTATTAAGCGAAAAAAGTCGTACGATCCGTCTTCGGATCGTGTGTACGGGCCATTACTTGACGCTACTTATATCAAGACATCGCTTGTATATCAAGGCAAAATGTATTAAAACATTTTGCTTGTCTTGCAAAACGCTCTCAAACCAAGGTTTTACTGTATTTCATAATGAGCTAGTATGCTATACATACTAGCACATCATGCCTTTGTCTAGCAATGTTTTTTTTTTGGGGGGGGGGGGGGGGGGGGATTTTACAACCACTAGGGAAAGATGAAAATAATGACTGAAGCTCCGCTTTAGTTTCTCCCATAGAAGTGAATGCAGCATATGATTGGTATCCATTCCTCGGTGATCATATCAGGTGTGAAGAGATGTCCTCTACACTCCGCCCCTGCTGTGTAAATGACCCTGAGGACCAACCACAGGGCGAGAAGTGACCAGGGGCGGAGCCAGCTCGGGGCTCTGCGATGGAGAGAGTGACAGAGGCGGATCCCGCTGCCGAGGATGTCAGGGACGGGAGATCTTCTCCAACCTCAGCGCGGCGCAGGACCGGAGAGGAGGAGGAGGAGGAGGCAGCAGCCAGCCGGGGGAGCTCCGAGCATGTGAGCCGGGTCCATGGAGGAACATGATGGACGGCCGATGTCAGGAGGATCGCAGGATCTGACCACACTAATCCTACTGGCTGGGTTGTCACCCGGCATCCATTCCGCGGCACGGCAAACTGGTGAGTGCGATCATGGAGGGGATCATTTCCCTGCAGATGGCAAAGCTGTTGTCTTCTTCACTGATCGGATTTACAGACATCTCAGATCGGTGTGCTGATCAATGGGGGCTGATCAATGGGGGCTGATCACTATCGTCTGATCGGTCCCGGGAGTTCTTCATCTGACATCGATCTACTTTGTAGTGTGATCGGCCCCGGAGATCTGATCTTATTATACGAGGATGTACACAGCATCCCATCCATGGGCTAAATCCACACATTCCACCTTAACCAGTCTACAGATCAGGAAAAAACAAATCATACTGGCAATTCTTTTCACCCTGACACTGTTATTGTTTTCTGTTTTACCCATTGGAATTGTTATTAGAACTTTCTAGTGTTACCAATATATTATTACTACTATCATTATTATTATTATTTATATTATTAGAATTCAAATATTTATTTATTTATTTATTTTTATTATTTATTTCAATGACTATTATTATTTTCCTTCTACATCGAAACCAAAATACATCTGAACCCTTTCTAGATGACGTCTATTGTCCTAAAGCACTGCTTATCATAAATAATTACCTTTATTTTGTATCTCATTTTAGTTGATTATTACTGTTACCATAATTATTTTTATTATACAGGAGTTCTAAAGCACCAACAGTTTGCGCACCGCTTTACAAAATAAAGAGAGACAGTACTGTTACAATTCAATAGAGGAGGGCCCTGCTCACAGGAGCTGGCAATCTAATGTCACCCAGCCTCTTTTGGCTACTTTTGGTCACCATTGTACTCGTTCCATCCTCCGCTGCACGTTATCACACTGGAACGGCAATGGTTGTACATACCTGTGCAATGTGCGCAGGTGCCGCCACTTGGAGTCTACGCCAGGGGCGCAGGGTGACAACATAGGAGCAATGTTGGGAGACAGTTGTCACCCTATAACAGGAAATGCCTGTACAATGACCTTAGTAGCAGGATCGCAACAGGCTCAATTTTGAGAGCAAACGCACCAGTATAAGGATACTTATTTTCAAAAAAGTGGTAGGTATTATCAGCAGCAGATTTAAAAAAATAAAAAATTAAAATAACATGGTAAAGCCAATCTCTGAGGAAAGGAACAATCCCCCCTTGTAATGGAGCGACTCAAGCAAATGAAGAATTCAATTCTCATTTAGGACTAGGGGAGCAGAAATTATTTTATATACCTGATTCCTCGCTCCCTTGGCAGCCAGCGCTCCCCTCTGGTCCTCTACCCTCCAGCGAGAGACTTTCCCTCGGGGTCCTGATGTCTAGTTTAAGGCCATTTTCCATGCATTGTACTTAATGACATAAGAGGGCCTGCAGTCGCCAATGCATAGAGGAGATCCAGCTGCAGGGAGCCTACTGGATGGGCAGATCGGGTAAGTAAAAGTGTTTTTACCAGTAACCTAGACCAGTGTTTCCCAACTCCATTTCTCAAGTACTCCCAACACGCCACGTTTTGGGAATTTCCCTTAGATAAAATATCTGTCATAAATACCAATCCATTAACATTACTTTAAAGCACCTGTAAAACAAAATCAAAGAAATTCCAGTTGGTTAGCAGGCTATTCAGTAAGTTGAGCTGGGAATTCCTTTGGTAAAGTTCTGCATGCGTTGCCCCTCCATGTGCTCCTTGCTGCAAAGGCCAATGAGGACAGTGGCTATTTGTTTGTACTGTATCAGGGGTCTCAAACTGGTGGCCCTCCAGCTGTTGCAAAACTACAAGTCCCATGAGGCATTGCAAGGCTGACAGTTACAAGCGTGACTCCCACAGGCAGAGACACAATGGAACTCTTATGCCCCGTACACACAAGCGGTTTTCCCGTCGGCAAAAAAAACGGATGGTTTTTCCAACGGAATTCTGCTCAAGTCTGCCTTGCATACACACGGTCACGCAAAAGTTTGGTAAACTTTTGACTGCTAAGAACGCGGTGACGACAAGACTACGACAAGCCTAGAAAATCAAGTTCTATGCTTCTGAGCATGCATCAATTTGTTTCCGAGCATGCGTCGGAATTAGTACACACAATAGGAAATTCCGATTAGATTTTGTTCCTGAGGTGGGAAAAATGAGAACCTGCTCTCTATCTTTTTCCAGCAATTTTTCCGTTGAAAAAAGTCTGTTGGAGCATACACACGGTCAGGATTCCCAACCAAAAGCTCTCATCGGACTTTTTCCAACGGGAAAACTGATCATGTGTACGGGGCATAACAGTGCGACAACAGCCCCACTGCAGGGGGGATTTATGTTTTCGACAGGGTTCAGCTTTAAAGGGGTTGTAAGGGTTTGTTTTTTATTTTCCAAATAGGTTCCTTTAAGCTAGTGCATTGTTGGTTCACTTACCTTTTCATTCGATTTCTCTTCTAAATGTTTTTTTTTCTTTGTCTGAATTACTCACTTCCTGTTTTTTCTCAGTAAGCTTTCCACCATCATCCAAGCGGTGGAAAGTCATTTAGAACAGCTTACTGAGGAGTAACAGGAAGTGAGAAATTCAGACAAAAAAACAAACAAAGAAAAATAACATTTAGAAGGGAAATCGAAGGAAAAGGTAAGTGAACCAACAAGGCACTAGCTTAAAGTAACCTATTTAGAAAATAAAAAATGAACCTTTACAACCCCTTTAAAGGTTATATGAAATGTAAGTGATTGGGTCTCTATCTATTTTATTGCATGAAATTGATATATGACAGTGATGGTGAACCTTGGCATCCCAGATGTTTTGGAAATACATTTCCTATGATGCCCAACTACACTGCAGAGCGAAGGAACATCATGGGAAATGTAGTTCCAAAACATCTGGGGTGCCAAGGTTCGCCATCACTGGTATATGATGACCTGAAAAGTGGAGATGTGTGAAGCTTGCATCGGTTTCCCCCCAGTTATATGAAGGTCAGCTCCATGGATTTTCCACTACCCCAGAGTGCAGGTGACCCTGACATGTAGAATGAGTGCAAGCTTAGTAGGTGCAGGTCACCACTTTCATCCCCTGCCCTGAGTGTAAGCTTAGTAGGTGCAGGTCACCACTTCCATCCCCTGTCCTGAGTGTAAGCTTAGTAGGTGCAGGTCACCACTTCCACCCCCTGTCCTGAGTGTAAGCTTAGTAGGTGCAGGTCACCACTTTCATCCCCTGCCCTGAGTGTAAGCTTAGTAGGTGCAGGTCACCACTTCCATCCCCTGCCCTGAGTGTAAGCTTAGTAGGTGCAGGTCACCACTTCCATCCCCTGCCCTGAGTGTAAGCTTAGTAGGTGCAGGTCACCACTTCCATCCCCTGCCCTGAGTGTAAGCTTAGTAGGTGCAGGTCACCACTTCCACCCCCTGTCCTGAGTGTAAGCTTAGTAGGTGCAGGTCACCACTTCCACCCCCTGTCCTGAGTGTAAGCTTAGTAGGTGCAAGTCACCACTTTCATCCCCTGCCCTGAGTGTAAGCTTAGTAGGTGCAGGTCACCACTTCCATCCCCTGCCCTGAGTGTAAGCTTAGTAGGTGCAGGTCACCACTTCCATCCCCTGCCCTGAGTGTAAGCTTAGTAGGTGCAGGTCACCACTTCCATCCCCTGCCCTGAGTGTAAGCTTAGTAGGTGCAGGTCACCACTTCCATCCCCTGTCCTGAGTGTAAGCTTAGTAGGTGCAGGTCACCACTTCCATCCCCTGTCCTGAGTGTAAGCTTAGTAGGTGCAGGTCACCACTTCCATCCCCTGTCCTGAGTGTAAGCTTAGTAGGTGCAGGTCGCCACTTCCATCCCCTGCCCTGAGTGTAAGCTTAGTAGGTGCAGGTCGCCACTTTCATCCCCTGCCCTGAGTGTAAGCTTAGTAGGTGCAGGTCGCCACTTTCATCCCCTGCCCTGAGTGTAAGCTTAGTAGGTGCAGGTCGCCACTTCCATCCCCTGTCCTGAGTGTAAGCTTAGTAGGTGCAGGTCGCCACTTCCATCCCCTGTCCTGAGTGTAAGCTTAGTAGGTGCAGGTCACCACTTCCATCCCCTGCCCTGAGTGTAAGCTTAGTAGGTGCAGGTCATCACTTCCATCCCCTGCCCTGAGTGTAAGCTTAGTAGGTGCAGGTCACCACTTCCATCCCCTGCCCTGAGTGTAAGCTTAGTAGGTGCAGGTCACCACTTCCATCCCCTGTCCTGAGTGTAAGCTTAGTAGGTGCAGGTCACCACTTCCATCCCCTGCCCTGAGTGTAAGCTTAGTAGGTGCAGGTCACCACTTCCATCCCCTGCCCTGAGTGTAAGCTTAGTAGGTGCAGGTCACCACTTCCATCCCCTGTCCTGAGTGTAAGCTTAGTAGGTGCAGGTCACCACTTCCATCCCCTGTCCTGAGTGTAAGCTTAGTAGGTGCAGGTCACCACTTCCATCCCCTGCCCTGAGTGTAAGCTTAGTAGGTGCAGGTCACCACTTCCATCCCCTGTCCTGAGTGTAAGCTTAGTAGGTGCAGGTCACCACTTCCACCCCCTGTCCTGAGTGTAAGCTTAGTAGGTGCAGGTCACCACTTTCATCCCCTGCCCTGAGTGTAAGCTTAGTAGGTGCAGGTCACCACTTCCATCCCCTGCCTTGAGTGTAAGCTTAGTAGGTGCAGGTCACCACTTCCATCCCCTGTCCTGAGTGTAAGCTTAGTAGGTGCAGGTCACCACTTCCATCCCCTGTCCTGAGTGTAAGCTTAGTAGGTGCAGGTCACCACTTCCACCCCCTGTCCTGAGTGTAAGCTTAGTAGGTGCAGGTCACCACTTCCATCCCCTGCCCTGAGTGTAAGCTTAGTAGGTGCAGGTCACCACTTCCATCCCCTGCCCTGAGTGTAAGCTTAGTAGGTGCAGGTCACCACTTCCATCCCCTGCCCTGAGTGTAAGCTTAGTAGGTGCAGGTCACCACTTCCATCCCCTGCCCTGAGTGTAAGCTTAGTAGGTGCAGGTCACCACTTCCATCCCCTGCCCTGAGTGTAAGCTTAGTAGGTGCAGGTCACCACTTCCATCCCCTGCCCTGAGTGTAAGCTTAGTAGGTGCAGGTCACCACTTCCATCCCCTGCCCTGAGTGTAAGCTTAGTAGGTGCAGGTCACCACTTCCATCCCCTGTCCTGAGTGTAAGCTTAGTAGGTGCAGGTCACCACTTCCATCCCCTGCCCTGAGTGTAAGCTTAGTAGGTGCAGGTCACCACTTCCATCCCCTGTCCTGAGTGTAAGCTTAGTAGGTGCAGGTCACCACTTCCATCCCCTGTCCTGAGTGTAAGCTTAGTAGGTGCAGGTCACCACTTCCATCCCCTGTCCTGAGTGTAAGCTTAGTAGGTGCAGATCGCCACTTCCATCCCCTGCCCTGAGTGTAAGCTTAGTAGGTGCAGGTCGCCACTTTCATCCCCTGCCCTGAGTGTAAGCTTAGTAGGTGCAGGTCACCACTTCCATCCCCTGTCCTGAGTGTAAGCTTAGTAGGTGCAGGTCACCACTTCCATCCCCTGCCCTGAGTGTAAGCTTAGTAGGTGCAGGTCATCACTTCCATCCCCTGCCCTGAGTGTAAGCTTAGTAGGTGCAGGTCACCACTTCCATCCCCTGTCCTGAGTGTAAGCTTAGTAGGTGCAGGTCACCACTTCCATCCCCTGCCCTGAGTGTAAGCTTAGTAGGTGCAGGTCACTACTTCCATCCCCTGTCCTGAGTGTAAGCTTAGTAGGTGCAGGTTACCACTTCCATCCCCTGCCCTGAGTGTAAGCTTAGTAGGTGCAGGTCACCACTTCCATCCCCTGCCCTGAGTGTAAGCTTAGTAGGTGCAGGTCACCACTTCCATCCCCTGTCCTGAGTGTAAGCTTAGTAGGTGCAGGTCACCACTTCCATCCCCTGTCCTGAGTGTAAGCTTAGTAGGTGCAGGTCACCACTTCCACCCCCTGTCCTGAGTGTAAGCTTAGTAGGTGCAGGTCACCACTTCCATCCCCTGTCCTGAGTGTAAGCTTAGTAGGTGCAGGTCACCACTTCCATCCCCTGTCCTGGTCTGCATGAGCCCTGCACTTCCTTTGAGCCCGGGTTCTCTTCTGCTGCATGAAAACATTGTATCTATGTTAAATCTCTATGGCAACGTGTAGAGGAGGACACGTGATGCACACAGAGGCTTGCAGCGGTAAGCAGTCCTGCAGCTTCCTGAGCCTATGATGTTCCCCTACCAGTTTGGAGTATTTTGGGAAACCATGACATAGGGGGGTGAGTGAACTCCTTGGCTGAGTGAGAATGGGATCAGTGTGTGGCTATGGGCACCATGGTTTATTTCCGTCTATTCTCTACTTGCTAGCTGACTTTTATCTCTAGTACAATGTATCTATTATAAACAATATTTTGAATGTGACATTGTCTGCACCTGCTTAGTGCTCATAGTTACATCTGGTTCAGTTTGTGTTCTTAGTCCCTTTCTAGGATCAGCGGCAGAGGTAATTTAAGTGATTTAAAGTGTTTCTTTTGTGTAGTCCAAATAAGGATGTCAGGATTATTAAAGGCTTTCCTAAAGCTGACATCTATATTATTTTAATAGCACATTGGTCATTGCGTGCTGATCGTACACCGCTGTCTGTTTTCCATCTTAAGTCTTTCACGGGAGAATGTGTTTCCTAATATACACACACCATTCCTCAGTCAGAAGGGGTATGGTATATTACAATCACCTTATATGTTGCAGAGCTACAGCACAATTCATCTCTGCTAGATGAGTAGATTATGTGTAGAAGACCTGTGACGGCGGTGAGAGTGACAGCGCAGGTTCTGTATTGTATTGATGTGCAGCTACACTGGCAGGCGAGGGGTCAGTGACTTACCTGGGTGATTACTGCTATATTGTGCTGCTGGATTTCCCACTGCAATTTACTTTTACCTTCGCTCGTTGCATTCGCAAGCTAAAAAAAGGCACCAAAGGTGAGCTTGCGCAAGTGATTTTAATAAGCCTTATTAAACGTAGTAAACAATGCAGAGTTGCATAGGAAGAACCCCGAGCTTTGAATAACTAGGGTTGGCATGTTCAGCATAAACTGCAGCTGCACAAGTACTGTGGGGATACGTTATTATGCAGCAGTATTGCCTCGTTCTATTCTAGGGAGAGTAGACCCATGTAATGTATTCTGAGCTGTGTGGATTTTGCCTTTTATATCAATGCAAATACAGTACATACACAGATGAAAGCAGGCTAGAAGCCAGGATTCTAGAAGGCCTTTTCCAACTATTTTGTTATTCCCGTGTTAGCAGATTACATTTATCAGAATAAATGGAATACTGCTTATATATTCATATGGACTGCTGGTGTAGTTTCACCATTTTTCGGACCCTTTGTGTGTGACATTTTTGAATATAGAAAAAATGTAAATTTATGTGCTGTTACTATCATATTCACATGTTTTGGAAAATAGCACCGAGGAGTGTGGACTTTGGGGTTTGCAGGAATGATCTGATTGTATAGTATGCAATATATTAATATGTATTAAATGATGTATGTAAAGTGGAACTGCATGGCATCTGAGCACCACAAACCAAAAATGCTATATGATTAATTTTAAATATTCAAAGTGCTTTATTTTCCAGAGAAATCATTTTGAAAAACACCCCCTGGCATTTCTGGCAGTGGCCATCTTGAGTAAGGGCAGGAGATTAAAGCAGAGTTCCACCCATACGTGGAATTTCCCCTGTAAGCACTCCTCACCCCCTTACGTGCCACATTTTGCACGTACGGGGGGAGTGGGTACCTTTTTTTGAGAGAGACTTCCTGTCCTACTTCCTGCTTCCGTCTCTTGGCCGCCTAGGCGACTCCTTCTCTCCACCTATGCAGCCCCTCCCTCTCTGCAATCTTTAGACTTCCTGTCCTACTTCCTGCTTCCGTCTCTTGGCCACCTAGGCGACTCCTCCTCTCCACCTATGCAGCCCCTCTCTCTCTGCAATCTTCAGACTTCCTGTCCTACTTCCTGCTTCCGTCTCTTGGCCGCCTAGGTGAGTGGCCAAGTAGTTGGGTAGTTTTTGTAATTTTCCCTGTAAGCACTCCTCACCCCCTTATGTGCCACATTTTGCATGTACATTTTTTTGAGGGGGGAGTGGGTAACTTATTTTTAGAGAGACTTCCTGTCCTACTTCCTGCTTTCGTCTCTTGGCCACCTAGGCGTCTCCTCCTCTCCCCATATGCAGCCCCTCCCTCTCTGCAATCTTCAGACTTTCTGTCCTACTTCCTGCTTCCGTCTCTTGGGCGTCTATGCCTCTTCCCCTACATAGCCCCTCCCTCTCTACAATCTTCAAACTTCCTGTCCTACTTCCTGCTTCCGTCTCTTGGCCGCCTAGGTGAGTGGCCAAGTAGTTGGGTAGTCTCTGTAATTTTCCCTGTAAGCACTCCTCACCCCCTTATGTGCCACATTTTGCATGTACATTTTTTTGATTGCAGAGAGGGAGGGGCTCCTCTCCACCTATGCAGCCCCTCCCTCTCTGCAATCTTCAAACTTCCTGTCCTACTTCCTGCTTCCGTCTCTTGGCCGCCTAGGTGAGTGGCCAAGTAGTTGGGTAGTTTCTGTAATTTTCCCTGTAAGCACTCCTCACCCCCTTATGTGCCACATTTTGCATGTACATTTTTTTGAGGGGGGAGTGGGTACCTTGTTTTTAGAGAGACTTCCTGTCCTACTTCCTGCTTTCATCTCTTAGCCACCTAGGCATCTCCTCCTCTCCCCCTATGCAGCCCCTCCCTCTCTGTAATCTTCAGACTTCCTGTCCCACTTTCTGCTTCCGTCTCTTGGTCACTTAGGCGTCTACGCCTCTTCCCCTCCCTCTCTGCAATCTTCTGGGGCATGTCACAGGTCCCAGAAGATTGCCTCGCGCATGCACAGTTCGCATCCGGCCGCGAAAGCCGAAAGCTGTCACAGTTGCTATAACAGCAAGGAGGGGGAGAGGAGCGAGGCTCAAAATGACCGCATTGCTGGACCATGGGACAGGTGAGTTTATGTTTATTAAAAGTCAGCAGTTACACTTTTTGTAGTTGCTGACTTTTAATAAACTAAAAAACAAGTGAAACTCTGCTTTAATGTAGCATTTACTTTCTGGAATCCATATGCCCTTAGCTCAGGCATGGGTTGGGCTGAGAAACCTCCCTCCCCTCCTGAAGACTCCTGGGATGTATGGTATTATTTGTCTAGGCATGGAAACCAGGAAGTAACTGAAGAAATAAGAAGAAGAAAAACAGTTTAAAACAAGTAAATATGATATACTTTCTTATCTATTTACTGCGAACCAAGGATAAGTGTGTGAGCGGCTCAGGCTGTATGGGAATGAAGTCCTGTGCCCACCACTGTAAGTGCTTGGAAGGGAGCTTGTCTATGCTCCAGGCAATGGTAGAGAGTGATTTGGTGTCTCGGGAGCCACACATCAGGCCTTGTGGTCTTGGGGGTATAGCCTGGTGGGAGTCCAGGCCGAGACTGCCATTCACTATCATACAGCAGCTCTTAACTTGATGTGAGGCTCCCGGGACACCTAGACATGCTCTACCATTTCCTATCTATTTGATAATGCTAGCAGCATAAGGATTAGAAATCGTTCATGTTGTTTGAGAGAGTAATGTTCCATTTCCTATCTATTTGATAATGCTAGCAGCATAAGGATTAGAAATCGTTCATGTTGTTTGAGAGAATAATGTTCCGCTGGATTCACACTTGTCCTACAAGCGCTCCGACATTGGGAGCTCATGTCACATGACGTGTGAAAATCAATGTTTTCCTATGAGAGCCGTCTTAACTGGTCCGACACAAGTCAGTCCAAGTTTGAAAATGCTCCCTGTACTACTTTGGTCCGACATTGATCCTACTTCAGCCCATTGAATATCATTGAAGTCGAACCAAAGTAGGAGCCTTGTCCTAACCATCCGACTTTTGACATCCAACATGTGATTACAACAGCAGTAAAAGGTATTTATCTCACTCTGGGATTGTTTTGATTGGTCAAGCTTCAGGCGGCGTACACACGGCCGAGGTTCTCGCCAGAAACCAGCGAGAACCTCGCTGGGAGCTGCATTCCAGCGAGAACCTCGGCCGTGTGTACGCTCTCTGCGAGCCCCGCCCATCGGGAAACCCGTCGAGCAAATAGAGAACAGGTTCTCTATTTGCTCGACAGCCCGTCGGGATGAATGGCTGGTTGCCATTCCTGACGGGCGGGTCGCAGATTCTGACGGCCGGCAGAGAACCTCGATGGGCGGAACGATGTGTTCTGCCCGTCGAGGTTCTCTGCCGTGTGTACGCCGCCTTATACACACTATCAGTTTTCCTGACGGCTTTCTCATCCGGTTTACCAAAACCATGTAGTGCAAGGGCCTGCCTGATTGCATACAAATTGAAACTCTCGAGGTTGACCTCATATTAGGTGGTTTTGGTAAACCTGAATAGAAAACCATCAGGAAAACTAATAGTGTGTATGGGGCTATCACAAAGTCGGATCAAAGTAGTATCCTGTTCATGAAAGTCGGATTGGATGCAGGACCAATGTAGGATCAATGTAGGACAGATGTCGCAGAGCAAAGTTGAATGAAAGTTGTACTGCTGTCGCACTGGGTTCACACTTGTCCGACAAACGCTCCTACATTGGGAGCTCATGGGTAGATTTTGTCTTATCCCTGGAGTTCAGCTTTATGCATATTTGTTTTGTGTAGGAGCATATGACCTTTTTATTGTAGCTGGCTGGTAGATAAACGGTGATTTGTAGACAGAGATATGAGGTGAAACAAGGTAAACTGTCAGGGGATCTTGCAGTCTGGCAAACCAAAAAGTCGCAGCAACTTTAACAAATGTGACAGCATGCAGATATTGCTTGTTTTACAACTTTGGGGCAAATACATGAAAACATGTCTTCTTTCTGGCTAGAAAGTTTTAGTATTGTTCCTTTGTATTCATTGTACATAAGTACCAAATTTAACCTGATGACAAAAATGATACAATTTAAGGAACTTTGCTTACATACAGTATTTCATTCCTCACTGCTACACGACAGGTTCAACTGCACACAGTTCGTATTGGGAATGTTCAAATTCATGTTGTTTAGTAGCAGTTAATAACTAGTTTATTGGAGTGTGTGTTGGGCAGGAAAGGACAGATTGATATCAAAGTTAGGAGCTAGTCAGTCCTGTTTAATTACTAACTTAGGGCACAGAAAAAAGAACCCTTGTATTGAGGCCTCCTGCATTGCAAGGGGTAAATGCTGGATAACAAAGAAACACCGCTCTAGGCATCTAGCCAGATAACTCATGATAACCTGTTAATGGAAACGGGTGCTGGCTCTTCATATCGGAATGAATCGAAAAAAAGACTGGACGGCCGCACTCTGTTGACACCTTTATTGAGGACGGTTTAAAAATTCTTCTGTAACAAAGACATCAGAGGCACAGGATGAATGAAAAGCTGACATGTTTCACACCACACATGTGTGGCTATGACTAAGCACCCCATAGTGACGTGAAACATGTCAGCTTTTCATTGATCCTGTGCCTCTGATGTCTTTGTACCAGAAGAATTTTTAAACCGTCTTCAATAAAGGTGTCAACAGAGTGCGGCCATCCAGTTTTTTTCTTCGATTCATTAAATGTTTGATAAGTCTCGGGGGGAATGGAGGAAGCTCCAGCACCTTCCTCTTCACTGTGTAAAACTTGTATTGCGTGTCTTACCACTGTGCTGCCAAGAACACTCTCCTCTTCTCCATATAAAACTTGTATTACTTGTCTAAGGCCTCATGTACACACAGACTAGGTTAACCGTGGGAAAACGCAGCAAAATCACGCCGCAATTTTGCAGCGTTTTGCTGCTGACGTCAAAAGGATCCTATCCTGAACGCAATTCTTCCACATTCAGGAGAGGGAGGTTGAGGTAGGTTAACCTCCCCTAACTGCAGCTGCTTCTAAACTCTTGTAAAAGCATATGTATAAATAAATGCCTGACGAAGGGGTCCTGCGTGGCTCCGAAACGTTGCACTCTCCTTGTGCTGTGTTCATGCAGTAAATCATCCGTTTGGACGCTATTTACGTCGTTCCATGGTGTGCTGACAAATATTCTCATTATGTATAAATAAATAAACACATAGGCTTTTATTGAGTTGAGTTTAGGAGCTTTGGTAAAAAAAATGCCAAAAGCTCTTAAACTCAAGTTTAGAAGCTGTAGTATGCATTAGCCCGTACCCTTGCTCTGGCAAGCTCCAGTGTTCTCCTCTTCTCCTCATAAAACATGTATTGCTTGTCTTATCACTGCTCAGGCAGGCTCCAACACTCTCCTTTTCTCACTGTAAAATGTGTATTGCTTGTCTTACTCTTGCTCCGGCGAGCTCCAGTGTTCTCCTCTTCTCTTTCTGGCACTACAGGTTGTAGGTGGTCCCTCAGTGACGTCACATACAATGCAGGACTTTTAGCCCTGCATTGTATGTGGAGGAGATAGGTATGCGAGTGTCTTAGAAAGGAGTCTTTGGGAGGACTGGTCGTATGGATAGGGGTAACCTGCTGTAGTGATTAATATGACAAGCATTACACCTTATTCCTGTATCCCTAGACCTAACTAGAATGTAACCCTTGCAGTGCAGGGTCCCCACTGCACGGACATTTCTTTGGTTGTGTCTGGAGTTGGGCTTTAAAAACCAGCAACCGATTTTATTTTTCATCTACTTTTACTATTGCAGTAGAAGAGTCTTTAAATATTCTTGAATAGTTTGGTGTACTGGCTACCTTCTTTCCAGGATTTTTCCAGGCTGATACCTTGCAGGCCAATAAGGCATTTTCTCAAGAGATGTAATTAACGTCTGTTTTCTGTACATGTGAGTGAGTTAAGATACGCGTCCGGTAGGGAAAATCATTGTCACATAGTAAGATTTAGTGACATTCTGTACTGTCTTTCACAAAAATAGGTTCTGGAAGAAAACTCTTCAACTCATTAGGAGAATGGACAGTCCCAAGGGATTAAAAAAAAAAAAAGCTTTCCATGCAAGGCTAAGCTTCAAGTACAATACATATCAATCATTTTACATTACTGGGCCAGAGATGCAGATGAAGTAACGAGCCAATAGAATCCAGGTGGAATAAAAAATCAGTGAAGCGTATATTTTTAAGCACTCCTGAATATACACAGTCAGATTGATCCTGCATTGAGACATACAATTAATGAATCAATATTACCTGGGTTCCTACATTTTTTTTATTTTAAGAAGCATATTTACGTAAGTGGATGCACCTGTCCCCTGCCGGCGCAATGACTGAGAACCGAGCGATCAAACAGCGCTGATCGCTCAGTTCTCAGAGCTCTGTGAGCAGAGACTTGGTGACTGTCAGTCACCGCTGTCTGCCTTGCCCCTCCCTCCCCATCCTATGCTCACTGGAGGGTGCAGGAGTGGCCAGGTCAGCCTCTCAACGGCTCGCTGAGAGTTTGAGCCAGGTACCGGTCCAGAGTTGTGGGCGAATCCCATATTGTCGCAATCCTGCCCAGGCTGGACTGGCTCTGTGATGTCAGCCGACAGCGGGCTTCAGCCCGCTGTTGGCCGACATTGGATCACATTAGTGCAGAACAGACTGCACACCTCTGATCCACAGGAAAAGTACAGCCAAACAGGCTTTGGCTGTACATCTCCTTTAATTCAGGTCAAATCTACATAAAAAAATAAGGGATTCAAAAATAATGAGTCAGACGATTTCCTGATTTGACATTACCCAGCAGTAAACCTTAAATTGAACATGTACTTTGCCCATGCAGCATGAAGCAACAGGCTTACTTACATTTCCTATCTTCCCAGCTGTACATACTCGCTTTCCATTCACTCCACTGCTGCTCTGTTCAGACACTAGGAGCCAATAAAAATAAGGGGTTCTTTGAGGAATAGTGGTTAGTATGGCATTCATTCTGCTTCCTCCCTACTTTGTTCTGCTTCCTCCCTACTTTGTTCTGCTTCCTCTGACAGTTCTGTTGCTTAGTTATTGACCCAGTGGGGTTGTCACCACAGGGCAGGAATAGATTCCTCAGCGCTGTGTAAGCTCCATCTTGTAATTTGGTTCTCCCAACTGATGGGTGGAGTGACAGAGCAATAAAAATACATAATTATATAATGGTGGGAAGTGGGAAGGTTAAAAGCCTGTTACTTTTCCCTAAACAGTTGTGCTCAAAAGTTTGCACACCCTGGCAGAAATTGTGAAATTGTGGCATTAATATTGAAAATATGACTGATCATGCCAAAAAAAAATATATATTTTATTTAAGGATAGTAATTACACAAAGCCATTTATTATTACATAGATTTTTGGATCCTTTTAAAATCAAAATGATAACAGAAATCACCCAAATGGCCCTGATAAAATGTTTATGTACCCTGGAATGTTTGGCCTTGGTACAGACACAGAAGGTGGCATACACACACAGGTTAAAATGGCAATTAAAGGTTAATTTCTCACATTTGTGGCTTTTTAAATCACAATTAGTGTCTGTGTATAAATAGTCAATGAGTTTGTTAGCTCTCACATAGATGCACTAAGCAGGCTAGACACTGGGCCATGAGGAGGTAGAAAAGAACAGTCAAAAGACCTGCATATCAAGGCAATGAAACTTTACAAAGATGGAAATGGATATAAAATGGACACAGAGACAAATAAAGATTTTTTGTACACACCTATTTATAATATTAAATCTCTTTCAGCCACAATCCTCTGAAGAAGACCGAATGGTCGAAACGCGTTAGGAATGTACACCTGCCTGCCACTATTCAGGCTATGTATTTGATTACTTATCTGGAAATGTTATGGATATTTTAATCTTTGTTACTCTGCTGCAACTCATCCCTTGTATACACCTAATTTTTATGTCATTGAATCACTTTTGTAATAAAACGTTTTTACCATAGACGTTGCATTGCCACTTTACTTCACATCAGCTGTTTCAAAGCCCCATTGGGACCTTTTCTCTATTTAAAAAAATATCCAAAGCCTTGAATATGCCAGTCAGTACTGTTTAATCACTTAAAAAGAAGTGGAAAATTAGGGGCTCTTTTTATAACTGATAAGGCAACATTGATGGGTGTTGATAAGGCTGCACTCATAGGGGCACTGATGCAGCTGCACTAATAGGGGCACTGATGGGCACTGATGAGGCGGCACTTATAGGGACACCAATAAGGCAGCACTGATAGGGGGACTGAAGTGGCTGCACTGATAGGGACACTCATGTGGCTGCACTAATATGGACACCGGTGAGGCTGCATTGATAGGCACTGATAGGTGGCCACACTGGCTATCCAGGGGGTAGGGGGCTCTCAGGCTGGCCAGACCTGACTCAGAGCCCGTCCAGGTGGGAACCGGAGTGCTCTGGAGATCCCACTGGTTCCTGCTCTAGGGAGTCTCCCAGGACAGCTCAATTTATATGCACACCCAGCGGGAGGGAGGAGAGAGCTGTATTGGAACACTTCTCCCATCCTGTCAGCTCTTTTCCTCCCCTGACCCGCCCTTTCTTCTTCCTTACAGCCTCTTGTCTGCTCTTCACAGTCCAGCCCCTCTCATCCTTTAACCCAGCTAAAACTGACTTTTTATAAGCCAGCAGTGTCCTATGTGCATGTAATATTCCAGAATCCCCTGAATTTCACAAATGATTTAATTAGCTGCAGAGGAGTAGAAAAGTACACCATCTTTTATCTGATAATCAGTCTGTAGTCTGGTGTATGCTGGGAAGTGGACGCTGTTACACAATTTATTTTGCATGTAGCACAGTGAGCTTACTCTTTGAAGCTGGCTAGAAGACAGTTGTTTCATGCAGACATGTAAAAGGCATGGTGTTGTTTTTTTGTCTGATACTTGTTTCTGTAGTTGGCATGCTGTCTCTAACAAAACAGGGACACCACTAATACCTAATAATTTGCTTAGGTAATGCATATTTTTTGTTCCAGTTATTACTACTGTATTAACTCTGTATGCAAACACCATCCTAATTATCATGCAGTGAGACTCATGCAAATATATAGTATGAAGAAACATGAAACAATATTAGGTGGTCTAAGACCTTTTTTTTTCCTTTTGAAAAGCCTATGGCGAGCATAACACAACCGAAAAAATGTGCACACACATAAAGAGTGATACACAAAAACGTGCAGACAGGTGCTACGTCAAATGGTCCTCCGTGAGAAGGACCCAACCCTGATCCTCCAGGGCGTTAGGCTCCAGACGGGGACTGAAGTAATCTGTGGTCCATGCAGCTAGCGTTGTCCCGATACCACTTTTTTAGGACCGAGTACAAGTACCAATACTTTTTTTCATGTACTCGCCGATACCGATATACTTTTTTTAAATGTCATGTGACAGTTTTCAAACCACAATACAGACTAAGGATATTTTCTTTAGAATTATGAAGAACTCTAACTCAAGACATTATAAAAGAATAAAAATGAGTAAAAATGAATAAAAATGTTTTTTTTTCTTGTCATGCAGTAGTAAAAAACGCAAAGAATTTTAACAGAACATGTTGATAAATACAAAAAAAGTATTCTATTTAGGTATCGGGAGCATTTGCGCGAGTACATGTACTCCCGCAAATACTCGGTATCGGTCCCGATACCGATACTAGTATCGGTATCTGGACAACCCTACATGCAGCCAAAGCCAACACGGACCCAACTTCCTTCGAGGGTCTGCTGAAACAGAACCCTCCCAGGTGGGGCTCCCCCGAAGGGAGACCCCATGAGAGCAGGTGAACTAAGCCACCTACTCCCAAGACGTTCAGGGCTGGCCCGAGGACCTGCACCCTACTAGTCACCATTAGGTGGTCTAAGACCTTATTTGACTTGGTGAATTACATATATTGTTGTTTTATACAGTGGGGGAAATAATTATTTGATCCCCTGCAGATTGTGTACGTTTGCCCACTTACAGAGAAATGAAGAGTTTATAATTTTTCATTATATCTGTATTTTAAATGATAGAGACAGAATATTAACCAAAAATCCAGAAAACACACACAATACAAATTATATAAATTGAGTTGCAGTTCAGTGAGTAAAATAAGTATTTGATCTCCAAGCAAACATGACTTACTACTTGGTGGAGAAACCCTTGTTGGCAAGCACAGAGGTAAGACGTTTCTTGTAGTTGGTGACCAGGTTTACACACATCTCAGGAGGGATTTTCAGGGGATCTTCTCTAAATCCTTAAAGGGGTTGTAAAGAGAAGTTTTATCACCTTAATGCATTCTATGCATTAAGGTGAAAAAACATCTGTGCGTTAGCGCCCCCCGAGCCCCCCTTTACTTACCCGACCCTTCAAAAGTCCCGCGCCGTGAACAAGCCGTCTTCTCGGCCATTTCCCGGCTCATTCATTGGTTGATTGAAAGCAGTGTAGCCATTGGCTGGCACTGCTGTCAATCACATTCAATGACAAGTGATACAGTGAGCGCCTGTGGCTGCCGGCTGTATCACGGGAGCGCGCCCGCAAGGACTCAACACCATGTGAGAGAGCTTGCATGAAGGTGTTGAGTCCTTTCGAGAAGGAGCCGAGACAGCCGCCAAGGGACCACAGAAGATGTGGATCAGGGCAACTCTGTGCAAAATTAGCTGCACAGTGGAGGTAAGTATAACATGTTTGTTATTTAAAAAAAAATATATATATATATCTTTAGTGACCCTTTAAGGTTTCTTGTCTTTTGCTTGGTAACTCGAAGTTTCAGCTCCCTTTTATAAATGTTCTATAGGATTAAGGTCAGGAGACTGGCTAGGCCACTCCATGACCTTAATGTGCTCTTCCTTTGTTGCCTTGGCGGTGTGTTTTGGGCCATTGTCATGCTGAAAGACCCACCTATGACCCATCTTCAGTGTTTTGGCTAAGGGAAGAAGGCTCTCATCCAAGATTTTACAATACATGGCCCCATTCATTGGCCCCTCAATGCGGTAAAGTCAGCCTGTACGGTTAGCAGAGAAACAGCCCCAACACATAATTTTTCCACCTTAATGCTTAACTGTAAGGATGGTGTTCTTAGGGTCATAGTCAGCATATTTTTTCCTCTATGACCCTAAGAACACCATCCCTACAGTTAAGGACGGAGGTGGAAAAATTATGATTTGGGGCTGTTTCTCTGCTAAAGGTATAGGCCGACTTTGCTGCATAGAGGCACCAATGGATGTATTGTAAAATCTTGGATGAGCACCTTCTTCCTTCAGCCAGAACACTGCAGCCAGTGTTTCTCTCACTCTCCATTCTTAGCCAAGCACCTGGCTTCACATAGTTACCTGTACTGAAATTGATGCCACTATTCCAGTATTCTCCACTTGCTTCCATGCTCTGCTGCACTTTATGAATATATGCAAAGCGTTCTTTGATTGCACGAGGTAGATAGCATGACATCACCACCCTTCCTCTCCACCTCATCCAATGAGAGAATGCTTTGCTTTCATTCAGAGAATGCAAAGCATTAGCTAATATAGAGCTGCGTTCAGAGGCATAAAAACAAAAAAAAGCTACTAAAGCAGCATTTTTTTGCTACCTGCATGCATGAGGTCTTTCTCTATTTGTCCATTGTTACTGGGATAAAACATGAGTAGAAATCCAAAATGTTACAGTTGTCACTGGAACAGGAGGTCAGGTATGTCTTCAAATGGAGACCTCTTTTCTGATGACACTAAGGCCGCGTACACACCACTAAATTAATCCGATCAAATCGGTCTGACAGACTGTTTTGATCGGATTTGTCTGCTGGGATATATTGGTTTGATCGTGTACACACGATCAAACCAAAATCCCCGCCGGCAGACAGCGTTGTGACGTGGCGGTGACGTTGACGCCGCCACGTCACCGAACCAGGAAGTAAAATACTTCCACGCATGCGTCGAATCCATTCGATGCATGTGCGGACAGATATGTCCGCTGGTTAGTGTACTAACCAGCAGACATGTCGGACGGATGGGTTCCCAGCAGACAGATTTTAAAGCATGCTTGAAAAACCTGTCTGCTCGCCCGTACACACGATCGAATTTGTCTGCTGAAATGGTCCGTCGGACCGTTTCCAGCAGATAAATTCGATCGTGTGTACGCGGCCTTAGGCCTTGTACACACGAGGGGATATTTCCGCTGAACATGGTCCGACGGACCATTTCAGCCGAAAAATCCCCTCGTCTGTAGGGGCAAATGGACGCTTTTTGCCGGATTCATCCGGCGGAAAAATTTCAAAGCATGCTTTGAAATAATTCCGCCGGATAGCTGGCCGTCAGATATGTCCGCTGGTTAGTACGGCAAACCAGCGGACATATCTTGCCGCACATGCGTCGTATCCTGTGAATGGATCCGACGCATGCGCGCTGAAGTGTTTACTTCCTGGTGCGGTGACGTGGCGGCGTCAACGTCACCGCCGCATCACCGCGCTGTCCGTCGGCGGGGAATTTGATCCGATGGTGTGTACAGCCATCGGATCAAAACACCCCGGCGTAAATATACGCTGTAAACGGTCCGGGGACCGTTCACAGCGGATATATTCAGCCGTGTGTACAAGGCCTTAGAAGATACTTCTTAGTATCTTTAGGGAGAGTTTCACTAAATTTATGTTGTCTTTCCATAACAGGACGTGAAGTGAAATTTCCTCAAAGGATGCAGACAACTAAAAAAGTTGGTGTGGGTTTTGCACATTTACTACTCCAATACGCCTTTATCCAAAACATTTTAAAACGATTTGAACTTAAAGGGGAATTCCAGGCAAAATGTTATGTTTATTAAAAGTTAGCAGCTACAAAAAGTGTAGCTGCTGGCTTTTAATAAACATTCACTTACCTGCTCCATGTTCCAGGGACGCGCTGGCCGGGGGTCCGCTCCTCTCCCCCCCTCCCCGGCTGGCGCCTTCATTCTAGCTGTGGGCACCCAGCCGTGACAGCCTTCGGCTTCACGGCCGGGCACCCACTGCGCATGCGCGAGCGGCCCGCCGCTGATTGGACAGGCGATTGTCTAGAACCTGTCAGTGTCCTTGGCGATTGCCTAGGGGAGCGGTTGCAATAAGGCAATTAAGCTTAATAGCCTTACCAGCCCCTCGGCGGAAGGAGGAAGTGGGACAGGAAGTCCCACTCCTCCTGAAGCCCCCACTCCCCCCCAAAAAAATGACATGCCAAATGTGGCATGTGAGGGGGTGTGGATTAAGCAGAAGTTCCATTTTTTGGTGGAACTCCGCTTTAAGATTGAGTTAAACTAAATAGTAGCTCACTTAGCAAGCATTGTTTGGCAACAGTTGAAGTATAACTAAACAGTAAATATATCTTATAGTTTGCTAAAGCATTGTATATCTTAAACAACTGACTTTTTTTTTACAATCCTGTTTTAAAATGATGAAAAATGACTTTTGAAATTGGTGTATCTCAAAGTTTATATGAGATTTTAGTAACTGGATTTATATCTGCTTTAATATATCATTTACAGCCCATTAACTGCCAATTATACCTCTTTGCTTATAATAACTACTTGACATCAGGAAATATACCTAATAAGATCACTTAGCTTCCCTAGATTGTCCCCAGATGTCACTTAGCGCCGTCAAAAGTCATGTTGGTGTTTTTTTTGTTCCACAATCCTTACAATATTTAGATATTTCCTGTTATATCTTGCGGGCAAACTCCCAGGTCTTCTGGCTAAAAACAGATTTTTCAGACATGTCCTGGTGTCTGATCAAATATATAATTTTGCCTGTATTTACATAAAAAAAATTGTGTTTTGTTTTTTTTGTGCTTTTATACCCCTGCGTTTAATACTTTTGGTGCAAGCATTCAGAATCGGTTCACACTGGGGCGGCACGACTTGGGGGCGACTTGGCAAGGCTTCCTGAAGACGACTTCAGAGGCGACTTGCAAAATTACTTCTGTATAAAAGTCAATGCAAGTCGCCCTGAGTCGCCCCCAAAGTCGTACAAGAACGTTTTTCTAAGTCGGAGCGACTTGCGTCTATTGTTCTATTTAACAGAATGGGACGCGACTTGTCAGGCGGCTGAGTCGCCTGACGAGTCGCCCCAGTGTGAACCGGCTCTAAGGGTTTTACTTTTATACCTCTGTCATCTTAATAAAGGTGACCTGCATGCTTCTGACATGTCCAGTTTATCGATCAGACTTTAGTAAATTAAATTTCACCCTGGAATGCTAGCCTTTATTATACATTGGATTCTGGCATCTGGCTGTGCACTCACCTTTTTGCTTTCCTTGTGAGGAATCTGTGCGGTTCTAGTCTACCCCTAGAATTTTTTTTGTCTCTGTTGTTGCTGTGAGTTGCTTTCACTTCCTGTTAAGGGAAAACGTTGTCAGCAAGAAAGGAAGTTATAGGCAACCTCTTTAAAGGAGCACTGAATTGGAGGAAATGTTTTGGCTGGAAATACGTTTTTGTGAATTTCGTTAATTGTTGTCAGTGGACTTGACCAGTGTGGATATGTGGTAACCTCTTATGCTGTGTCGTGTACACATGCTCGGAATTTCCAACAAATGTTTGATGGGAGCTTGTTGTTGGAAATGTGTGTAGGCTCCATCGGACATTTGCTGTCAGAATTTCCGACATTAAAAATTTGAAAGTTGGTTCTCAAATATTCCGACAACAAAATCCGTTCTCATAAACTCCGAGCGTGTGTAGACAAATCCGACGCACAAAATTCCACACATGCTCTGAATCGAGTACAAGACGGAAGCAATTGGTCTGGTAGAACTAGCATTCGTAATGGAGATAGCACATTCGTCACACTGCACACTTTTTATTCTTTTAATGCAGCGCATTCTCTTCTTTATAATGCTAGAATAATGAAGTGTTTTGCTGCTGATATTCACACAAACTGATTTCTTTATATGTCTGAAGAGCAGTAAGGGACTGAAAAGTATGAGGCTGAAAACGGCAAATCGTTTCTCACCAAACTTCTACTAACACAAGATTAGCAAAAGGAGCCCAAAGGGTGGCGCACTTGGTATTGAACTTCCCTTTTCTAGTGCTGTCGTATGTGTTGTACATGACCGCGTTCTTGGCGATCGGAATTTCTGACAACATTTGTGCGACCGTGTGTATGTAAGACAAATTTGAGCCAACATCCATGGTTTTGTAGTCGGAATGTCCGATTGTGTGTATGCAGCATAATAGTTGTCATGTGTTCAGATTCTCCCACCTGAGCTGTGGATCTCTGCAGCTCCTCCAGAGTTACCATGGGCCTCTTGACTGCTTCTCCTATTAATGCTCTCCTGTCCCCGCCTGTCCGTTTAGGTGGACAGCCATGTCTTGGTAGATTTGCAGTTTTGCCATAACCTTTCCATCTTCCAGCAGTTCTCTGTGAGATGTTCAAAGCTTGGGATGTTTTTTTATAACATATCTCTGCTTTAAAATTCTCCACAACTGTATCCCCGACCTGTCTGGTGTGTTCCTCGGCCTTCATGATGCTTTTTGTACATTAAGGTTCTTATCACGTACCTGGTAGTGGAGCCCAATGTGCAGGGATCGGCCTCTCGTAAGCCTCTGACTCAGGAACCCCTGGTAGAGTAGACAGGGGATCAAGAGTTCAGAGGGGCACAAGCACCTGGTGGAAAGCTGAGTAGCGGCCGGATGCGACAGCAGGAAGTTGCTCCAAGGTCCTGGCAGGATGCTGGCGGCAAGCTGGGGTAGAGGTGCAGCACTAAAGGGACAGGAATCAAGAAGGTGAGGCAGACCGGGTCAAACACAGGTGGGCAGGTTAGAAGCCAGAACGAAGTCCAAAAGGGGTAGTCAAGGTTCAGGCCAGATCGGTATCACTGGCGGGCAGAAAACAGAGCCTAGGGGCAGAGCAGGTGCGGTGGCAGACGTAGCCAGGGTCAGAGGCAGGTTGCTGGCAGGAGAGGTCAGGGGAAGCCGGGTCAGGTGATCAGGATACAACAGGTATGCAAGTGCAAGGTTCTCCAAGGATACACTGTAGACTGGACAGCAAGTTGGTAAGGGATCAAGCTGTTTAAATAGGGAGCATTGGCGCCAAACGCTGTCACCGCGCGTACGCTCCCACCGCGCACGCGCCGGGATTGGATTCTCCTGACATTGTCACTGATGCTGGAACGCCTTCCATGACATCTCTCTAACAGACTTTTGAGGGCTTCACAGAACAGCTGTATTTATACTGAGATTAAATTACACACAGGTGGACTATACAGGCATACCCTACTTTTAAGTACACAATGGGGTTTATTTACTAAAGCTGGCAAGTGCAAAATCAGGCTCACTTCTGCATAGAAACCAATGAGCTTCTAACCCCAGCTTGTTCAATAAAGCCTGGTAATAAAACCTGGAATCTCATTGGTTTCTAGGGCTGTTGAATATAATCGTAGAATCGATGCATCGAGATTCGACCGCCGGCGATGCTGCATCGATGCTGTAGCTTTAAATAATCGATGCATGTTGATGACGTCATCGTCGCGTCCTGCCGCGCGGAGCTGAGTGGAGAGAAAGTTTTGCTGCCTCCCCCTGTGTCGCACTCAGCGTCCTGAGGAGAGGAGATGGACACATGCAGCGCCAGCACAGCGGAGCCCCCCCCCCCCCCCCAGAGCACTCAGACACTTAGCTTTCCTCCGAGTCCGCAGCTGAAGTAAGCGCGCCGTCTTTTTCCGCCTTCCGCCGACGTCATCCACAGCCGCCCTGTGTCGCTTGCTTCACTGGCAGACACGTGAGAGGAGACAGATTGACACCTGTTGTGAGTTCCGGTCCCAGGTCCCAGAGCTTTCCTCCTCGGCTTACTATTATTATGCAGCGTGCACTGCACACAGGCTGCCTGGTACAGGGGGAGAACGTCGCCCGACTCACAACTGGCTGCTGTGGGCAGCAGCTGCAGGACTGTGGGAGAGAGACCCCGAGCAAGAAAGGCTGCACTTGTCCTCTGTCCTCCTCACAGGCAACAGGAGAGGAGACCTCCAGCAGTGAGTAGCTGAGTGCAGCACTGACTCGTGATCATCATCATCATCAGGTACACAACAGAGACACTGACTGTCACAGTAGTACTACTAGTACACTAATAACTGTAACCAAGGTATATAATATATTATCATATCTCTGATGCACCATGTGGAGTGGACTGCAAAATTTAAATATGCCAATCGTATGACTGTAATAATAATTGTAAATAATACATATTAATGATGGTGATTAGAAATACAGAATAATTCAGTTTACCCAAACATTAAACTGAGTTTGTGACCATACCATTGCCATTTAATTAATTATGGTTTATGTAGGTCTAGCTCTAATCTATTGTCCAATGTCTTACTGATTGATCAAAACTTCATTACTTACTGTACCTTGTTTGTATGATTTAGCTCATCACTACCCCACACATGCAGTGCGTGTGTGGGGCAGTGATGAGCAAAACCATAAATCATACAAACAAGGTAAGTAATGAAGTTGTTATGTGAATCAATCACTAAGACAATGAATACATAAAACCATAATTAATGAAATGGCATACGTTGTCATTTGGGGGAGGGGGCGGGAGGATGTTGGGACATATGTTGTTGTAGCTGTTTGTTCAATGCCAGTGTGCCACGAAGATTGGAGAAGGAGAGATAGAGATCGCTTTACCAACCGTGACTGGCTTTCACTGAGTGACCACGGTGGCTAGCAGTAGCACAGATCACAGATAAGATGAGGGTGCATTGTTTTAACACGTAGTGACGGTGCATGGGGTAGAATAACCATCTCCTGTAGTAGGTCTGCAGTCTCTGACCATCTCCTGTAGTAGGTCTGCAGTCTCTGACCATCTCCTGTAGTAGGTCTGCAGTCTCTGACCATCTCCTGTAGTAGGTCTGCAGTCTCTGACCATCTCCTGCAGTAGGTCTGCAGTGTCTGACCATCTCCTGTAGCATGTCTGCAGTCTCTGACCATCTCCTGTAGCATGTCTGCAGTCTCTGACCATCTGTAGCATGTCTGCAGTCTCTGACCATCTCCTGTAGCATGTCTGCAGTCTCTGACCATCTCTTGTAGCATGTCTGCTGTGTTTAGACTTTGCTACATGCAGGAAGTGTTATTGTGTTTTTTTTTTTTTTTTTTTAAGAACAGATAAAAATAATTGAGTACTTAATTTTTTTTTTTGATGAAAGCCATGCGCACTTGCCCTGCAATCGTGATGCATCGTGATGCATCGCGGAATCGAATCGAATCGTGGACTTGATAATCGTAATCGCATCGAATCGTGAGACCGGTGAAGATGCGCAGCCCTATTGGTTTCTATGCAGAATTGAGCCTGATTTTGCACTTTCCAGCTTTAGTAAATAAATTCCATTGTGTACTTACAAGTGGGGTATGCCTGTATTTACTAATTAGGTGACTTCTGAAGGCAAATGATTACACTAGATTTTAGTTAAGGGTATCAGAGTAAAGTGGGCTGAATACAAATACACGCCACACTTTTCAGATGTTTATTTAGAAAAAATTTGAAAAACCATGTATCATTTTCCTTCCACTTCACAATTATTTGCCACTTTATGTTGGTCTATCACAGTGATGGGGAACCTCGGCTCTCCAGATGTTTTGGAACTACATTTCCCATGATGCTCAACTACACTGCAGAGTGCAAGAGCATTATGGGAAATGTAGTTCCAAAACATCTGGAGAGCCGAGGTTCCCCATCACTGGTCTATCACATTAAATCAAAAATAAAATACATTTACGTTTTTGGTTGTAACATGACAAAATGTGAAAAATGTCAAGGTGTATGAATACTTTTTCAAGGCACTCTATATGGAAGTCAAAAAGTCAAAATACTTTTAGCCAGCTGCATATTATTTACTATTTTTTACCTGGATAAGATGACTTGAATTGATTTACAAACATTTTGTCTGAAGTTAGTACCAAACTGACAGTTTCAGTGGAGCAGTCATCCAAGAATGCAGGGTAATGATCGTTGGTGAACTTTTATCACCTTTTTTATGTACGAACTGTGTGTGTGACTTTGTCGTACCATGACATACTAAGTAGTGAAGAAAGGAATTGATGACTGGTTTTGTCTGTTTTAACCTACAGTTTGCCAGCCCTTCTAATGCTGCGTACACACGATCGGAAATTCCGACAAGAAAAGTTTGATGTGAGCTTTTGGTCGGAAATTTCGACTGTGTGTAGGCCCCATCAGACTTTTTCTGTCGGAATTTCCAACAGCAAAATTTGAGAGCTGGTTCTTAAATTTTCCGACGAGAAAAGTTCTTGAAATTCCGATCCTTTGTATGCTATTCCGACGCTCAGAAATCCTACACATGCTGGAAATCAATTCGACACATGCTCGGAATCATTGAACTTTATTTTTATTGGCTTGTCGTAGTGTTGTACGTCACCGCGTTGGAATTTTGTGTGACCGTGTGTATGCAACACAAGTTTGAGCCAAAATTCTGTCCGAAAACAATCCACGGGTTTCTTGTTGGAATTTCCGATCGTGTGTACATGGCATTAGAATGTGCTCATAACATGTCTAAAAACACCACAATGGATTCAATTCCACTCCTGCACATAAACTAGTGACATCAATTCCGTTTACCAGGAACATTTGAAAACCCAAACATAAAGTTTTTCTTATCTATTTTCTGATATTTTTGCCAGTGGCAGCTAAAAGTCTTATTGTACAGCTGCTTCCCTATTCAGACACCCTCTTCTCAGTTCATTGCCCAGCACACTAAGGATCTTCTTCCATTGCAAAAACATCTATTTTTTGTACAGAAATTGAAAGTTGGGTGTTCAAAAAAAAAAAAAAATGAATTTCTATGCTTCATGCTTGGGTAATAGAAAAATAAGCAAGCCAGCGATATATTTTTTTAATTATTTTTAATATCAGATCATCATACAGACAACTGATGTATTTCAGAGGTCTATTTGTTGCCTTTATGTTTTCTAAGTAATGGCAAAGTCTTATAAAATATTGTTCAATATATTGCTTTTGCTACTTTTGTAAAACATGAATTTATGATAATTGTAATACAATAAACTTGCATTGATAAGGTGTTTGTGGAAAAAAAGTTCTCTGCAATGTTTTGGCCTGTTGCCCGTAGAAAAATATAAAATTAGATCAGCAGCTTTGCTTCCATCCCTGACTTCTTTATGATTCTGTGCCATGTGACATGTACCTGTGATCTAATGTAGAATGCTACAAAGCAGAATTCTGGGATAAATAGACTTCCCCATGGTCTGTAAGTACCTTGCTGATTAGAAAAAGAGAGCTGCCATGTAATAAGGCTGTCACTACAGATCCCAATTAATGTGCTGATGGAGTTCTAATGAGGACACATGGTGAGCTTTGTAGGATGTGGTTTTGGTAGAAAAAAAATGTCAATGTCACAGCAAAGATGCTATAGAGGAAGTGAAAATGGTGGCTATTTCCCAGGATTTGGGCATTTAAAGACTTGGGATTTGTCTGACAACCCTTTTTTATATGTGGGCCATCATTGGGTAGGTGGGGACCTTAAAGTATATGTGAACCTTAATTTACATATTGAGTCTTTTTTACTTATTGAGAAACATTAAAATACATTTACATACCTTGTGATCTTACCAGTCCCCTTCATCCTGTTTCCTTCTTACCACACTGGACATGGATGGAGATCATACTAGCATGGTCAGTTTATGTCCATGCCTTCTGAATGGGAGCTAAAAGACTTGTGCCTATGCACTAGGAATCTTCCTCTACACCCCTTACACATAGGGTTGCCACCTCATCCCTTTAAAACAGAACACATATGAATTACACAGGTTCTGTGGCTGATTATGGTGGTAATTAAACTCACTCGGTGCCTAATCTGCATTAGCCTGAGCCTCAGAACCTGTGTAATTCATATGTGTTCTGTTTTAAAGGGATGAGGTGGCAACCCTACTTACACAGTTACATAGTTGGTAAGGTTGAATAAAGACATCAGTACATTCAGTTCAACCTGTGTGAATGTGTGTGTTCATGTAAAAAAATTAATTCTCTTATCGTCCATGGACGGACACAGCACCTTAAATCTTGACATTTGGGTTATGTTCCTGTTTATAGGAGAGGAACATAACCCAAATGTCAATATTTAAAGGGGTTGTAAACGGTCGTCTTTTATTTTCTAAATAGGTTTCTTTAAGCTAGTGCATTGTTGGTTCACTAACCTTTTCTTTCGATTTCCTTTCTAAATGCTTTTTTTGTTTGTTTGAATTTCTCCTGTTTGTCCTCGGTAAGCTTTCCACCATCATCCAAGCGGTGGAAAGTCATTTAGAACACCTTACTGAACACCTTACTGAGGAGAAACAGGAAGTGAGAAATTCAGACAAAGAAAACAAAGACAAAAAACATTTAGAAGGGAAATTTAACGAAAAGGTAAGTGAACCAACAATGCACTAGCTTAAAGCAACATATTTAGAAAATAAAAAACAAACCTTTACAACCCCTTTAAGGAGCTGTGTCCGTCCATGGACGACAGAGAAAAGGATTTTACTGTGAGTACAACAAATCCTATTTCCTGTATCCCTGTATTTGATTGTTAAGATACCCATCCAAGAGTTTTTTTAAACTATCAATACTTCCCGCTGAGACCATCGATTGTGAATGTAAAGTTCACATCTTTTCTGCCCTGACAGTAAAAAACCTCCTACGCCGTTTATGGTTAAACTGCTTCTCCTCCATTTTTATTGAGTGGCCCCTTATCTTCTTAAGGCTCATACACACAATCAGACCTTTTGACAACAAATGTCCGACGGACCTGTTTGATCGGACAATTCGACCGTGTGTACGCTCCATCGGACACATGTTTTAGCTTTTTCATCGGACAAATGTTCGCTGTGAACACAGACAAACTTTCCAGCAATAAATGTCCTACGTCGGCTAATCCGATCGTATGTACACAAGTCCATCGGACTTAAATCCAAAGTACAAGCATGCATGCTCAGAACCAATGCTAAAGATCAGCCAACAATAGCATAAGTTGCCCAAAGGGTGGTGTCAAAGAGCTGAAAAACCATGTGATTTGGTGAAAGTTGGCTGAAAAAGTCCTGCCGTGTGTATGCATACCAACGCCCATTTGGAGGAAAATCCACGGAATAGTTAATTGGAAGTCCGATCGTGTATATGAGGCGTTACACTCCCTGAGACTGAATAGTGTATTCCCTATGCTAGAATCGCCATTGAGGTATTTATATATCGCTATCATATGTCCTCTCAAGTGTCTCTTCTTCAGAGTTTAAGGTTTATAATTGTGCCTCATAGCCAAGGTCCTCCAGTCCCCTTATTACCTTTTTGTTACTCTTCTCTGGACTTTCTCCAGTTCCCGCACCTCCCTCTTGAGAACTAGTGACCAGAAACTGTCTGGTGACCCTTGAAGTCCAGGATACAGAGCCTGCTTATTGATAGTGTTTTTTTTATTTTTTATAATTTTGTCTTAAATTAGTATTGTACTTAATTCAGCTATTTTAAGATAGACAGGGTTCACATTACTTTAAAGTATGTGTTTACCCCTTGTAAAATAACTCATTCTGCATTTAATTTCTATTTTAAACTGAACATTTGTGTATGTGTGTGTGTCCTTCTTTTTTTTTTTAATCACATAACCAGCTGCATACTGTGGGTCTGGAGAAACAGCAGTACGCTGATCTTCCCAGTGAATGGCTGTGCAGGGGTGGCATGCCTTGGCCATTGGAAGACAGACAGGCTGTTTGTTATCCCAGCCTAACTGCCCCCACCGGGATAGATGTGCTCTCGCAACTAGAGTGGTCAGTTTGATATAAGAAAGGATTGGGACTGGCAAGAATACCATGCCAAGGAAGCAATGTAAAGGGAACGGGATACTTTTTAACACAAGTACACGGTACAACAGGCACATATCTGGACCATGAAATGTTCAGATAACATTCTTTAAGTCATTTTGACTTTGGGTACGCTTTAACTGCTGTACCACCATGACTTTTCTTTTATGTACCCTATTTTCCGGCGTATAAGAAGACTTTCTAGCCCCTTAAAATCTTCTTAAAAGTCGGGGGTCGTCTTATACGCCGGTAACATAACAGATTACCTTACCAGAATCGCGGCCGTATGATTTTTCAAAAGCCGCGCCTCCGACGTCTTCTGTTCCGTGATAGGCGGAAACAATCAGCTTCCCAGGAGGCACTGTGTTCAGTGTCCGCCTATCACGGAGGCCCTCTCGTCCTGTGTTTGGTGTCCCCCTATCACGGAGGCCCTCTCGTCCTCGGACGAGAGGGCCTCCGTGATAGGCGAACACTGAACACAGTGCCTCATGGGAAGCTGAATGTTCCGCCTGTCACGGAACAGAAGACGTCGGAGGCGCGGCTTTTGAAAAATCGTACGGCCGCGATTCTGGTAAGGTAAGCTGTTAGGTTACACGGCCGCGATTCGCATGGGATAAGGTAAGGGCAGGTCTGGTCATGTAATGGGGCAGGTCTGGTCATGTAATGGGGCAGGTCTGGTCATGTAATGGGGCACGGTCTGGCATGTAATTGGGCACAGTCTGGTCATGTAATGGGGCAGGTCTGGTCATGTAATGAGGCAGGTCTGGTCATGTAATGGGGCACAGTCTGGCATGTAATGGGGCACAGTCTGGCATGTAATGGGGCACCGTCTGGCATGTAATGGGGAACAGTCTGGCATGTAATGGGGCACAGTCTGGCATGTAATGGGGCACAGTCTGGCATGTAGTGGCATAGTCTGGCATGTAATGGTGGCACCGTGAGGCGAGACATGACTAGTAGGAAGGGGGTAGTCTTATACGGTGAGTATATCACAAAACCAACATTTTGGCTAGAAAATTAGGGGGTCGTCTTATACGCCGAGTCGTCTTATACGCCGGAAAATGAATGGCTGTGCAGGGGTGGCATGCCTTGGCCATTGGAAGACAGACAGGCTGTTTGTTATCCCAGCCTAACTGCCCCCACCGGGATAGATGTGCTCTCGCAACTAGAGTGGTCAGTTTGATATAAGAAAGGATTGGGACTGGCAAGAATACCATGCCAAGGAAGCAATGTAAAGGGAACGGGATACTTTTTAACACAAGTACACGGTACAACAGGCACATATCTGGACCATGAAATGTTCAGATAACATTCTTTAAGTCATTTTGACTTTGGGTACGCTTTAACTGCTGTACCACCATGACTTTTCTTTTATGTACCCTATTTTCCGGCGTATAAGAAGACTTTCTAGCCCCTTAAAATCTTCTTAAAAGTCGGGGGTCGTCTTATACGCCGGTAACATAACAGATTACCTTACCAGAATCGCGGCCGTATGATTTTTCAAAAGCCGCGCCTCCGACGTCTTCTGTTCCGTGATAGGCGGAAACAATCAGCTTCCCAGGAGGCACTGTGTTCAGTGTCCGCCTATCACGGAGGCCCTCTCGTCCTGTGTTTGGTGTCCCCCTATCACGGAGGCCCTCTCGTCCTCGGACGAGAGGGCCTCCGTGATAGGCGAACACTGAACACAGTGCCTCATGGGAAGCTGAATGTTCCGCCTGTCACGGAACAGAAGACGTCGGAGGCGCGGCTTTTGAAAAATCGTACGGCCGCGATTCTGGTAAGGTAAGCTGTTAGGTTACACGGCCGCGATTCGCATGGGATAAGGTAAGGGCAGGTCTGGTCATGTAATGGGGCAGGTCTGGTCATGTAATGGGGCAGGTCTGGTCATGTAATGGGGCACGGTCTGGCATGTAATTGGGCACAGTCTGGTCATGTAATGGGGCAGGTCTGGTCATGTAATGAGGCAGGTCTGGTCATGTAATGGGGCACAGTCTGGCATGTAATGGGGCACAGTCTGGCATGTAATGGGGCACCGTCTGGCATGTAATGGGGAACAGTCTGGCATGTAATGGGGCACAGTCTGGCATGTAATGGGGCACAGTCTGGCATGTAGTGGCATAGTCTGGCATGTAATGGTGGCACCGTGAGGCGAGACATGACTAGTAGGAAGGGGGTAGTCTTATACGGTGAGTATATCACAAAACCAACATTTTGGCTAGAAAATTAGGGGGTCGTCTTATACGCCGAGTCGTCTTATACGCCGGAAAATACAGTATTATATTTTGCTATACTCTTTAATTAGGAATGCTCAAATAATGCCCATGTAGGTGTTTCTGCAGCTATATAATGTATATTATAATTACAGGGGATATATGATAGTATCATTTGATATCAGGCTACATATAATTGATATATCAAGGTTATTTTAATACACTCCAAGTAATACATATGAATATCTACTTATAGTACTGTTGCATCATTATGCCCCTAATAGACTCTAGTTAGGCAGGTCACCTCCAGTAGATTGCCCCATCTTCTGGTTTGTGAGTACTCTGTTCCTCTTTAAAGAAAAGGTTGAATTGAGTTTAAAACTCTCATAAAAGCAATATTGTAATAGGAAAATCCATCACCAGTATCTTTTGTAGGCATCTGGTACAGAAACAATAAGTAATGAGCTTACCTGTGGTGTTTATAATAATCGTCAAGCCTCTTGTAGTAGTCTTTCATAGATGGTCCATAATGTATGTCTGCATGATAATTATTTTGATTTTTCATAACTAATTAATAATTAAAAATTAGGGTTGCCCCGATAACGATACTAGTATCGGTATCGGGACCGATACCAAGCATTTGCCCGAGTACTTGTACTCGGGCAAATTCTCCCGATGCTTCATCCGATACTTGTACTGTCGGCGGTGATCAGTGCATGGGGAAGTTCCAAGCACCGTGTATGCCGCCGTGTATGCCGCTGTGCATCCCGTGTATGTGTTTTTGGGGCCATTGACATTTATACAGAAATCAGAGCTAAAAATAGCCACTGAATACTGTATAAATGACACTGGCATAAATAACACTAGGTGGCAATCAAGGAGTTAAGTGTGTTCCCTGGGAGGTGTTGCTAACTGTATGGGGGCTGAGCTGACTGGAAGAGGAGACAAATCGTTGTTTCTAATCACTATAGGAACAGACGATCTCTCTGTTCTTCCCCTGAAAGAACGAGGATCTGTTTGTTTACACTGACAGATCCCTGTTCTACTTGTCTCTGGAGCAATCGCGGGTGGCTGGCAGACATCGAGTCCACCGGACCCACTGGTTGGCTCCCCTGCTCGTAAATGCACCATGTACGCGCGCCCACAAATCGCCATGTAATGACATACAATGACGGCAATTCACACAGGGGAGCCAACTTGCCGCAGTAAAATTGCGGTGGGCAGTCTGTAACTGTTTAATAAAAGAATTGTCAAAAACTGTCTCTTGTGTAGTGACAGTGCATATTTTTAGCACTGATTACTGTATTAGTGTCACTGATTCCCACAAAGTGTCAGTAAGTGTCCGACTGTTTACCGCAATATCGCAGTCCTCCTATAAGTCACTGATTGCCACCATTACTAGCATAACAAAAAAAAAAATCAGTATATATACCATAGTTTGTAGGTGCTATAGCTTTTGCGCAAACCAATCAATATACACTAATTGGGATTAAAATAGATAGATAGATATATATATCAGAATACATATTGGTCTAAATTTATGAAGAAATTTGATTTTGTTTTTAATTTTTTATTGGATAGGTTTTAAAGCAGAAAGTAAAAAAAAACATTTTCCCCCAAAATTGGCAGCCTTTTTTTGTTTATAGCGCAAAAAAATTAAAATAAAAGCAGCCCATAGCTTGTGGACAGTATAACGTTTGTAATCCCAAAAACTGATGATTAAATCCAGTCTGTAGTATTAATAATAAGTGCTCCCAACCCAAAGTGCAGAAATGTCAGATCCTGTGCAAACCGCTTAAAGTGACGTTCATGCTCCCCTTCAGTTCCCCACTCACCAGATCCTTCTGACCCTAGAAGGGTTAATCACATCAAGTGGGGGTTAAGCTGGAACTGTCTTCCTCCTTCCTATAGCAGACCAATTGATATCCAGATATTATGCTGCTGATGCGGCTGGGCGGCGGTGTGTACAGTAGGTGCCGCTGATATTGTGTCAATCTCGCCGCTGTCAAAGCCTTACATTGGTGATTTCCAGCGCGATCCCAGCACGCAGGAAACACAATATCGGCAGCAGATACTGTATAACTAACAGCTCCTGGATAGTCACCTTCTCTGTAGCGTCTCAAGACCATGGGGTATCCTCCTCTGCTGCCACTTCCAACAATGTCTCCCTGGTATCCAAGTGTCTGCTATAGAAAGGAGGAAGACAGTTTCAGCCTAACCCCCACTTTATGCGATTTACCCCTGTAGGGGCATAAGGATCTGGTGAGTGGGGAACTGAAGGGGAGCACAAACGTCACAGGATCTGATATTTCTGCACAAGTCACTTTGGATTGGGAGCACTTATTATTAATACTACAGACTGGATTTAATCATCAGTTTTTGGGATTGATTTGCACATGAAATTTTCTTTTTTTCGATGAACTTATTTATTAATTTTGTTTTTTTTAATCAAAATTTTATATAATTTTTTCAATTTATTATGTACTTTTGTACATAAGAGTGAGGCTTAAAGAGGTGGTTCACCCTAAATATACTCTCTCCCATGCGATCCAGCATACTGGCATCAGCGCCAGTATGCTGTTTTTTTTTTTTTTTTAAATCCCCCACTTACTGCGTAATCTTTAATTTTAATTTCTTTCCCCCGTGGTGGATGGCGCCTGTATAGCGCGTCACATCTTACGAAAATACCCGATTTAGGACTCGGGTATTCTCGGCGCAATGCGGCGCCTGCGCACAGACCTAGGAGCTGACTGCGCAGGCGCCGTATTTCTCCGAGTCCTACGGCTATGGCGTGTCACGCCCTCCGAAAAAAGCCGGAATAGGACTCGGAGAAATACGGCGCCTGCGCAGTCAGCTCCTAGGTCTGTGCGCAGGCGCCGCATTGCGACGAGAATACCCGAGTCCTAAATCGGGTATTTTCATAAGATGTGACGGGCTGTATAGGCGCCATCCACCGCGGGGGAAAGATATAAAAATTAAAGATTACACAGTAAGTGGGGGATTTAAAAAAAAAAAAAACGGCATACTGGCGCTGACGCCAGTATGCTGGATCACATGAGAGAGACTATATTTAGGGTGAACCTCCGCTTTAAGTTATCATTTATGCACAGTATTCCAATATTTGTCCTAAGGTTGGGAAATAATTTGTCTGATTACTATGCATGAAGGGAGATTATATATATATATATATATATATATATATATATATATATATATATATATATATATATATATATATATACATATATAATGTGTATATTTTATTTTATTTTTTTAAAGTTACTCACTACTGCACTTTGATATAGGCACATTTGCAGCTTTTACCTTGTGGGATGGCCCAACAGGATAATTTCAATGAATTCACTTAGTGCACATGTTCTCTGGACTTAATCACCAACCTACGTGATTAGTAGCCTGTTACTTCTGGAGGTCCATCCCCAGGGGTTAGATATTGTCACATATCTTTATATTACACTAGTTATTTCTCAGTGTGGTTTAACTAGCACTTGCACTTCATAGCTGTTAGTCAATACTGGAGGTCATTCTCTAAGTGACAGGCAGCGCCACTTACCCCCCGTATTTATACACACAATAAAAAACGAATGTTTCTCCCTGCTTCTGTTCATAAAATAGCAGCACTGGCTGCCATATTCACCTGATCTGTGGCGCGGTTCTCCACAGACTCATTCACTCATTATTCTAGCACAATTTCTCTTGTAGGGTTATCCCCCCCACCCCCCCTCCAAGAAAATGCATTTATTTTGTGGCACTGCTTTCTACAACACTAATGCTGCATACATACGATTGGATTTTCTGATGAAACAAGTCCGATGGACTTGTTTCATCGGAAATTACAATCGTGTGTGGGCCCATCAGACTTTTTTCCATCGGAGTAAAAAAATAGAACATGTTTTAAATTCTTACAATTTAAATAAAATCCACACATGTTCAGAATCCACTCGACCCATGCTCAGAAGCATTGAACTGAATTTTTCTCGGCTCATCGTAGTGTTTTACGTCACCGCGTTTTTGACGGTCAGAATTTAGTCTGACAGTGTGTATGCACGACAGCTTGAATGGAATTCCGATGAAAAAATCCATCGGATTTTAGTCCATCGGATACTCCGATCGTGTGTACGCGGCATAAGGCTAGGTTCACACTATGAAAAAAACAATCCGCAGTGGAACGCTTTTTGCTTTTATATTATAAATCAAATGCAAATACAGACAGCCATCACCTTTTAAAGCACACTAATTAAAGACAATGGGCCAGATTCAGGTACATTTGTGCATTATTGGACCGGCGTAGCGCACCGCCTTTACGTTAGACTTGCGCAATGTAGCCACGCAATCACCCTATTCTCGTCGCTTTTACGCAGAAAATTGCGCATGAGCAACGTTATTTCAGAGGCGTAAGGCGGAGTAATACAAATTGGGAAGGACGTGGGCGTGTTACATTGAAATGAGCCGTGACCCCATGCAAATGAAGGGCCGGCCGGCTCGCGCATGCGCGCTTGAAGGAGACCATGGTCAGCACCTCTGTGCGCATGCTCACAACTCGGGAACAGCGCAATCAGTGAAATTGGAAGTAGACCCGGGCAACTTTGCTGAACTACGCAGACAGCATAAATAGCCAGACACAAACGCACTTCCATTGCAAAAGTACATCCCTTTGTATCCCTCCCTATACAGCAAGGTGCTTTTGTTCTGTTGTTTGTTAGCGTTTATTTGTTTGTTTGTGACGTGTCGTTGACATATTTGGGGACTGTTTTGCAGAGTGATTTTTGTCTTTTATGTGTTTTCTTTGTTGTTGTTTTTTTTAATTATATTTTTGCTGGGCTTTTTTTTTTTTTTTCCGGTTCTGTTTGTGTATGATTTGGGAATGTGGGAGTGACATTCCTGCCGGAAAAGGGGTGTCACCCTCAATTTTGGTGGAGAAGGGTTCCCCAGGACCAGGGAGAAGTGGCGTTGCTGCTCACAAGTCCTGCATGGTGGACTGGTGCCAATCCAATGTGATGAGGATGTGGGGTGTGTTTGCTAGGGACCACAGTGGTGTGCATGCATGCATTCTCATTGTGCCATGATTAATGTGTTTAATGTGTTTAACGTGCAAAGATGCATATGTGAGCTGGCATGAGATGGGGTCATGAGATGGGGTCCCAGTGCATATGCAGAGTCACCTTGAAGGGAAAAGACTGGAGGATGTTAGTAGTGCATGTGCCCCTTGTGATGTGTGCATCATGGGGGGGGGACAGTCATGCCTGCCACCCATGTCACTCACCAACCAGCCATACATACATGTTCTGTTCGAAATCTGTGGGGATGGGGCTAGGATTGTATATGTAGCTGTCATGGGTGTCATGGGTAGTGCCATGTGTTGGGCTGCTGATGTCCTCCTGCAAGGTTGTGGTTAATTCCATGATGGCATGAGGGGTGAATCTGAAGATGCGAGACACCTCAGAATCACTCATGCCATAGATGTCTATGCGTGTGTGATATATCCTCTCCCGTGAAGAGTGAAGAGTGAGGGGCTTGTATCAGATAAGAATATTGTATTAGATTAGATTAAATTGTAAAGTTTTTATATAAGCAAATAAAAAGTTAAAAAAACAAAACAAAAAAAACATCTCCCGTGCCCTCCTTAGTGCCCTCCTCAGTGCCCTCCTCCTTCTTTGCTCATCTAAAGTCAGTAGTATAGCTATGAGCATGGATGCCACTGGCATGTTGGCATACAGATTGTTGTGCAACACGTGTGACTGCTCAGCTCCTCACTAACAGTGTTGCTTTATCTGACATGTAGACGATTTTTCTCTTTTTAGACCAGCTTTTATATGGTCTAATTTTAGACAGGACATTTTGCTGTTGCGCACACTGCGTAGCCTGCGCTGCCCCAACGTTCTTTTGTGGATCCCCGTAAGTCCCTCATTAGCATATTTGACTAGCAAATCAATGGTCTGTCTAGCGCAGTTTTGCGCGGACAGATGCGCCTGTCTAACGAAATTACGCTGGACAAAAAAAAGTAGATTTCTTGCGTTTCTCGTTTTGGGGATGGCGTGCATCGAAACGCACGCGCACATTTAGACTTACGCACGCGCATCTCCTGTTGCGCAGGCGTAATCGCTCTGTGAAACTGGCCCAATGTTGTCTCTAGACACACAATAAAAATTCAAACTTCACGGGGCCACGTTACTAATACTTGGCAGGGGGTAACATACCCTCAGTAGTAAAATTTGCATAAATATCATATAGCTGCCTTGATCTTAGATCAAATAGGAGCAACAGCCAACACATTTAATCAAAGGTTACAAAATAAATAGAATACAGAATATATATATATATATATATATATATATACTATTAGGCCGCGTACACACGACCACATATATATCTGTTCAAATCGGTCTGACAGACCGATTTGAACAGATATGTCTGCTGGCTGTTTTGGTTTGATCGCTGTACACACGATCAAACCAAAATCCCCGCCGGAAGACAGCGCGGTGACGTGGCCGTGACGTTGACGCCGCCACGTCACCGCACCAGGAAGTAAATTACTTCCACGCATGCGTCGGATCCATTCGACGCATGTGCGAGCAGATATGTCTGCTGGTTAGTGTACTAACCAGCAGACATATCGGTCTGATGGGTTCCCAGCAGACAGATGCTTTAAAATCTGTCGGCTGGCCAAATCCGTCGGCTCGCCCGTACACACAATCGAATTTGTCTGCTGAGACGGTCTGTCAGACCGTTTTCAGCAGATAGATTTGATCGTGTGTATGCGGCCTTAGAGGTTGAATCTGGTACTACATATCATCAGATTTAGAAATCAAACATTTAAAAAAAAAAAAATACATTAAAAAAGACCTAGAACATATTTTTTAGACTGGAGTGTAATATAATATTTTGCATGCCAGATTCCCTTGTCATAGGTAGGTAGCTTGATACCACCTACTGTCACTAAGGCGGCGTACAGACGATCGGATATATCCGATGAAAACGGTCCGCGGACCATTTCCATCGGATATGTCCGATCGGGAGTTTGATCCGATGGCGTGTACACACCATCGGATCAAATTCCCCGCCGCCGGACGGCGCGGTGACGTGGCGGTGACGCGGCGGTGACGTTGACGCCGCCGCGTCACCGCCACGTCACCGCACCAGGAAGTAAAACACTTCCGCGCATGCGCCGAATCCATTCGGCAGCGGCGCGGCGGTGGTGGGAGCCGACATGTCTGCTGGTAAGTGTACTAACCAGCAGACATGTCGGGCGGACAGATTCCCACCGGATAGATTTCAAAGCATGCTTTGAAATCTGTCGGGTGGAGAAATCTGTCCGCTAGCCCATACACACGAGCGGAGATGTCTGCTGAAACGGTCCATCGGACCGTTTTCAGCGGACATATCCCCTCGTGTGTACGCGGCCTAAGACATTTAGTAACAGCAGCATGTTTTTGTATTAGCTTTAATGATGGGGTCCACATACGAAGATGTGGACCCCATCAAACAGCGGTAACCTACATAGGACTAAATGGCTTCAACACTGGCTTTTTACTGACCTTCAACTGCCCATGACAATAGGGATTTAAGGTCTGCACTCAGAGGACCTATTATGTAGAGGACCTATGACATCATCATGTAACTGGAAGGAAGAAACCTTAAAAGGGTGCAGGGTGGTGCTATGGGGGTCAGGGCAAATATCACAGGAGGCTGGTTAAGTTCACAGTTTGCCTACTAAGTACTCTAAAGTACTCTAAAAAAAAAAAAAAAAAAAAGGGTAAATTCCCTCCACTTGTCATCTGAATATGAGAATACAAAACATTAGTATATAATATTTCATATTTACCTTACAAATGTTATTTTTTTTTAGTCTAATCATGACCATAATAAAGAAATTGTATACAACACCACGTAACATGCCCTTCATAGAGGCATGAGATATATTTGTTTTACCTATAAATTGTTCCCTGAGCTAACTCATGTATGATGTAAAGTTTATGTGATTTTTGTTCAATAAAGTTTTATTGAAAAAAGATATGTGTAAGAACATACAGGTTAATAGGACAAAAGTAAAACAGAAAATGACATATAATAACAATAACAAGACCAATAGTAATACCAATAAGAAAAACAGGAAGTAGAATAACACTGCCAATAGTATTATTGGTAATCAAGACATCTCAGCAGCAAAATAACAGCAAAGGCACGATGTAAAGTTTATGTGATGACCATAAGGCCTCATTTCCACTGGCGTTTTTACAGCCACTTTTCTGAGCGTTTTTTGCAGCTTAAAAACGCCTGTCCATGTTAGTCTATGGCCTCATGCCCACCATGACGTTTTTGAGCTGTAGATGGCTAAGGCTGCATTCACACCTAGGCGACACGATACGCCGCGTACGCGGCTTATCTTGCTGCCTGTAGATTAAACTTTTTTTTTTCTTCTTTCTTTAACATTGCGGTCTATGTGCGAACGCCAATGTCGCCTGAAAAAAAGGGTCCGGGACTTTTTTTCAGGCAACAGGCGTTGAGATGTGAACCATCTCCATAGACCGCAATGTTATTTCACATCTCGAGCGACAACAAGTTCAGAGTTGTCTGATGAAAACGGTCTGTCAGACATGTCTCATCAGACATGTCTGATCGTGTGTACAGGGCCTTAGAGTGATATCAAAATGTCAAGAGCCTCTTGATCCTTATTTGTTTGCCCAGGAATCAGGGTAGTTTTTCTTTTTAACATATAAGCTTTTAAGCAAAATATTTCTTATGAAGAGGTAGATATCCTTAATGGTCCTAAATTTGTCCAAACCAATGTCTAGGCAAAAAGTGAAACCACGTGAAAGCGCATCCCTGTCGTGCTGAGTTAAAAAATATGTGAAGATAAATTTACCAAAATTAGTGAAGCAGTGTTTAAAATCCTGCTTGCTGCATTTTTGGTGCATATTTGTTCAGTTGAAAAAAACATTGAAATGCATTGAAAATGCAGCAAGAACGCTTTTGATGCACTTTTTGAGGCACGTGTCCTATGAAAAATATACCATAAGCAAGGTAAAATCGCTGCAAAATCATAGGTGTTTTCATTTGTTTTTTTCTTTCGGGCACAGAGCTGAAACCCCTAATTTTGGCCGATAATTTTTGGTGGCCAAAATTTCAGGGCATCACTATACTGTACTTTATCTATCTATTAAGGAGCGGCATTGTTATTCTAAGCTGCTCTCCTAGGTTTGGACCTCAAACACCTTCCCTTCTCCTCACCTCCTGAACATAGGAGAGAGGTAGATTTGGGAGGCAAAGTTTTTGTCCTTTCAATGGCTAGTGATGTATAAAAAAATGTTAAGAGAAATCATTTGAAGGATACCCTATTTTTAAATATAACACTATAATGGAGCCTTTTTCAGAAAAGCTTGAAGTATCACAAAAAAAAAATATAGAAAGAGAGCAGTACAAAACTTTCTTTTACAAAAAATAAATAAAAAATTCCTTATTGTAGTAGCCAAAATGGCCACATTGGTTTGACATTTTTTTAAAGTTACAAAGAAAAATCAACACATTAAAGTGGTAGTAAACTCACTGCATTGGTTCTTGCCTATAGGTAAGCCTATTTTAAGGCATATTTATAGGTGCAGTAAGTATTTCCTAAACGTGCACGGTTTAGGAGATATTTACTTTAGCAGCAGTCGGTAATGTCACTGGCGCATTCGCTTTGAAGGAATGGCATATTCGTGCTGTTCCTTCAGAGCTCTGCCCTGTTGCTGCCCAGTGACGTCATGCTCTCAGCTCTTCTAATAGCTGAAGCCCGCAAACCCAGAAAGAAGACCGGGTAAAGGTGTAAGCGGCATAACCCATGACAGCATGCCAGGGGAGGGCTTTGTTTTCATGTAAGTTTGTCATAATGTGCTATTTTGATGTGGTTTCCTACCTGTTTAAGCGATCACCTTATGCTACTCCAGATAGTCCACAAAAACTTGCATTCAATGTTTTGCATCAAATGGTATCTCTAATATCTTTGTTATAAGAATGTCCCCCAAATTATACAGAATAGGTAAGTACAGCATAAAATTCTACTTTATATGTAGCGGACTTGAATTGTTCATAATTGTCCTGCAATTAAGGTGCTTAGTGCATTAATTCTAACGCGGGACATGTCCAACAATGAACCAATCTTCACCCAATGTATTCACGTTCAATGTCAATTGGAGTTCATATTACTGTAATCCAAAAAAGTCAGGTTAAGTACATTATATTGATGGATCCTTGATTTCATATATCAATGGAAGGTGATGTCTGGGTTATATATTTGAGTTAGATATTCCTAATATATCTTTCCTTCTCAGGATGATGGTCATAAAGCAGATAAAAAAGTCTGACATATAATTCACTCCCGTGTGTAATCAAACTGTATTAAAGCTGTTTTTTACGGAGTATACTGTACTTGGCAAAGCATGTAACCATATAAAGTTCACAGGATGTGAATCATAGTGGCTTCAGTAGCATAGTATTAATGAACAATCAATCCTCTTTGTGGCAAAGAAGTCAGATTTGAGCAAAAAAAAAAAAAATCACATTTAAGAATTGAAAAAGTCCAAGATGCCTGACATAATAGTCAAAGTTCTGTTAGAACTTAAAGGGTCACTAAAGGAAACATTTTTTTATTTTTTGTTGCTGAAATTACTGTTTACAGGGTATAGAGACATAAAAGTTAACTGATTCCTTTTCAAAATGATTAAAAATAGATAAAAATCAATCATATAATGTGCCTGCAGGTTAGTTTCACTTTTGAACTGGCTTCATGTTTCTGTGAAGTAGAAATAGACACACAGAACAAAAAACAAACAAATCCAGGGCAGCGTTTTGTTTTTAAAATTAATCTGATTGGTTCTGGGAAGTTTTAGACACACAGTAATGACAGTTTAGACCACCGTGAGAAAGCTCCCAGCACTGTGGTTATAAGGAAACAGACAAGCAGGAAGTGTGGAGATCAGAGCAGGATTACAGCAACTTCAAAGCAAAAACAAACAATGACATGAAACCAGTACTGCAGTAAGGTAAAGGAAGCTATTTAGCTTAAAAAAAAAAAAAAAAAATTTTTTTTTTTGTTATTTTTTAAGATCTTTGTACTTCTCTTTTTGTATTAAACCCAAAAGCAAACATGTATTACAGTGCCTTAAAAAAGTATTCATACCCCTTGAAATGTTCCACATTTTGTCATGTTACAACCAGAAATGTAAATGTATTTATTGGGATTTTATGTGATAGACCGACACAAAGTGGCACATAATCAAATAAATAAATTAAATCTTTCCCTTTTCTTCATTACACATCTTGTTTTAGGCCTAATGCCATCATCACTGAGTCCCTGTGCTACCTCAATGCAATTGAGATAGATCATTGCTGGTGGAAGAGGCGGCCGGGTGCTGCACATAACCTCCTGAAAATATTACAGCACCCTGCCCCTGCACTTCTGTCTAGAACTCATGATGCAAGAGGTGGGCTGGATTTTGGGAGAAGTTGGGTAAATATCAAAATGCGTTGATGGGCAGATGTCGGTCTGGATGAGTGGATGTTCCTATGCAGGCTGTATCTGCATTCTAACTGCTCTAGGCAATACCCACATGTTATGCTATACCTCTATAAGACGAGTTGAGCTGAGCTAAGAACTGACATCCAATGAATGAAAGAGTTAGACCAGGGACAGTCAGGCTGGGGAGGATTAGGCTAAATGATGTTGGATGTTTTCCAATCTGCAAATGAGAAAAATAACAATCTCACTGGCTGGATCACCAGATGAAAGTAGAAGAAAGAAAGAAAAAAAAAACTAAAATATAGTGCATTGAAAAAGTATTCACACCTCTTGAAATGTTCCACATTTTGTCATGTTACAACCAAAAATGTAAATGTATTTTATTGGGGGTTTATGTAATGGAACTATACAAAGTATCACATATTTGTGAGATCTTTTTTTTTCATATATTGGATGTCAGTTTTTAGCTCAGCTCAACTCAGCTCATAGAGGTATAGCATAACATGTGGGTATTACCTAGAGCAGTTAGAATGCAGATGCAGCCTGCATAGGAACATCCACTCATCCAGACTGACATCTGCCCATCAACGCATTTTGATATTTACCCAACTTCTCCCAAAATCCAGCCCACTGCTTGCATCATAATTGAGGGTTATAGACAAGAGTGCTGGGGCAGGGTGCTGTAATATTTTCAGGAGGTTATGTGCAGCACCCAGCTGGTGTCTTCCACCACCAATGGTCTATATCTATTGCATAGAGAAGCCCAGGGACTCAATGATGATGGCATCAGGCCTAAAACAAGATGTGTAATGATGAAAATGGAAAGATTTAATTTATTTGATCCTGATAAATCCTTGTGCAAATATCATGTGGCATGAAAGATGGAACTACAATTATTTTATTCTTCATGGTCTCTGTTTTCAGAAAATATACAGGGGGATTCATAAAGACGTATACAGTTTCCAGATGCTGTAAAACAGTAACAGTTGAAGACACGGACCGCAACTGAGAGCCGATAGGTAGATGTACTCATAAACTTTGTGTCCCACTACTGAGGGAAGTGTCACATGACTAGTCAGTCAAAATGGCAGTGGAGAAGGCGTTTTGGGTTCTTGAATTGAGCAAAACGGAATCTGTAATTGTTGTACAAATGCATTTTGGATCACGATTTGAAAAAGAACTTCCAACCAGAAAATCTATCTACGATTGACATGAAAAATTTGAAACTATGGGCTTTTTGTGAAAACGTAAAAGTCCTGGATGACCGCGTGTATTGGAAGAAATCGCTGATAGTGTTTTTACCGCCATTCAATGAAGTCCGGTAAAATCAACGTGGAGGGTGAGTTATGAAGTGCAGATTTCAAAGCCCACTGCCTGGACGATTTTAAGACAGGAGCTTAAAATGATTCCATACAAAGTGCAGATGTTGCAAAATCTCAGTGACCTTGACAAGACAAAGCGCTTTGAATTATGTGCCGAAATGCAGCACCGTTTTGAAAATGACAACTTTGCCATTCATTTCGTTGTCACCGATGAAGCTACATTTCACGTGATTGGTCAGGTAAACAAGCCAAATGTTCGCTTTTGGGGAACAGAGGATCCCAGATTTACAGTGCAACACGTGCAAGATTCTGTGCTGTGTCCAAAAAGAAAGTGTACAGCCCGTCTTTTTTCACAAGAAAACTGTCTGGGGGGCTCTTTTCTGGATATGTTAAGTCTTTGGTTGATGCCACAGTTGCAGGACGACAGTGACAACTTTATTCTCCAATTGGATGGTGCATCAACACACTGGTCAGGTGACGTGTGTTTATTACCTCAATGAACATCTTCCTCACTCATGGATTGGACGAGCCATGGACTACAACATGCCACTGACCCAATGGCCACCCAGAAGCCCTTACTTAACACCTTGTGACTTTTTCCTGTGGGGGGTACATAAAGGACAAGGTATTGGCCCCTCCCCTTCTGTTGATCTAGCGGAGCTGAAACAGCGTATCGCAGCCACTATCACTGCTTTTGATTCTGAATTCTTAACTCATGTTTTGGCGGAAATGGATTATCGGCTTGATGTGTGACTAAGGGTGCAAGTGTAGAATCTGTGACTGTCTCTAAAAAAACTTGAAACATTCCACTACAATTCTGTTACAGGTAACAAAAAATATCTTAGTGTTCTTGTTTTAAAGTGCATTGAAACTGTATACTTCTTTATGAATCACCCTGTATAAAGGTTAGAGGTTTTAGGTACTCTTCAGGCCTAAAATCATCAAAAGGAGTAAATGGAAAAAAAAAACTCAGATAAGCTATGAAAAACACAGCCACATTTTTAGTAGGAAAAGACCCCTGCTAGCTTTTTATTGTTAATTCCATTAAGAAAACTGCACCTATCGGGACTCGATTTAACAATATTATATTAATATATTCCATATTACATAGAAAAGGGCGTCTGATTAGGATTCATGCATTTTTTTTTTTTGTATAAGGGTAGAAATAGGACATAAAAGACATGAATATACTACCACAAGAGAAAAAAAAATAAAAACCTTCAGCAGGGCACTGGCACAAAAAAAAAGAAAAGAAAATATCATAAACTCCATATACTATGTAACTTAACAGCCATAGTGCTGAAAGATAAAATAAAAAATTCACAAATGATTGAAATGTTACTGGATAATATTGTGCCAGATCCCCACCAGCTGATACGATAAGGTTATTATGCTGTGCTCAATGTAAAATATATGGCATCATCTAATGTGTGGTAACTGTGTGGCAACTGTTATCATGCGTATATGGATAATGGATAGGAGCGCTTCTGCTAGAAGGGTTCTCAGGACACTTGTAATCTATTGGGATCATCCAAGGTAAAAGCTGGTAGGACATTCAAGCAGCATTTTGGGAGAGGATGAAAAACATGTTCAAAGAAAGGCGCTTCTAAGTGCAGTAGGCCAGTGATTTTAATAGAACACAATGGTTAAAAACACTTGCAGAATATATAATAACATGCTCATCAATCTTTGGATGATCCTAAGATGGTATTCCCAGTCTCTGTGCCAACCAGCAGCTGCAGGAACTAAAGGTTCGTGGGAGCAAGATGGCTGCCAAACTTCCGGGAACCACTGCAGAATGCACGGGGCTGCGTGGAACGCAAGGGTCCCTGCTTACACGTTCATTGGTTGATTCCACTAATTGTTCTCCATCCCCCTTCCCCTTATATGTCGGCTCATTACTTCGGGCTTAGGTTTTGAAGAAAGAGCTTCTGAGCATGCACCAAAATGTGTCGCTGCCCCCATTCTGACATCACCTACAGCCCTTGCGTTCCACTCAGCCTCAGTGTGTTACACGTTGATTCCAGAAGTGCAGCGACCATCTTTTTCCTATGGACCGCTTAATCCACTCCACACCCCCTTACATGCCACATTTGGCATGTAATTCTTTTGGGGGGGGGGGAGTGGGGGCTTCAGGAGGAGTGGGACTTCCTGTCCCACTTCCTCCTTCCGCCGAGGGGCTGGTTAGGCGATTAAGCTTAATCGCCTACAGCAGCCCCTCCCTGTAGGCGACCGCCTAGGACACTGACAGGTCCTAGACGATCGACTGTCCAATCAGCGGCGGGCCGCGCTGCGCGCATGCGCAGTGCCGCTCGCGCATGCGCAGTGGGTGCCCGGCCGTGAAGCCGAAAGCTGTCACGGCTGGGTGCCCACAGTTAGAATGAAGACGCCGGCCCGGGGAGGGAGGGAGAGGAGCGGAGGCCCGGCCGGCGCGTCGCTGGAACGTGGAGAAGGTAAGTGAGTGTTTATTAAAAGCCAGCAGCTACACTTTTTGTTGCTGCTGACTTTTAATAAACACAACATTTGGCTGGAACACCCCTTTAATGGATAGATGAGCCTGTTTTATTTTTGTAAATGTTTTTAACCATTGTGTTCCCAAATTGGGGCGTCGGAGTTCGTGGCCGGCTCCGCCTCCACACAATCTGTTCTTTGTCGTAAGTACAGTATAACTCTTGTCAGGTTACTATGTCTTACCTGTTGATTTCCCTTTTTTCTTTTCTTGCTCGTTTTGCTATAACATCTATACAGTTGATAAGTAATGTCACTGATGTTTTTGATTACTTTGTGAAAATCTCAATAAAAACTTTTGTTTAAAAAAACAAAAAAGCTAAGTTGAGTAAACCTATTAGCGGTCCATTAGCAGTCATTAAAGTGGAGTTCCACCCTGAATTTTTTATTTATTTTTTAAATCTTTCTCCCCCCGCAGTAGGAAACGGGCAGTGAAGCCGCACGTCTTAACTGCCTGTTTCCCTTACTGAGGATGGCAGCGTGGGGAGCTGCTAGCATCGAGGGATCGGACTTACGGCAGCTGACATCGCGGGCGCCTAGGACAGTAAGTGTCCTTATTAAAAGTCAGCAGCTACAGTGTTTGTAGCTGCTGGCTGAAAAAAGAGTAAGTTCAGCAGGGGAGTGGACCGAAACAACCCCCATTGTAAACAAGGTACGAGGAAGTGGGAGCAGATACCGCCAAAAAAGGTCATTGCTCCCCCAAAAAAGTGAATTTGTTTTACAGTCTAGGGGAAAGCATAATAAGGTAACTCCATTTTCAGGTAATGGGACAGTGTAATTTAGAATGGACAGCACTGTGCTACAGCAGTGGGCAGGGCTTAAAAAGAGAAATTAAAAGCCTGTATGGCCAGCTTAAAGTGTCATTAAACCCACATAATTACAAACTATCAATAAATGCCATTGTACATGATGTTTATACTTACACAGTCAGTATGGAATTTGTTTTCTGTATTCTGCAACAAACCTGGTTGATCCTGCTTCTCTCTGTCTCTCCTTCTTGTCCATGTCCCCACAACAGTTGGGAGTTTTGCAAAGCAGTGTTGACAGCTAGTACACAGGCTCAGTTTTCATTGCATTTTCTACAGTGAGCATTTCCTTCCTATTACATCTTAGCAGTCCATGTGACTATCGAGTCACACATGTGGGGTTATACACAGCAGTAAATGACAGCCCAATCCCTCCTCCTCCATGACCACTAACCAGCTACATTAATCAAAATGGGGGTGGGAGATTACATATTGATTGATGGAGGCCTCACCTCCCTGTTAAGACTGGAGGAGTGCCTGTGATTGGCAAAAATCCACCCACACCATGTTCTTGCCAAAAAACTAATAAAAATATGATTTAAAATATATATTTGTATGACAATTTAAAACAGTTTATTAATACGTGACTAATAGCAGAGCACTAGAAGTATATTGACTAGGAAAAAGGTGCTTAGATGTTTTTTTTTTCCCTATTAAAATAATCAGTGCCATCATCCACATACAGAGAGATAATTTGATAATGTAACTTAATCCCTTGACTCCAACCTAACACAAATATGTGGTCTCACTGGGCTGGGCTTTTTTCAGCGTATCTCCCTTTGTCCTGAGAGTGCGCCGCATGGTGCAGACCCAGCACAGAGACAGGAATCTTACCAAGAGCCCCGGACCCCGTACTAACCTTCGGGACCCAGAACTCACAATGCCGGGTCACCTAATCACTGTGATAGCCTCTAATTGACTACTGCAGTGATCAGTCACTGTAAGGCCCGCCCTCATGTTTTCTCTGTGAATGTAGGAGGGAGATACATTGTATCTTTCTCTTTCCTTGCAGAGAAAAAAAATGTATATATTTTTTTAAAACCTAGATGACGGTTTGATCTAGGTCAGTGCCAGCGTTAGTGTTTGGGTCAGGGTCAAAGGTCCAGGCCAGGGTCAAAGGTCAGGGTCAGTATTTTTTTTTATGGACATGATTTATTTATTTATTTTCAAATTAGTATCAGTGTGTTTTAGGTAGCATATAATATAAGCAAAATGTGCACTATTATTTCTGGGCTGCACTACGGGTATGAACACCAACTAACGTACACATATGTGGTATCACTGTAATCAGCAGGAGAGGTAGAATTTATTTTGGGTTGTTCTTTGGTGGAAGGTTATGGTAGTAGCAAGAAACTTACAGCTACATAAAAAAAAAAATATATATTTTGTACCAGTTTTTCTATGAAAAATTCAGAAGATATCTATTACCATTTACCATCAAATGAAAGCCCAATTTGTCTTGAAAAAAACAAGGTATAATCTACCTAGATGCACAAAGTAGTTGTGATGATATGTACGGTTTTACTAATACATGTCACAGTTGCAAAATTGTGCTTAGGCATTAAAATGATTGTAAAGTCTTCTTAAAAAAAACATAAAAAATAACAAACATGTTATACTTTCTATTTTCTATGCATTTAGTTTTGCACAGAGCAGGCTGGATTCTCCTCTTCTTGGGTCTCTTCTGTGTTCCCTCCTGTTGAGTGCCCTCACGGCAAGCAGTTTGTCATGGGGGGATCCGAGCCGAGTCACAGCTTTCTGTGTCCCGGCCCTGCACCCTGTTTCTCCTTATTGGCTGAATGATTTTGATTGACAGCAGTAGGAGCCAATTACTCCACGCTGTTGTCTCAACCAATAAGGAGGGGAGTCCAGGGCAGCTTAGACACTCCTGCAACATTGCTGGATAAAGATGGGCTTAGATAAGTATTGGGGGGGGGCTGAAGGGAGAAGGTTTTTTTTTATCCTAATGCATAGAATGCATTAATAGAAAACTTCTGCCTTTACAATCCCTTTAACCACTTCAGTCCCCGCTTATCGTCAATTGACGGCAGCTTAGTGGATCTGAATATCCAAGCCGCCGTCAATTGACGGCATCGTGTTCTCCGGCCACTGGGGGGCGCGCACCCGGCGTGTCCCCGAGATGCCGATGCGCGTGCCTGGCGGTCGCGATTTCCGCCAGGTACCCGCTGATTGGCAGTTTTAGAGCAGGGACGTGAAGCTCTGTGTGTAAACACAGAGCTCCACGTCCTGTCAGTGAGAGGAGACAGATGCTGTTTCTCTTGTACATAGGGAGACAGCATCGGTCACCTCCCCCAGTCACCCCCCTCCCCCCACACAGTTAGAACACACCCAGGACTCACATTTAACCCCTTCCTCACCCCCTAGTGTTAACCCCTTCACTGCCAGTCACATTTATACAGTAATTAGTGCGTTTTTATAGCACCGATCGCTGTATAATAGTGAATGGTCCCCAAAATTTGTCAAAAATGTGTCCGTCGCAATATCACAGTCCTGACAAAATTCGCAGATCGCCGTATTACCGTATTACTAGTAAAAAAATAAAAATAAAAAAAAAATGTCAGAATTCTATCCCTTATTTCCTAGCCACTATAACCTTTGCGCAAACCAATTACTATACGCTTATTGCGATTGTTTTTTTTACCAATACATATCGGCCTAAACGGAGAAAAAAAAATATATATTTTTTAAAAAATTGGATTTTTATTATAGCAAAAAGTAAAAAATATTGTGTTTTTTTTCAAAATTGTCGCTCTTTTTTGTTTATAGCGCAAAACAAAAAAAAAAACGCAGAGGTGATCAAATATCACCAAAAGAAAGCTCTATTTGTGGGGAAAAAAAGGACGTAAATTTTGTTTGTAAGGCACGTCGCACGACCGCACAATTTTAATTTAAAGCGACGCAGTGCTGAAAGCTGAAATTTCGCCTGGGCAGGAAGGGGGTATATGTGCCCAGTAAGCAAGTGGTTAAGATTTGTTTTACCCTATAGGTGTGAATGTATTCAAATGTGTGTATACTATCACTTTAAGTGAGTTAAAATCTCTTCTACAGGGCCCCAGATAAGAGTAAAGCTTTACAGGGGCTTTAATCTTGCACCACTAGATACAAAGCCAAAAATGTTTGGACTGTACATACTCTTGAAAAGTAACAATATACCACCGTGAAGAAGTCTTTGTTTGGATTCCCTCCTATTAAAATAATGAATTCTTCCTGGTTTATAAATGATCATCAAAGCTTTCAGTGAGAAAAGAATGACATTTCCCCCAAAATCGAGTTATATGTAGTAAAAATTACTGAAGAAATTGCCCAATATTGCTTTATAAATAGGTGACTTTGAAGAAATATTTTTGATGAAAAAGACAAGATGAAATCAGAATTGACCTCTATGAACAGGACACATAGCACAATAGAAGCCTACTAATAATAATTCACCAATCTTCTCCTTTATAATGTATAGATTATCAATACCATGGTAATCAAAGGCCCCAATTTTGTTCATAGCTAAACATAAGCAAGATGTGGTAAATTGAAACCGTGGCAAATAAATGTGCAGCATCATGTGATGGGACCTAGCAGGGAGTATATGATAAGAACTACGTAGCTAAAGTGTGTATTCAGGTAGATGGCATTATGTCAAGAAATAATTATTAAAGCATAGGAGTCCTATGTGCAGTTACTGTAACATACAGTAATTGCACATTACAGATCTTTTTAATGAATTTTTATCATGCTGGGAAAACAGTGAGTCTGTTATCTAAAATTAAGATGACAAGAGAGAGCAGTTGCTGAATTTTTAATGTCACACAGTCTAGTGACTAAGCCAGAGCTTCAAAATGGAACAGATGAGGTATCTTAATTTGTCTTGCTTGCACTTTGTGTAATGGGGACTGTGTAGCCCTGGAGAAGGAGACATCTCTTCAAAGCTAAAATATTGTCATAGTGCTTTATAAATTAATAAATGATTACATAAATAATACCTAAAATGGTATTCATGGCTTCTTTTGTTAAAGGGGACTTCTAAAAAACAAAAAGATATTCAAAGTAAATCTGGTCTGATTAATTGACAGTATATAATATGGATACTTACATTTCTTACAGTGATAGAACCGCTATTGTGAAAATTGAGAGTCTTTATAGACTGTTTGGTGTGCCCACTAAATAATACTTTAACCACTTAAGACCCGGACCAAAATGCAGGTAAAGGACCAGGCCCCTTTTTGCGATTCGGCACTGCGTCGCTTTAACTGACAATTGCGCGGTCGTGCGACGTGGCTCCCAAACAAAGTTTGCATCCTTTTGTTCCAACAAATAGAGCTTTCTTTTGGTGGTATTTGATCGCCTCTGCAGTTTTTATTTTTTGCGCTATATACAAAAATAGAGCGACATTTTTTAAAAAAAACAATATTTTTTACTTTTTGTTATAAGAAAAATCAAATAAACTAAATTTTAGTCAAACATTTAGGCCAAAATGTATTTAGCCACATGTCTTTAGTAAAAAAAATAATAATCGCAATCCAAAAAAAAAATAGCTACCTAGCGGGAACAGCGACACTAATACAGCGATCAGAAAGATGATCGCTTAGTGACGCTGGCAATAGGGAGTGAAAGGGTTAACTAGGGTGGTGATCAAGGGGTTAAAACTTTATTAGGGGGGGGTACGGGGGCTACCCTAAACCTAACACTAACTGACTGTCACACTGACACTAAATACAGTAATCATACATATATGATTACTGCATTCAGTGACACTGTGACAGGGGGAGGGGGGGGTAATCGCAAGGGGTTAAGTGTGCCTGCGTGTACTGGTGTCAGTGTAGTGTTGTGCAGACTAAAGGCCCATACACACGGTAGGACATCCAACAAAATTTCCCTTGGATTTTTGTCCTAATTGATTTGTCCGGTCACACCCATAGCATACACACAGTCAGACTTTTCTGCAAACCTTTCTAAAACTTTCCCATCATTACGTGGTTTTTCTGCTCTTTACCGCCACCCTTTGGTTAACTTCTGCTATTGTTGGTTGATTTTAACATTGGTTCTGAGCATGCGTATTTGCACTTTGCACAAAAGTTGGTTGGATTGCTGTACACACGGTCACACAAAGCACCATCAGACTTTTGTTGCTGAAAAGTTGGTCCATTCGCAGACCCAACTTTTTGTCAGATGAAACCTGAAAAAGTTGGTCCGATGGAGCGTACACACGATCAGACAAATTTGAAAAGTTGCAGATTTTGAAGTTGGTTGGCCAAAAGTCTGACCGTGTGTATGGCGCTTTACTGTGTGATGTGATCTCTCCTCAGCGGCGGTTGAAAAAACCGCCGAGAGCAGAGATCACATCACTTCCTCCTCCTGTGTTTACACAGGAGGAGGAAATGACACTGCAGGGGAGCGCGCGGATTGGCTGGGAGCGATCCGGAGGGGATGGACAAAAACAAACCGCCGCCCCCTCAGCATGGATCGGTCCTTCAGCAAACCGGACCGCCGCATTTACCGGGGGGGGGTCCCGATCGGACCCCCGCCTCACGTCAAGGCAGCAATGTATATATACGTTTATGTGCCTGTCCGTGCCATTCTCCCGACTTAAATATACATGCGGCGGTCCTTAAGGGGTTAAAGCCCAACTTTGGGCTCAATCCCCCATCCCCGTTGCTTCCCCCTCTATCCATGCTGCCTTAGGTACTGGAAGAAGTGTCAGAAACCTTCCAACCCACAGAGCGCACAAACCTTTGTGAAAAGAGATTAGTAAACTTGGCTGGTTCTGTGAACCCAGTGAGAAGTTCACAAAACTCCAAACAGCACCAAACCACATTGAAGTCTATGGGAGCTAAAACTAGATCATTTGTATTGCCTTTTTTTCAAGGCTAATAGGCATTTTTTTAAATCATTAAATAAAAGACATGAGGAACTGGGTTCTGCCATAGGAGACAAGTATCGATGCAAAAATACATTTTAAAAAAATCCTTCAGCGGGGAGATGGTTCTTTTCATGCAGCTTAAAGGGCAAAATTGAAAATGCACAAAGCTTTTAATAAAACCTCAGCCAGGTAAATGCTGCCATGTAAAAATCTGTATTTTTTGCTAGAAGATAACGCAGAACCCACAAACAGTATATATGTTTTTTAGCATAGAGACCATAGAGAATAAAATGGCAATCATTAAAATGTGCTCTATTTGTTTTGTTTTGTTTTTGGGGGGGGGGGGATCTCACTTTAATACATTTTAATGCAAAAAACACAATATATAACCCATTTTTTGGGGAAAATATAAAAGATGTTACGCAGGGTAAATAGATACCTAAAATGTCACGCTTGTGGAATGACGCCAAACTACAGTACTTAAAAATCTCCATAGGCAACGCTTTAAAAATGTTTACAGGTTACCAGTTTAGAGTTACAGAGGAGGTCTAGAGATAGAATAACTGCTCTTGTTCTGATGTTTGCGGCGATACCTCACGTGTGGTGCGAACACCTTTACATATGCGAGTGTGACCTACGGAAGCATTCGCTTCTGCATGTGAGCACGAAGGGGTGGGGGCTTTAAAAAATGTATTTTTTAAATTATGCACAGAGACAGCATATTGGAGTTAGTCACAGGAATGCTGCATTCCATTGGCCCATGTGGCAAATGTGGTCCGATATACGGTAGATGCATGCTGTGTATTGATCCCTGCGGAACTCATATGGTTGACCTGGATATGAGTAAATGTACACAATTTTTTTTAACAGAAGGGTGTGTATATATATATATATATATATATATATATATATATATATATATACACTTACACAAGGGGGAGTGTAGAGAAGCGAGAGAGTGCTTATTTATTTTTACAGACTCTCCAAGAGCTGAATTGCAGTTTCTAGTTACTCTCATGTATATATATCCCAAGAAACATCACAATGATATTTTTCCCTTTTCTCATTGTGAGGATTTCTATTTTGATTTCCATTGTGGAACTCTTACTGTAAACTGCATGTTACCATTCAGACCCATTCAGCAGTCTGAGATGCATGCTGGCAATGCTATTAAGTGCCAGTAAAATTCTCAAATGTCGAATGAGCATTTTTAGTGCCATCAAATGGTCTGCTCACAATCCAATTTGCTAATGCATGTATAAAAAGGTGATTTTAAAAATGACTGTACATCTGTTACACATAGTAATATGCATACGTTTAATGCCCCTTGTGTTAAGATAATTCCACTTTAATAAAATATAAGGGAAAGCAGACAAAGTATTCTAATTACAGTAATGAAATAAGTTTAAGAAGAGCGATATGACCTCATGGCAGTGTGTAGTTTGTGATATGTTTTTGAGAATAAGTCCACGAGTACTTTGTATCTCTCAAATCCGCTGTGCTAACTGACCAACCACTTGTGCATTTAATATTGATTAGAAAACACTTGGGAGAATGGGTACCATCTGCTTCTATGTTTCAGCTGTGAATGGACCATTGGCTTTGGTACTGTGCCCAGAACTAGAGCTGTAGTGCTGTTCATTAAGCATCGATTTGGATAGAAAAACAATGTAAACTCTTCCTATTCGTGGTAATTATGCAGAAGTCGCTTTCTTTCCAAAAGCAAGCAGACTTCCTATCCCATTTATTTATTTATTTTAACCAATATTTTTATATGATTCAACATCTTTAACTATATTCTTTCATCTTTCTTCACAAAGCGCTTTCACCTATAATGCATTAATAACAAAGGGAATTTTTGCTGTAAACATATTCACTCATGTAATAAATCTAATCTAAAGGTATCTATAAAATTACTTATTTCCAAGCATATGATTTTGATTGTTTGATTTTCATTTGGGCATTGCATCAAACATAACTAATACAATCTGAGCATCCCCATCAGACCGAACGTGAATTGAATGAGTCAGAATTTTTGATCTTGATTATACATTGTTCTCCTTGTCGGCGTGGGTAATATTCCTTGTGAAATTAAAATAATTCTTAAAGCAGAGCTGCCTGGTTTTAAAATCCCATAAGACAGTACAAAGACCATATACAGGAATTAGTATCAACTGTTAGGAAAAGATTCTTTGTAATATCAGGCTGCAGCAATGTAAAACAATAGCAAGGGAAGAGCGCATTGAACTAGCGCATTACCAAAATAACTTTTCTACTCGCACACGGTGCATATAGGCATAGCATAGGAATTTCCTTCAGGTCTGCTATAGTCGACTAAGACCAGGTGGTGAATCTGACGCTGATGCGTTTTCAAGGGAAAAGCCTCTTCTTCAGAGCCAAAGTAACGATTTTGGCTCTAATGAAGAGTGTTCTCACTCAAAATGCGTCAGCCGTCAGAGGCGCCGCCTGATCCTTCCACACTTTTTGTTGACTATAGCAAACCTGAAGGCAATTGATCTCACTTGCTATGCTATACCTATGTATGCCGTGTGTATGTGAATATAACAATTGTTGCTTTTAATTTTAACCCTTTCATGACTAAGCCTATTTCTGACATTTGTTGCTGGCAAGTTAAAATCTGTATATTATATATACACTGTATTTGTGCAGCGGTCTTTCCAATACAATTTTTTAGGGAAAAGATACACTTTCACAAATTAAAAATAAATAAACAGTACAGTTAGCCCATTTTTTTGTATAATGTGAAAGATAATGTTAGGCAGAGTAAATAGATACCCAAAATGTCATGTTTTGAAATTGCGCACATTTGTGGAATGGCGACAAACTACGGTACAGTATCTGCTGGCGAGAATGTGTTTTTAGCACGACAGCATCGCGCTGATTCTCGGCGACAGGGTGCCGACATCTCGCACTCGCTCGAATAGTAAAAGCACATTCCAGCGAGCGCGTCATAGAAGCGACGGGGATCCGACGTGGATTCACGCCAATTCTACACATGGGCGGCGTTTGATATGAATCTTGAGGGGGAACTCCCCGCCGGATTTTAAATAAAAATCCGGCATGGGTTCCCCCCTCAGGAGCATCCCGGGCCCTTAGGTCTGTTATGGGTTGTAAGGAGACCCCCCACAATCCATACCAGACCCATATCCAAAGCACGCCGGCCGACCGGTCAGGAAGGGAGTGGGGCGAGCGAGCGCCCCCCCCCTGAGCCGTACCAGGCAGCATGCCCTCAACATGGGGGGGTCAGGTGCTCTGGGGCAGGGGGGCACACTGCAGCCCCCCCACCCCAGAGCACCCTGTCCCCATGTTGATGAGGATAGGGCCCCTTCCCGACAACCCTGGCCATTGGTTGTGGGGGTATGCGGGCGGGAGGCTTATCGGAATATCGCCCCCCCCCCCGGTGGGCTTCTTCCGACATCTTCTGTGGTGGGGTGGGTGCCGCTGTTCTTCGCTGCTGTCTGGTTCTCTTCCGCCGCCGGGGGGGGGTCGCTATTATAAAAGCGCCCACTCCCCGGCGGGCTTCCTTCGACATCTTCAGCGGGGGGGTGGGTCTTCTCCTGCTCTCCGGGGTCTTCTCCCACTCTCTGGGGTCTTCTCCCGCTCTCCGGGGGGTCTTCTCCCACTCTCCGGTGCCTTCTTCTTCAGGACTGGCCGCCGCTATCTTCGTGGTAGCTCAATTACTTGTGGCGGCCAGTCCGCTCTTCTGTCACATCTTCTTCTTCTCCAGATGTTGACGCGACGCTTTCTCCCGCTGTTATGCCGGGCGCGCGGCTCCCAGCGACTTATATAGGCCTATCTTGTGACGTCGCAGTCCCATCATGCTCCTGTAGGTACCACGTGCTACCGGAGCATGATGGGACTGCGACGTCACAAGATAGGCCTATATAAGTCGCTGGGAGCTGCGTGCCCGGCATAACAGCGGGAGGAAGCGTCGTGTCAACATCTGGAGAAGAGAAGAGAAGAAGACGTGACAGAAGTGGCGGCCAGTCCTGAAGAAGAAGAAGGCACCGGAGAGCGACGAATCAAGAGCGGAGAGCGGGAGAAGACCCCCCGGAGAGCGGGAGAAGACCCCCCGGAGAGCGGAGAAGACCCACCCCCCGACAAAGATGTCGGAAGAAGCCCGCCGGGGGGGGGGGGGCACTTTTATAAAAGCGACCACACCCCCCCCCTCCCCGGCGGCCAACTAATATCCACGTCGGATCCCCGTCGCTTCTATTATTACGGCTTTGTCTCCATCGCGGCAAGCCAGCTCAGTGCTGGCTTCCACGATGGGGCTCGCAGGTGGTCAATCTCTCCGAGAAAGGGAGCGAGATTGACACAATATCGCGGTCACCCACTGTACCTAAAAAATCTCCATAGGCGGCAAAAAATTATGCTTACCAGGTTAGAGTTACAGAGGCAGTCTAGTGTTCGAATTAATGCTCTCACTCTGATGATTGCAGCGATACCCCACATGTGTGATTTTAACACTGTTTACATTTGTGGTTGCGACATACACATGTTTTCTTTGCTGCGCGGGGACAGGTTTTTCTTTTTTTTTTAAGTAGCAAAATAAAAAAGCATTTTTTTGTAAAGCGCCCCGCTTTACAAATTTTTTTTGTTTTTTTTCTAATTTATTTGATTTATTTATTTTGCTACTTTAAAAAAATTGTTCACTTTTATTGCTGTCACAAGGAATGTAAACATCCCTTGTGACAGTAATGGGTGGTTACAGGTACTCTAAAAAAAAACAAATCCCTCCTTTGCGCTTCAAAGTATTCAGATCGGCAAAAACGTTGATTTTGAATACTGTCACTTTAAAAAAAAAAAAACAGCGCCATTGGCAGCCGAGTAAACCGGAAGTGACGTCATGACGTTGCTCCTTTGTGCCAGTCTCTCTCTATCCGCCGGAAGTGCCGGATCGCGGCCTGGTAAGAGCGACGGAAGATGACAGGAGGGGGTGACGTCCCCTTCCACTCCTCTGGTATAACAGTCGAGCGGCTTTTAGCTGAAGAGCCGACCGCCCACTCGAAAAAACAGTACCTGGATGATGCATGCAGGCCCCTAAAGCTGATGCCGCATATCTGTGTACGCTCGGCGGTAAGGAGTTAAATAATACTTATTTTAGCAATGCGATAGGTTGGTGCACCCTTCTCTTGCTATTGTTTTACAGTCCCAAGGATACCTATTGTCCTGAGAGGGGCTTTTAGCTGAAGAGCCGACCACCCACTCGAAAAAACGGTACCTGGATGATGCCTGCAGCCCCCTAAAGCTGAGGCCACATATCTGCGTACGCTCGGCAGGAAGGAGTTAAATAATACTTATTTTGGCAATGAGATAGGTCGGTGCACCCTTCTCTTGCTATTGTTTTACAGTCCCAAGGATACCTATTGTCCTGAGAGGAGCAGCAATGCCGTTGGCAGAAAAAAAGGATTTTCTCATTATACACCTCCAAGCTTACCACTCAAGCGCAGGAGAGTAGCTTTTGGATTGCAGCAATATCAAGTGTGACTGGTTGCTATAGAGTACCTAACTTTACACATTTTCATTGGTCTTCACACTTTCCTTTTGAATAAGCCTATTAGAGTGATAGCAGCTCAGATATTTCAGGAAACATTTGGCCTTTGCTGTTGACACGCTAATAACACAGTTCAGCAAGTGTTAAAAGCGAAGACAATACTTATCTGTTTACTGATTGAGAAGTTGATAATTTTATCCTAGACTGAAGAATAATATGAAAGGAAACAATCACCGGTAAAGTGGTTTTCTAGTCTCGATGCTTGTGTTCCATATAGATTTGAGATCAGATAATTGAAATGTATTGCGAGATTCGGTGATGTGTTTTATTGATTTTTTTTCGCTTTCCCATTTCCTTGTCCATGTTGAGGTTTTTCAGACAATACAGAAAGCAAACAATTCTCTGTAACGTACAGCAATCCACTTTAACTCAATGTATGTTGTAATTCTTCAACCTAGATAGAGTGTAGTGCTTTGAGAACATCATTGGTAACAGAAGAGAAGAAACTTGGTTTGATGTTCACCTTAATTGGCATAAGGAGGCTAGTGTTCTGCACATTGTTTTGATTGGTGATCTCATTATTTATTGTCTATCATTGTAATGCACTGCCTTATAGTTGGTGCCCTGTTTTTCTCTTGTGTCCACGGTTGTCTTTCCTTCATTGCCTCATGGTAGAGAGAATAAAACGTACATTGAGTTATTTTCTGTCTGTATACAAAAGATAATTCCCTGTTTTCACTGCTGCTGGAAGAAAAATGTATCAGAGTAAATAAAAGTATAACATGCCTTGAGACATTCCTAACCTATTATCCTTGTTTACCTGGTGACCATGGAGATAGCTGGAGCCCTATTGCTAAGCAGTAGGGCAATCATAGTGTAAATGATCAAATTTACCTCCAGTACCAACAGTAACTACTTATGCACTGTGTGGCCCTATGTGTGCTTTGGCCCTTTAAACTGCACTGGGCCAGGTTCAAAAACCCCTGCCACTCATTTCTGTAACTTTATAAACACATATGGCAGAGTTGTATAGATCACAATAGTGCCACTTTTACAAAGTGACACTATTAATGCAGAAAATTACAAAAATAATTACCTCCAATTCATAGATAATGAAATTGGAGTGCCAGGCTGTCCCTGGATGCAGTGTAGCAGAGCAGTATATACACCTTTTCCAACTTTCTACCTGTCACTGGTTGTTAAAGACACTGACAGCTTTACAGTCGACAAGCTCCTAGCAAACAGTGATGCTGCAGTGTGTGGAGCCTGATAGGTAAGCTGAAACACTAGTTTCCCATCAGGTCCTCTCTCTTATGATGTAAAGCAGGCATGTGGGTGGATTATATTGCCAATAGCAGGCTGCCTATTGGTTAGAATTGTCTAGACCTGGGTCTGAACCTTGAAACCCTGCTTTGTCTGGCAATGTCTCTTCTGGCTGAGCCACTTGGAATGATGGACAGCCCTTTGGATGATCTTGCCCTGAACCTTGTTTCTTTTTAACCTTAAACTAGGGTTTTCCAGATACCGATACTAGTATCGGTATCGGGACCGATACCGAGTATTTGCGGGAGTACTTGTACTCGCGCAAATGCTCCCGATACCTAAATAGAATACTTTTTTTGTATTTATCAACATGTTCTGTGAAAATTCTTTGAGTTTTTTTACTACTGCGTGACAAGAAAATAAAACATTTTTATTCATTTTTACTAATTTTTATTCTTTTATAATGTCTTGAGTTAGAGTTCTTCATAATTCTAAAGAAAATATCCTTAGTCTGTATTGTGGTTTGAAAACTGTCACATGACATTTAAAAAAAGTATCGGTACTTGTACTCGGTGCTAAAAAAGTGGTATCGGGACAACCCTACCTTAAACCCTTTCCTTTTACCATTAACTTCCTGTTTTAGCTATTTGCAATTTTTATTTGCCAGATTAATGTGCTCTCTCCAGCTAATATCTCGCTATTGTCACTCTGCTGCTGTCTTTATCTCTGCTACCACTTGTCACTGAACTTTGGCTTGTTCCTCGTATATGCTTCTGATTGATCCCAATGTGTGACCACTTGTTACTAACCTTTAGCTTCTTTACTGACTACGCTTCTGCTTCATCCCTACCTGCTATATCTGCTACTGGACACCAGCTTGCTCACCTCCTGGTGGGGCAATCCTGAAGACCGCCACTTGGTACTTACATGCATAAACAAAACATTTTCACCATTAGGGGCTCTAGTGAACTCTGGTTAATACTTAGACTCTGCACTTCGGGTGAGCCTGTGTTATCCGCAAGGGTGACCTGCTGCTGCACTTATCTAGCTGGTTGGTATGAGCCTTGTTACTGCTATAGCTAAGGGTATCTGAGCCTGACCCCCTGACTGTGACAAGAGTCCACCAACTGCCTGCTGTCAATCATAAGCAGCCAGTATCTATAAATCCCCACCCAGATATCAAACTCCACTGATTTACTGTCTCTGTGACAGCTGCAGTAGCAGGAGGAAGCATAGCTGCAGTGAGGGCGGAGTGTCTATATGAACACTGCTCCATAATTTTTATAACAGACACATTAAGCTTTAGCAATCCAAAAAATGGAAGGGGGGGGGGGGCAATTTTAATTTATTGAAGCAAAGAGATGCACTGACAATTAACTTGGAATCAAAGCAGCTCTAGTGCGTTTCATGCCTTAAAGAAGCTTAATTATAGAGTAAAGATACACTAAGAAGCAGTCCTTATATCAAAGTCTAACAACAAAATCTGTAAGGTCCCTTTCACGCGACAAGCCCGCACGGATCCGCCTGTCCATTTTTTTAGGTGGATCCGAGCAGGCCATTCATTGACTCCTATGGACAGGCAGATGTCAGCGGAGATGCTGTCCATTTTCGTTCGATCTCCCCATAGAAATCAGCGGGGCTCTGACACGCCCCTCCCTGCTCAGTAAACAGAGACGGACCTGTAATCTGCTGGTTCAGCGGAGATCAACGGAGCAATCTCCTGCTAAGCTGGTGGCCATCACTAAACGAATCCGCCCGGGGGGGGGAGGGGCTTACACTTTTTAATTATCTAGAATGAGCTGAGTGGACAATTAGATTACCTTACCAAGGGTAGCCAAACCACAATACTCTTACACACTGCCACCTAAGGCCAGTGATCAAAGTGCAGTTCCACCTAATCACAACCGCAAGAAACATTGTAACAGTGATATCCAATTCACAAATGTATCCAAATGATCAGCAATGTTTATTAACAAAAATTAAGATGTAGCCTTAGAGTCGGTTCACACTGGGGCAACTTGGGATCCGACTTGAAGTCGCCTCAAGTCGTCCCAGGTCGCGCTGTCCAGAAAAGCAATGTAAGTGAATGGGAGCCGTCTTAATACACACTACTGAGGTCGCTCCGACTTCAGAAGAGGTTCCTGTACTACTTCAATCCGACTTCTAGGCGATTTGTACCCATTGATTTCAATGGAAGTCGCCTCCAAGTCTGATCACTGTCTTAACTGAAGCAACTTTCCAGGAAGATAACATACATTTCTCAGGCAAACCCCTCCCTCCCCCTCCCTCTCCCAGAGCTGATTGTTGTTTGATTGGCCACTGGAAAGTCTCCTGTCCTGGAGACGACTTCAAGTCGTGTTGTAAATCGCCCCAGATCGCCCTGTGGTTCATGCTCAAGTCGTGTTGGAGTTGCCTCTGAAAGTCGTGCTGGAAGTCGTGTCGCCCAAGTGTAAACCAACTCTTATTGGATGGCTACTGTTGACAAAGTGTGAGTTTGAGAAACTTACATTCAGTGTATGTGTGTCAACACTAGGCCCCATAGGGTCACATCTTTTAGTATAAATGTATATTAAAGTGGATGTAAATCCGCTCTCATCCTTTCTAAACTACTGCCATAGTGGTGATCTATAAGGATATACATGCCTCCTGCATGTATCCTTACCTGTCCAATGTCTCCCCTCTGTCTGTTATAAGAACTGAAAAACTGCAGATTCTGTGGGTGGGTCTAATGTCTGGAGCTCTGTGGGTGGAGTCGTGATGTCAGTAAACTCCCTGCCCACCTCTACACTCCCCTTGTCAACATGCATTTTTTCCTGTGTATTCCTTACACTAAATTCTTCTTCTATGCTCACTAAAATCCAGAAAAGTAACCACAAGACTTCAGAAAAGGAGTGGGGGTGGGAATTAAAAAATAATGCCTGTCTCCAGGCTAGTGCATGAGATATGTAAATAACCTGTCATTTACAGCAAGGAGGCGGAACGGACTAAGGTTTTTTTCTAAGTCCGTTTTATTTCATTGAACAATAAAAGAGGATTGCTCAGAGCTGGATTAACTCTGTGTGGCAAGACTGGGCACAGATGATAGGAAATCTTATACTGTACATTGTGACATAAAAAAAAATCGGGTTTACGTCCACTTTAACTCATTGCATTGTTAAGTGACCACATTTGTAGGTACTTCTATCTACTTCTGTGTTTGATCCTCTTCTGCCTTCAGAACAGTCTGAATTATTGCAGCATGATTTGGACAAGGTGGCTGAAACATTTTTTATGGACTTGATAGCTGCCTTACTAAGCCCATGCATGGTAGTTTCATTTGTGTTCTTAGATTACACAGTCCTATAATTAAGCCCTTTGGATGAAAAACATCAAGGAATGTCTTGGAGGGACTGTGCACTTTTAAGTACAATAATGCCCTAAAGGGGTTGTAAAGGTTTGTTTTTTATTTTCTAAATAGGTTCCTTTAAGCTAGTGCATTGTTGGTTCACTTACCTTTTCCTTCAATTTCCCTTTTAAATGTTTTTCTGAATTTCTCACTTCCTGCTCCTCCTCAGTAAGCTTGCCCCCATCATCCGAGCCGTTCTGGCTGGGGGTTAGTCAGCATGCTCGCCCCCTCCCTTGGGACTACATCCCTGCAGGGAGACGCTGTGTTCACAGCACGCTGACTAACCCCCGGCCAGAACGGCTCGGATGATGGGGGCAAGCTTATTGAGGAGAAACAGAAAGTGAGAAATTCAGACAAAGAAAAAAAATGTTTAGAAGGGAAATCGAAAGATAAGTGAACCAACAATGCACTAGCCTAAAGGAACCTATTTAGAAAATAAAAACGAACCTTTACAACACCTTTAAAAAAGGCAGAGGGCAGGTGCAAATGTTTTATTTTTTTGGTCTTTGAAAGTGGGTGTTGGAGCAAAACCTTTTCAAATTATGCTATGTTTTTGGCTAACAAGTGTGGAACCCAATGTGATCTTCTGCCATTGTATCTCATCATCTTCATGGATGAATCAGGCCTGAATTGTTGCCTTAATTTGGACCTGAAACAGAGCTAAAGATGCACAGGACCCATGTGCAATTTGCTCCACAGCCACCACGGAGATGTGTGCTCCATTGAGAGCCGGGCACACTCTCCTGTCATGCGAATTTGATGCCGGAAAACCCACATTAGATTCACACTAGTGTGAACCCGGCCTCAAGATACCCGAGGGTGTGGCCTTCCCACCAGCTAGAACAAATCAGGTCATATCCTTGTTTTTTTTTTTCCCCTTTTGCACCATTCACTGTTAAATTTAGAGATGACAGGGCTTTTAAATTCCAGATCGGTAGTCTCTGAATCAACCAACACCATTGATGCCAACAATATTTTCAGAGTCAAATCGGTTGAATTACACTTTTTCTCTACCCTGTTTGGCCAAATAACAGAAGTACCTTTTAACCATTTTTTCCATACTTTAATTATTGAGTTGCAGCCAAATGATTCACTGATCGACCTCTATATTTATAGCGGAACGTCAGTATTTTTTTTTATCTTTTCATCTATAAAATCCTCTGCCCTTGTTGTTTTATCTTTGGATAGTAAAACATTTTTTTTTTCTGCCAGTAAATACCTTATACCGCCCATTTCCTGTTTCTTGTCTGGTAAAAAGCCTAGGCTTATGACATCATGCACAGCTCTCTCTCTCTCACTCCCATGAGAGTTTGCCAGGAAGGGAGGGGGGATGCATCATAAGAGGGCCAATGAGAGCTGCGGAGCTGGAGGTGTTTCTGTGTCAATTCAGCCAAACTCAGTCGAGGGAGATTTCTGCAGCATATGTGACAAGTAGAGAATCACTATATATATAAAATAATATGCACAGTGGCTGGAGGAAAACTTCACAATGGCAAAGATGTTTTTATTACAGATTATGTGAGCAGAATGCAGTTCCTCTTTAAGCAGGTGTATCTAATATATTGGCCGGAGAGTTAATACTTGAATGAAGAAAAGCTTTTAATTTTTTTATGTTTGTACTAAGTTTGTGAAGTACCTGTGTAATTTATCACAGGATTGTTTGTCCCTGCCCTTATCTCTTTTCTCTCTGTTAGAAGTAAAACGGGTTGGAAAAATAGGGTTTTCTTCTGTCCGAAAAACCGGACCTTTACGGACGCGGATCATTGCGGACGTTAGCCGATGCATCATCCGCTAATGGACGCGATCCCATAGGGGCCCATTACAAGTCCGTAAACGGACTTGTAAAAACGGAGCGGATGCGGACGTCTGAAAGGGGCCTTAGTCTGAATGTTGTTGTATAGGGGAGTATATGACACTGAAATCAAGTAATATTCAGGTATTTAAACTAGAGACATTTAAAACACATTCATGTATTTTTTTTTTTTTGCTGCTACCACGCTGTTTGTCCTGCACTATTCACTGAACAATTCTGCTTGAACCAAACTCAACAAAAGACACAGAAAACCATATTGGCTGTGTAAACTTAGCTTTTTCGGCGGATCGGATCAATACGGACAAACGGTCCATATTCATCCGATTCCCCATAGGGGAGAGCAGAGGAGAGACAGGACGGTCCCTGCACAGTGTGCGGGGACCGCCCTGTCTGCCGAAAGCTGAGCGGGGATCCCCGCTGAGCCGACGGACACACACGGAGTGGACCGAAAAACGGTCCGCTCCGTGTGAAAGGACCCTTATGGAGTGTGGGCCAGTACTCCGGATTAATTACGCTACGTTCTCACCTGAGCGATGCTGCCATGTTTTTAGAGCTTTTTTTTGTGTATTTTTTTTATTAATTTAAATGGACCTCCCTTCTGCACTGAAGAAGCTTATGTATCAAATTTTGGCACTGAGCCAAGCATGTTATGTGGCATGCATTTTTGAGAATTCTTTGCAAGCTTTGTGATGTTGCGCGGTCAGGAGGAGAGAGAAATGAGATGACCTCATCCTACTGTTTCTGCTCCTTTCTTGTCTGGGGAAGGGAGGTGTCCTAGCTGTGTTGCTTAAAGCGGAGCTCCGCACAAAATGGAGCTTCCGCTTTTCGGAACCCTCTCCCCCTCCGGTGTCACATTTGGCACCTTTCAAGGGGGAGGGGGGTGCAGATACTTGTATAATACAAGTATTTGCACCCACTTCTGGGAACAACTCGTGCGGCAGACACGCCCCTGCCCACACCCCCCCTGCTGTCTCCTGGGAAATGCACTGTTCCCAGGAGAGAGCGGGGATCAGTCACGGCGCTGCGCGCTACTCGCGTATGCACAGTAGGGAACCGGGCAGTGAAGCCGCAACGCTTCACTTCCCAATTCCCTAACCGAGGATGGCGCCGGGTGCAGCCGAGGACGAGTGTTTGGTCGTCCTCGGCTGATGACACCGCGGGCACGCTGGACAGGTAAGTGTCCATTTTTTAAAAGTCAGCAGCTGCAGTATTTGTAGCTGCTGGCTTTAAAAAAAAAATGGTGGAACCTCCGCTTTAAGTGGAACCTAGAAGAGACAAGTTACCAGTCCATCAAAGATCTGGATGGGGAGTAATACAAATCCTTTTGTGGGTAAGGCAGTTGGCATATTTGGGTTTTGTAACGGAATGAACCATGACAACCAGAGACATTGGAAGGATGAGAGATACTCCTGGGCCAACTGCACTAATAACTCCTGGGTCGAAGTCCACCCTGTGCCCTTGTAGGCGTAGGGTGGCTAACAGGATCATACTTCATGTATTACATGAAATGGGACATTAATAATAAATTCATATGGCAGGATACTGGAATATTACAAAGTGGTTCTTGTTGACTTGAGACCAGGTTAAAAAGACAGTGACTCATCCCTCTGTATAATAGGCTTTTATAATGCAAAGTGGCCCGGCTTGTGAAAGACATTTCATTGTATAAAGGTGTTAATTCAGGTCTGCTGCTATACCTTTCAATTGTCTGATAACACGGTGTAAAGCCTATTGATGCCTAGGTGTCAGAGACAGTACGTCTGTCTAGATACGTGGTTTGAGGTCAAGGCATTGTGTAAATGCCTTTTAGAATGTGATTGAGGTTCCTTATATGTGTGTGAAGATTATCTGTGATTGTGTATTATTCAAGGTTAATTGAACTCTATTGATGATGCTGTGCCCAGATGTCTAGCTACTGATTAGATAATTGGCCTCAGTGTGTGAATAAGGGGGTGGAGATTGCATTGTCCTGTGAGTACTGTAACATCTTGTACTGTATAAAAAGCTGAGAAGTGTTCATACTTTTAGAAACCAGAAGATAGAGAGTCTCATTTTCTGGGGAATTGATATGGATCGTGTATGTAGGATTGTCAGAGTGTGTCAGATAAGCTTGTCGTGGTTGGATGGAAGGTCATAAACGGTGGTGACCGTTCCAGGTTTCAACTGTGCATTTACTCCTGTGCTTGGAATTTAGCCTTAAAGTGGATGTAAACCCAAAAAGTTCCTGTATTTCTCGCTGTACTTATTGCTCATGTACACCATGGATGTAAACCCAAAAAACATTTTTATTTTTTGATGTCACAATGTAGAGTATAAGATTTCCTATCATCTGTGCCCAGTCTTGCCACACAAAGTAAATCCAGCTCTGATCAATCCTCTTTTATTGTTCAGTGAAAATTAACAGAATTCCAGATAAAAACCTAGATAAAAAGTCTAAATAAAAAGTCAGTTTCTCTCTTCTTGCTTTGAGTGACAGGTTATTTACATATCTAGCTTGGACATGTTTATAATATGTTATGTTATGTTTATCATAATATGAGGTGATCCAAAGTTCATTGTATATTACCAGGATGGGTTATGTGGGGGAGGGGTGTATTTCTTTTTATACTTTGGATCACCTCATATTATGATAAACATAACATATGATAAACATGTCCAAGCTAGATATGTCACTCAAAGCAAGAAGACAGAAACTGACTTTTTATTTAGACAGGTTTTTATCTGGAAGTCTGTAAATTTTCACTGAACAATAAAAGAGGTTTGATCAGAGCTGCATTAACTCTGTGTGGCAAGACTGGGCACAGATGATAGGAAATCTTATACTCTACATTGTAACATCAAAAAAAATAAAAATAAATTGGGTTTACATCCATGGTGTACATGAGCAATAAGTACAGTGAGAAATACAGGAACTTAAGTAATACAGATTTGACAGTTATAATTGGTAAATGTTGTAAAACCACCAAATTCCCATAAAGAAAAAATACAGTGCTTCAGTTGCTGTATTCAAGAATCGTTCCATCACATTATTTATTTATTTTTTGGTAGAGAAACGTGACAATGCCATACGGCAGACTGGAACGGCATAGCGAACAGTTGTTCTCTCTGCATATGGGGATCTGTTGTACTCATGGGACTTCAATGAAAGGGACATTGAGAACAGCATCAGGGAAGACAGCAGTACACTTTGCTTTTCTCCGATGTTATTTTGGGGTCTGTTTAATGCAAGTCTTATGTGAGCAACAGATCCATCTATACACAGGGGAGAGACTAGGGAAAGAAGAAGTCCCTTCACTGCCATGTGCACTTAGGCATATTATCAGTCTGGAATACTACCAAAGGACCTTTACCTCTTGTTTGTTTGTCTTCAATAATCAAGTCATTAAAATTTCATGCAAACAGGTGACACGTTTTTTTTTTTTTTGCTATAAATGATATAGAACTTTCTCCTAGCGACCAAGAAACATTTATGAAATATTGTTTGAATATAATAAATTATTGTTTATTTCATATTTCGATTTCTTGTTTTACTAACTCGAAGACTCTAACCTGCACTTAAGCACTTCTGCCCCGGAGGATTTGGCTGCCAAATGACCGGGCCACTTTTTGCGATTCGGCACTGCGTCGATTTAACTGACAATTGCGCGGACGTGCAATGTGGCTCCCAAACAAAATTGACATCCTATTTTTTTTCCCACAAGTAGAGCTTCCTTTTGGTGGTATTTGATCATCTCTTTTTTTTTTTGCGCTATAAACAAAAGTATGTATTTTTTAACTTTTTGCTATAATAAATATCCCCAAAATATATATACATTTTTTTCCTCAGTTTAGGTCGATATGTATTCTTCTATATATTTTTGGTAAAAAAAAACCGAAATAAGCGTATATTATATTGATTTGCACAAACTTTATAGCGTCTACAAAATAGGGTGTAGTTTTATGGTATTTATATCTTGATTTTTTTTTTTTTACTAGTTATGACGGTGATCTGTGATTTTTATCGTGAATGCGATATTATGGTGGACACATCGGACACTTTTGATGCTATTTTTGGACCATTTACATTTATACAGCGATTAGTGCTATAACAATGCACGGTTTACTGTATAAATGTGACTGGCAGAGAAGGGGTTAACCTGTAGGGGGCAGGGAAGGGGTTAAGTGTGTCCTAGGGATGTGTTCTAACTGTTAGGGGGCGGGGCTTACTGTGACATAACACTGATCGCTGCTCCCGATGAGAGGGAGAAAACGGTCAGTGTCCTGTCACTAGGCAGAACCGGGGTGATGCCTTGTTTACATCCCCCCATTCTGCCGTTCCATGACATTGAGTCCGCAGGTCCCGCGGGCACTGGGCGGCAGATTCAAAGCAACGTGTATATATATTGTAACAGGAAGTCAGGTAAATCTGTGGGTGTTGTCACAGACGGGAGATACATTTCTGCCTTTTTTAGACAATTCACCAATTACTATCAGGTGTCGGCTACAGAGGTAGCCAGTAAGGTTTAGGGCGTTGGAAAACTTCAGCTGTTCAGTATGAGGCAATTAAGGCCTCTATAAGTCACCCAGAGGATGACTACTGATTGCTGCATCCTGAGGCCTTCGAGTTAAGGAGAGCAGTGGGCTGAGAAAGACTTCTGAAGGTGAGGTTGTATCAGTATTTCTGTGTGATAAATATCAAAGAGACTTTTTGTTTTCTGCTGTATGACTAGCAGTGTCTGCCCAGCAGTAGTCTGTGCCAGACTCCATAGATGGGTTTCTATGTGGTGAAGGTAGACGCCCCAAGTGGCCAGGGTTTATTTTATGTTTTGTTTTGTTTATGCTGTTTTGATGCTTGCACTTGTATTCAGCAATATGGAAGAATAAACCAGGGAGTCACACACACCCGCTACCTAGCAAATCCCCCACAATATATATATATATTGCTTTGCCTGCCTGTGCCATTCTGCCGAAGTATAAGTGCATGAGGCAGTTGGCAGGCGGTTAAGGGAATTTGATCTATTCATGGACAGGTTATCGCAGAATAAATCAGGACGTTCACATTACTCTTAGGCCGCGTACACACGAGGGGATATGTCCGCTGAAAACGGTCCGATGGACCGTTTCAGCAGACATCTCCGCTCGTGTGTATGGGCTAGCGGACAGATTTCTCCACCCGACAGATTTCAAAGCATGCTTTGAAATCTATCCGGTGGGGATCTGTCCGCCCGACATGTCTGCTGGTTAGTACACTTACCAGCAGACATGTCGGCCCCCACCGCCGCCGCGCCGCTGCCGAATGGATTCGGCGCATGCGCGGAAGTGTTTTACTTCCTGGTGCGGTGACGTTGCGGTGACGCGGCGGCGTCAACGTCACCGCCACGTCACCGCGCCTTCCGGCGGCGGGGAATTTGATCCGATGGTGTGTACACGCCATCGGATCAAACTCCCGATCGGACATATCCGATGGAAATGGTCCGCGGACCGTTTTCATCGGATATATCCGATCGTGTGTACGCCGCCTTACTCTGTTACAAATTACTGTAGATAATGTGTTTCTCTGAACGTGCAAAGTAAATTTTTACAATGTAAAAATCTGTTAATGCTTGTCCATGTACTTCTCGTCATCTGCCTGCTTTCACAAGTCACTATGAAACCTCACATAATCCCTAATAGTCAGTGAACTGCTGTTACATCAGGAATAGAGAGGTTTGCAATTTTTTATGGCAACCATGAACCCAGCTAATAATCCAATCAAATAAAGAATCTGGATAGCAAATATGCAGTGTGAATTTTGTAAGCCACAACATGTTTAGCCAAATCTTTGTGGAATTCCATTTTTTAAAGCGCTGCACAAACAAATCGGCTCTATATAAATCTTGTATAATAATAAAATAATAGTAATACTAATTAAAATTCTATTATAAAATACACAGTTGAAACAAATCTTAGTGCCTGTTGACAATGATTTAATATGATTTAACTGTAAAAATGTATCGATCCTGCATATGTATGCTTTTAAAGAGGAAGTAAAGCCTTGGTTAAAAAATAAATAAAAATACTTCCTGCAAGACAAAGGCATACTGAGCTAGTATGCATAGCATACTAGCTCATTATGAAGTACTTACCTGAGATTGAAGCCCCCGCAGCTGTCCTCGTTCGCCTCCTCTCCATCGCCGCCATCTCTCCAGGAGTGACTTCCGCGTATCGCGGCTCCGACCCTGTGACTGGCCGGAGCCGTGACTAACGCCATGATCCCATTCACTAGTGGCACGCTCAGTGTGCCTGCTCAGTTGTCTATGGCGCGCATGTGCCGTAGACATTGGTGCTGTCTTTTTTGCAAATATCTCCTAAACCGTGTAGGTTTAGAAGATATTTGTTGCACCTACAGGTAAGCCTTAAAGGATCACTAAAGGAATTTTTTTTTTAGCTAAATAGCTTCCTTTACCTTACTGCAGTACTGGTTTCATGTCCTTATTGTTCGTTTTTGCTTTGAAGTTGCTGTAATCCTGCTCTGTTCTCCAGACTTCCTGCTTGTCTGTTTTCTTATAACCACCATACTGGGAGCTTTCTCACGGTGGTCTAAGCTGTCATTACTGTGTGTCTAAAACTTCCCAGAACCAATCGGATTCATTTTAAAAACAAAACACTGCCCTGGATTTGTTTGTTTTTGTTCTGTGTGTCTCTTTCTACTTTGCAGAAACATGAAGCCAGTTCAAAAGTGAAACTTACCTGCAGGCACATTATATGATTGATTTTTATCTATTTTTAATCATTTTGAAAAGGAATCAGTTAACTTTTATGTCTCTATACCCTGTAAACAGTCATTTCAGCAAAAAACTTTTTTTCCTTTAGTGACCCTTTTAATCTAGGCATACCTGTAGGTAAAACTGGTCTGTAAGGGTTTACAACCACTTTAACTGTATGTACTCACCATAAAAAACACACATGCCTTTCTCTGCAGCCTCAGCTGGACGGGGCAGTGAATGAATTGGCTTCCTGTTCATTCACAAACTGAAGCTTAGTAAACATAATTAACATTTGTTTAATTATGAATAGACACAGTGAGCAAGTGTGTTCATTGTTTTCATTTGGAAAAGGAAGGTGCCGGTAAATCACATATTTACTAGTCCCTTCCCTGTTCTCTATCCTGAAACATTCTCCGCAGCAGCCAGGGGGAGAGGAGAGGATAGAAGGCAGCAGCACTGCGGGGCAGAGGGGACAACATGGGGGGAAGCCCGGGCAGTAGGGAGAATTGGTACCATGCGTAGTGATTAGGGTGTACCTAGGCACACCTAGCATACCCTCTGCACACGCCTATGCTACTCACTAATGCATCAATGTATGCCTTCACAAATGTGTACATCTGCACATTAAAGTAATTGTAAAGACTTGTTTAAAAAAAAAAGCAAACATGTAATACTTAGAATATACAAAAGGAAATGTGTAGCGCTTGAATATAAATGAATAGCAAATTATAACATAAGCAAAATATTGATAAACACCATAGGTGCACTTAAAGTGTCTCTAAAATGGTGATAAAGTCCAGATGAGTCAATATAAAGTGACTGGGTGCAAGTGAGATCTGAATAGTCCACCACCGTAGATGAAGCTGAGGAGGCTTACCAGATGGATAGTGACCAAAATAAGTGTACACCTATTAGGTCAACTAAGGCTTAATGTGACACCAAGGACAACTCACAGAAGGACTCCGGTGGAAAAAGGAGTGGTAAAGGTATCCGATCAGATGAGGGACCAAACACAAGGATTTACACTTCTCAATAAATTCAGCCGACAGGATGACTCAGAAGGCCCAATGGCAAGGAAGGAAATAATAAAACAGACATAGCGTAACTCCGATAAAAAAGTTTACTAAAATAAGAAAGTAATACACTCACATTTGGTATGAACAATCATGGGCATATAGGTATACAGGCAGTAGGGTCAATCGGTTCCCGACGCGTTTCGTTTCACAAACATCTTCATGGGAAAAATAACAAACATGTTATACTTACCTGCTCTGTGTAGTGGATTTGCACAGAGCAGCCCAGATCCTCCTCTTCTCAGGTCCCTCTTCGCTACTCCTGGCCCCTCACTTCTGTCGAGTGCCCCCAGAGCAAGCAGCTTGCTATAGGGGCACCTGAACCAAGTCACAGCTCCCTGCGTCCATTCAGACATGGAGCCGCAGCCCAGCCCCAATCTTCTCTCTTTCCTGATTAGCTAACTGACTTTGATTGACAGCTGCGGGAGCCAATGGCACCACTGCTATGTCTCAGCCAATCAGGAGGAAGAGTCTCGAATGGGCGAGACACTTGTGGACATCGCTGGACAGAAATGGGGCTCAGATAAGTATTAGGGGGGCTGAGGGGGGCTGCTGCACACAGAAGGATTTTTATCTTAATACACAAGATAAAGAAACCTTCTGACTGTACAACCCCTTTAAGAAAAAAAAGTAGAAAATACACAAAATTGGAAAAAAAGAACAATAAATGAAATAAACTTAACTGAAAATTAAACACCCGCTTAAAAAAAGTGTATTCTGAAATGTTTTACCTACTCAGCTTGATGAACAAAAAAACTTCTGCAAAGTTTCACTGACAGCGATACTTGTATGCCATGGCAAAATCAATTCCATTGAAATGATTCTGCTTCTCCCTATTTGGGTCTCAAGAATGAAAATGATGGGATGCCAGACAGAGATGAACCAATTCTTTATCTGGTAGGAGTAGAATTCAGTAACACTGACAAATTTAAAAAAAAATCTTACTAATGCTTTATCAGTGTGTAAAAATCCGGTGATGTTCTATGGAATCATTTTTTCTTTCTAGTTGTGTTCCAGAATAATGTAGCAGATTGAAGAATTATGTTATAGAGACTCCACTGTATGGATACTTACACTGAAAACAGCTTTTGATACCTAATATTTATGCAGCGTGTGCCAGTTTATCAGCCAATTTATTGTCAGTTTTGTACATGAAAAAACACTTTTTTGTGAATTCTTCATTAGATTAGATGAAATTTATATCAATGGCCAGCCTAAGGAAAAAATGGCTTGTTAATCCAGAGTGGGGGTACGCTAATACAGAAGGTGTGCTACTTTCCAAATCATCAAGTGAAAACAGAGGGGAAAAGCCTAAAAAAAAACAAAAGCAGCCATCACATCTAATCTAACAATATATTATATTTTTGGGTCTAGGAGTCCAGTGTGAATGTAGCCGAACGCTTGCCCTTTTTCAGTGATGTGCACCTTTTCATACATAGAAAGAAGTCTAGAGCACAGGTGTCAAACACAAGGCCCACAAGCCGAATCCGGCCCTCCAGGCCATTTTGTGGCCCTCGCACCCCTCTTGCAGCTGCATGAGAGCTCTAGCCCTCCTCTGGTCTTCCTCCAGACCCTTACTTTTAGCTTCTTCCCAGCAGCATAAGGTAAGGGGGGGTGCACTGTGATGTAAGGGAAAGTGGGGCACTCAACTTCTGATGGTGGGGTGGCTCTTGACATTTAACGTAAGGGGATGTAAGGGTATGCGCTGGACATCTAATCTTATGCCGCGTACACACGACCGTTTTTAATGTCATGGAAAAAACAAAGTTTTTCTCAACGTGATTCTTGTCAAGCCTGCCTTGCATACACACTATCGTGATAAAAAATGCTCGAGCAAAGCACGGTGATGTACAACATGTACAAAGCACTATAAAGGGGGAAGTTCCATTCGAATGGCGCCGCCCATTTGGCAGCTTTTGCTGATTTCGTGTTAGTAAAAGTTTGATGAGAGACGATTCGCGCTTTTTAGTCTTTGTGCTTTTCAGTCTGTTACAGCGTGACGAATGTGCTATCTCCATTACAAGCGCTAGTTTTACCAAAACGAGTGCTCCTGTCTCATAACTTGCTTCTGAGCATGCACGTTTTTTTCCCGCCGTTAAAGCCTACGCACGACCGTTTTTTAACGACGTAAAAAAAAAAACGACGTGAAAAATTAGAGCATGTTCTAAATTTGTAATGCCCATTTTTTCACATCGAGAAAAATGCTCTGGAGCCTACACACGATCGTTTTTAACTGCTTGCCGACCTTCCACCGTCATTTTACGGCGGCAGGTCGGCACGCCTGGCCGAGAGCCCGTAGCTCTACGTCGGATCTTTAAAGGCCTCTAGGGGCGCGATCGCTTGGTACAGAGCGAGGGCCGGGAGCTATGTGTGTAAACACACAGCTCTCGTTCCTGTCAGTGGGGGAAACGCTGATCTTCTGATCATACAATGTATGAACAGAAGATCAGTGATTTCCCCTAGTGAGTCCACACATTATATAAATAAAACATTTTTACAGTGCAAATACTGCTGTTGCATATAATGTGCCGCAGCAAACGGGTGTAGCTGAATTGCGAGTGTTCTGCACGGAATTCAGGGGTCAGATATGTCCTGGGGAGAGGGCTAGTGCTAGAGAGGGGAGAGATAGATATGTGCTGGGGGCAGAGGCGGTCGGTGCTCAAATTTGTTTGGGGGGGCGCAACATGATTTAAAAAAAAAAGAAACATCAAATGCACCCACCGTGCCCATCAAATGCAGCCACCGTGCCCATCAAATGCAGCCACTGTTCCCCATCATATGAAGCCACTGTGCCCCATCATACGCAGCCACTGTGCCCCATCATACGCAGCCACTGTGCCCCATCATACGCAGCCACTGTGCCCCATCATACGCAGCCACTGTGCCCCATCATATGCAGCCACTGTGCCCCATCATATGCAGCCACTGTGCCCCATCATATGCAGCCACTGTGCCCCATCATATGCAGCCACTGTGCCCCATCATATGCAGCCACTGTGCCCCATCATATGCAGCCACTGTGCCCCATCATATGCCATATGACATCTACCTTGTCCTCCTTTCCAGGCACTCTCCCCCCTCCCTCATCCATCTACAGAGCACAATAAAAACTTAGAGCAGCTGCCTACCTGATCAGAGCGTCCCTTCTCCCCCCGCTTTGATACACTGACTGCTCTGCACAACCAACCAGAGGGGGAGTCTGGTAACTGCGAGAAAAAAAAAAAAGTTAAAGCAACAGACATCGCTGGCCATAAATCGCTGGTATTAGATATCCGGCCTGCCATACAGCCCAGTCCGCCCCTGCTTCTCTCCCCTCAGCAAACAAAAGCCCCCATCCCCGCAGCGGAACAAACAGGCTCCTGCTTGGGGGCTCCTGGCCAGCTCGGGGCCCCCAGCAATTGCTTTCTTTGCCTGTCTTGTTCCGACGGGCCTGTTCACTGGCATGGTCAACAGGCATTTCAGGGACTTTGCAGGAATACTACCGAAAACTGAGATGCAGATGCGCTGATAATGAAGTTCTGCAGCACATATTTTTGTTTTAATTTGAACTCGTAGTTATACGTAAACTAAAAATTAAAAAGAAAAAATCCAGATTTACTGTGAGATGGGACTTCTTTTTGAAAATGTTCTTTTATTAAATTATCTTCAGAGTCACATGCCTGGTAAATATCCTTTATATAACTTTAATATTTCATGTGTGTATATGAGTCTTACACTGCTCGGCTACCCTGATTGTATTTGAAAGAAGCTCGTAGATTAAAAATAATTTCCTTGGAGATAAATGTATCAAGCAGATATTGCTTGATAAAAAAAAAAAAACATGTGATATATAGCTATACCATATTCTGTCGGTTATAGCAACACTCTCATAGTGGGAATCGCAGCCTTAGATATTGAAATAATGGAAAATTAAAATATTGACGTTTTGTATTAAACATTTCATTACACAATAGTTTTCCATCAAACATGAATACTTTGTGTTATAATGGAGAGTAATTCCATTATTATTGTATGAAAATCCTAGAACTCCATTGGGTGTGGATCTGATGCTGCGTACACACGATAAATTTTCCTGCTGTAAAAAATTATGTTTTTTTTTTTTATGTCATTAAAAACGATTGTGTGTGGGCTTCGGAGCATTTTTCAGGTTCTGAAAAATGGGCAAAAAAAAAAAAAAACGAACATGCTCTATTTTTTTTTTTTTTTTAACAATCAGGAGTGCTTTATTGAAAGAGTACAAGTACAGGAAATAAACGTCCGGAATATAGACAGTTCATTACAGAATAAAAATAAGGAATAAATCAAGAGAAGACAAATGAATAACAAAGTGCACAACAGACAACATTTTTAACGTTGTCGTTTTTTAGGTTGTAAAAAATGGTCGTGTGTGGGCTTTAACGGCGTGAAAAATCCACGCATGCTCAGAAGCAAGTTATGAGACGGGAGCACTCGTTCTGGTAAAAGTACTGTTCGTAATGGAGTAAACACATTCATCATGCGGTAACATACAGAAAAGCGCAAACCGTCTTTTACTAACACAAAAACAGCAAAAGGGTGACGTCATCCGAATGGAACTTCCCCTTTGTAGTGCCGTCGTACGTGTTGTACGTCACCACGCTTTGCTAGAGCATTTTTTTTTTCACAATCGTGTGTAGGCAAGACCGTTTTAAGGATCAATTTGAAAAAAAACTTTGTTTTTTCTAGAGCCTGAAAAACGTTGTTTTTTACAACCCGAAAAATGATCATGTGTACGCGACATTACTCATAATTTGAATTGCCTGTCAGGACACCCACATATTGTTGTAGGTATATATTGTACTACAAGACTATTTGGGTCTGGACCCAACAACGTTTTTTTTAATCGCCACCGAGGTTAACAAGCCAAGAGTTGAAAAACTCCTCCTGCACGAATAGGTCAAAAGTATAAGGTTGGATACACATTGGACAAAAATCGTCTGGTTTAATAGGAACTGGCCTACTTTCGATCAGTGTGTAGAGTTGTCCAACTGAGACCAGTCTAACAACCGGCTTTTGTCAAAGGGACCAGCTAGAAAATCAGCATCTGATCAGCACTAGCAGCCATTATTCTGGGGTGGGGACTACAAAGGCACCGCTGGGGGAGATCACCACCCCAACATGGCTTGTGTTGGTACGGCAATCTTTCATTTTTTTTTTGTTTAGCCTGCTGGGTTGTACAAAAAAAAAAATAGCAGTTTACTCTAGAAAAGAGGGAAATAAAACTATAATTTTTGTTTAACACGTGATATGTTGTGGGAGCTGTGGTGGCTCAACGTGATTGGCACTGCGCTGACAAGCCGTTCACCTCTGCAGCCAAGGGTTCGGATTCCGGTCTCGGCTACATGTGAATTGAGTTTGGTGGTCTCAGCCCGGCTCCCGGTGCGTGTGCTATGCAAGGTACGCCTGTGCTTAGTATGCCCACCCCCCCCAAAAAAAACACCACACTTGCACGCACACAAAATTGGTTTAACACACACGCACTTTGGCCATGAGGTCTTCTAAAATAAAGAGAGGCGAAGGACCTACGGGGCTGGCTGGGTGGGCTAGACCCCCTCACTCCCTCATAGGGGGAGTCCCTCTGCCCTGTTGGGGTCCCGTTGGGCCCCAGTCGGGCTCCCAAGTGGAGCAGGTAGGGCGGGGTGAGTGGGAGGCCCCCCCTCACACCCGCCATTGCCACCGGGGGCATGGAGAAGGATGGCGATTGCCTCCGGGGGGAGGGTCTGCCTACTCCCAACTCCTGCAGTCCGGCTCCTCTCTCTCGAGTTCATGCACAAAATACACTTTAAAAAAAAAAAGAAGAAAAAAAAAAACACGTGATATGATATGTTGAACCTGGAAATCTTAATTATTTGTGTTTGCCAGACCTTTACCAGTAGAGCAAAACTATCATTTATTTATTACAGGTACATATTTACAGTGCAAATTTACACAGTGCTTTAAATAAATATTGTACATTCACATCAGTCCCTACCCTGAGGCCAGGTTCACACCTATGCGAATTGAGTGCGGCTTAAACCGCATCCAATTCGCAGAACATTTCTAAATACATTGTTTTCAATGAGGCTGGTTCACATATGTGCGATGCATTGGCACTGTGCATTGCTGAAAAAATGTGTGCATTTTCTAGGCATTGCAGTGCAGCTCAGGTGCGAATTCAGGCCCATTATCTTCTATGGGCACGCATCTGATTCCCACATGTGTTCATTTCTCTTCAGGATTTCTCTCATTCACCTCAATACACTTCTCCCCTCCCCTCTCCCAGGTCTCCAAATTTGCAGCTAAAACAGAGCTGATCTGCTGAACAGTTTTCTTAGCTCTCTGCAGAGATAAGAGAGCTGAAATTCGCACTGCACAAGTGTGAATCCGGCCTCAAGGGGCTTACAATCTAAGGTTCCTAACTCACATTCATACATGCACACACTAGGGCCAAACTAGTCACAAGCTAATTAAACTACTAGCATTTCTTTGGAGCGTGAGAGAAAACTGGAGAACCCAGAAGCAACCCATGCAGGCACAAGCAGAACATACAAACTCCTGACAGGTAGTGCCATGGTTGGGATTCAAACTGATGACCTTACTGCACTAGCAGAAGTGTTAACCACTTAGCCACTGTAATGCCCCTATCATCACTTATGAGCTATGCTTTACAGGATGGATGCTGTAAGGTGCCTGTTGTTTTACTCCATTGTAAAAAATGTTTCTGCAGAATTCTCTGTACCCACAGAACCTAAAATGTGCAAATTTCCCAGTAGAGACAATTGAGTACTGCCCGTGATATTTTTTTTTATTTGCACTAACATACAATTTTACAGCACAAGCTTCTTCGAGGTCCAAGCAGTACTGATTCACACTCACAAAAGCCACTTTTAAGTGGAATTTTACCATAACAACTTGATAGAAAATCCACATTAATTCTGATGCTACCAATATTAGTATGTGCTGTAAATTGCCTCCAACATTGCACCTGTTTCTTCTTGCTGTAGGCTGCACATTTTCTGAAGCCCAGGACCCCTGAACAGCAGTAAATCATAAAGTGGAACTAAACCCATCAATTTAACGGTTTAAAAAAACAGCAATCCTGGTATTACAGGAAACTAACTGTCACATTTGCTTGTGTCCTCAACTAAACTGTCAAACTATTAAATGGCTGGTGTCATAACCGGGGTGAATTTGATTTAAATCACTAGTAAAAAGGCTTTATTTAAATCAACTCGGTTTAAGAGGTGAGTCTTTAGTTTTTTTCCTAAAAGCCCGATGGTTTTCTTCCAAGCAGATGGTCTTGGGTAGAGCATTCCAAAGCCGGGGTCCTTGGACTGCAAATCTACGTTCTCCCTTAGATTTGTAGCGGGATTTAGGGATACATGAAATTAAAGTCTTATATGTATAAAAATAATTTAGGTGCACAATATAATTATTTCATAAAAAAACAGTGCAGTGCTTGACCCATAGTGTATATGGGACCTGTAACAGAATGGCCCGTGACACCCAGAGACGTTGGAAGGATGAGAGATACTCCTGTGCCAGCAGCACCAAAAACTCTTGGGTCGAAATCCACCCTGTGCCCTTTTGGGTATAGGGTGGCTAATAGTGAATCATAATTCGAGATTTTCCTAGCTTGTGACGGAAAATATTGATTATATGAAGACAGGAGGCGAGTATCTTATGCATTAATCCTTTCTTTATTAATGCTCACAGCAGATAGTGTAAACCAAAGTAAAACCATTTAACGTAAGTAGTAAAGAAAAAACAGTAGGAACTACGTATCCCAGCAGCCCTGGGTCTTAGCCCCTCCTACTAAAGTCTCTATAAATGTCTCGTTCTGTCCTGAATCCTCCTCTTTCTTTGTGTGAACCCTGAGGTGATTAGATCCAGATCTATACTTGTAACCTTCCGTCAACCGTCGCTCCTACGGGCAGTCGGTCCACGACTCTTTAACTGAAGACTCCCGAGGTAACGTCCACAGGTCCCAACAGGTTAGCCAACTGGGCTACTCGGACCAGCAGGTCATCCGAAAACGGGGAACATCACCCGAACATCATTCTAGACGGGAACAAGGTCAGTAGCCTGAAATGAAACACATGACCGTGAAAGGGTGGGGAGGGAGGGAAGATACTCGCCTCCTGTCTTCATATAATCAATATTTTCCGTCACAAGCTAGGAAAATCTCGAATTATACATCAGACAGGAGGCTCATATCTTATGCAAGTTCAAAGCTCAATACAGTATTCATACATCATTGCGAATAAAAACATTATCTCTGAATCATACATTATAAGACAGACATAGCGACATGTTCCTCCGGTCTGAAATAAAAGAGGCGGAAAACTGTCTCGGAAGACCAGTCGGCCGCCAGAAGGAGGTCTGAAAGAGATCCTCCGGTGGTCACCACCTTGGTAGCCATGGCTCCTCTGGTAGAGTGAGCCCCGAACAGGGCGACGTCTATGCCCGCCATAGCCATGGTTGACTTAACCCAGCGTGCCAGTGTGGCCGGGGAGACCGGTTGATGAGGTCTCACGTAGGATATTAAGAGTTGCGAAGAACCCGAGGTTCGTAGGTTGTTCGTGCTAGCCTCGTAAGCTTGAAGGCACCTGACCACACAGAGTCGTGGGTGTGCCGGGAAAAAGGGGTAGAACACCGAATGTAAGCCAGTTTTGGTTCTGCGGACAACCGTGAACCTTACCCCGTGGGGTGAAAACTGACGTCTAGAGATGTCCAAGGCCCTAACGTCTGACACACGCTTGACGGAGATCAGGCATAGCAGGACCGTAAGTTTGAATGACAGTAGTTTGAGGGACAGCGAATCGTTATCTTCCCATTCTGAGAACATGTCAAGGACCTTGGAAACATCCCAGGTGGACTGATATTTGGGGCGAGGAGGCCGTTTGAACCTGATGCCTCGAAGCAGTCTGCAGATTAGAGGGTGTTTACCGATTGGCAGGGAATCCACCGGATCGTGGTAGGCTAATATGGCAGACCTGTAGACATTGATGGAGCTGTAAGACCTGCCGGAGTTAAAGGAATCCGCCAGGTAATTTGCTACGACGGTGACAGGGGCGCGTATGGGATCAGCCTGCCGTTGGTCACACCAACGTACCCAGAGTTGCCAGGCTGATCGATATGCCGATCGAGTCCCAGGGGCCCAGGCCACGGAGAGGAGATCTCTAGCTGAGCTTGAAAGGCCGACGTGCGTGTCCGGCAACCCGAGATCAACCATGCCAATAGCGTCAGTGTGCCCTCTTCTACCAGAGGGTGAACGCCTTTGGTCGGGTGTGACAGGATGTGAGGGCATTGGGGAAGGAGTCTGGGGTGGTCTATGGCCAGGTCCAGGAGGAGAGGGAACCATGGTTGTGTCGGCCACCATGGCGTGACTAGAACTATCGTCGCCTTCTGGCACATAGTCTGCAGTAGGGTCCTGGGGATCATTGAAAATGGGGGAAACGCGTAGTGTATTCCCCCTGTCCAAGAGTGACGGAAAGCGTCTACTGCCGAGGACCCTGGATCCGGTCTCCAACTGAAGAAACGGGGTAGCTGGTAATTGAGACGAGAGGCGAAAAGGTCTATATCCAAGGGGCCCCAGAGTAGATTGAGCTGGGCGAAGATCGAACGGTCCAGGCACCAATCGCTGGCGTCGATAAGATATCGGGAATTCCAGTCCGCGACCGTGTTGGAAGTACCCGGAATGTATTCCGCCATGAGGATGATGTCTCGATACAGGCAGAAGTGCCAAATCTCTGCGGTAATGTCTGCCAGCACTTTGGATTTGGTGCCCCCTAAGCGGTTGATGTATTGTACCGCTGCAATATTGTCCATGCGTAATAAGACACAACAGTTGGACCGTTCCGCTAGGAAACTCTGAATAGCGAATAACGCCGCCAGGAGTTCCAAAGCGTTGATATGCAAAAGGGATTCCTCCTTGGACCAGGTCCCTCCTGTTGAGGTTTCCCCCAGGCGGGCACCCCAGCCCCGGCGGCTCGCGTCCGATTCTAAGACAACGTCCGGGCGTGAGTTGAAGATCGTCTTGCCATTCCACTCGATGGCGTATCGGAGCCACCATCGTAGTTCGACTTGGGCTTCCGAGGAGAGGGGAACCTCGTCCGCATATCGGAGTCCTTGGCGGAGGTGTAGGATTTTTAGCCTCTGGAGGGCCCTGTAATGCAGGGGGGCCGGAAAGATGGCTTGGATGGATGCCGCAAGCAGGCCTACTATGCGGGCCAGGACGCGTAGGGACAAGAACCCTTTGCGGAGTACCGCCCTGATCTCCTTGCGAATCAGTGCTAATTTCTCGCTGGGTAGGCGAAGGACAGCTAGATTGGTGTCCACGGAGAAACCCAGGAACTCCATCTCCTGGGCCGGGACTAGCACAGACTTTTCCTGATTGATCAGGAAGCCCAGACCTAGAAGAAGATTGATCGTCCAATTCATGTGGTGGTATGCTTGGGTCTTGGAGTAAGCTATAATGAGGATGTCGTCTAGATATATGATCAGACGAACTCCTCTGGACCTCAGTGATGCCACAACAGGTTTCAAGATCTTTGTGAAACACCACGGGGCGGATGACAGCCCGAATGGGAGGCATGTAAATTGCCATGTGCGTCCCCACCACCTGAAGCGGAGAAGGTGTTGTGATGCCTGGTGTACGGGGACGGTGAGGTAGGCGTCCTTTAGGTCCACTTTTGCCAACCAGTCTCCCGGGACGAGGAGATCTCGGAGGCAATGGATGCCCTCCATCTTGAAGTGTCGATAGGTGACATGTTGGTTCAGGTCCCGAAGGTTTATAACCGGGCGGTAACCTCCCCCTTTCTTCTTGACTAAGAAGAGGTTGCTGAGGAAACCTGGGGAGGAGGGGTCGACCTCGATAACGGCTCTTTTGGATATCAGTTCCCGGAGCTCGTTGTCTACAAGGGCCACATTCTGTTCTGCAAACCGGATGGGGGGTGGAATCACTCCCAGAGTCGGTGTGGATATTAAATCTATCTGGAAGCCTGTCACTGTATTTAATATCCATGTGTCTGCCGTAATCGCAGACCAAGCGTGGGTAAAAAACATTAGACGGCCCCCCACAGGTGTGAGTGGCAATGGAATGCGTGTGGTACGTACCGGAATATGGGCGGGAACGAGGATATCCTCTCTGGCCGCGTCCTCTCCAGGGTCTGCCACGTGGTGGGAAGAAGGGTGCGGGTTGCGCAGTGGTGGAGTACTGAGCGGGAGCCTGAGTGAAGTGAGATTGGGCAGTTGACCTCTGAAAGGGTCTGCCGGAGTTATAGCGGCCGGCAGAACGGCCCCTACTTCTGCCGGCCCGGGAAAAAACTCTATTGTTGCCTGATCTCTTGAGTGATGTTTGTGCCTTGTCAAGGCTGTTAAACATGCCCACAAATTTATTTATGTCTTTAACCAGGGAGTCGCCAAAGAGCATGCCCTCTGCTGAGGGACCTGGTTCTGATTCTGCCAGGTGGGCCAATTGCGGATCGAGCCGCATAAGGATTGAGCGTCTGCGCTCGACGGAGCAGGCGGTATTGGCACTGCCCGTCAGACATATGGCCCTTTGGGCCCATCCCCGTAGTTGGGTTAGGTCAACTGCCTGACCAGTGGTTGCGGCTTGTTCCGCTAGATTAAGGATCTTGGTCAGGGGTCCGAACAGATCCAGGATACGGTCTTGGATGTTTTTGAAAGATCGGTCTATCCCCTTCTTGGGAAATTTTCCTGTTTTCAACAGATATTTTGTTAAAATGGGGTCGACCTCAGGTGTCATGACCGCTTTCATGGGTATGTGGGGGCGAGGACATTCCGCTCTCAGCTTGTTGCGGTTGGACCTCTCTAGGGGTCTGCGTGCCCAAAGTTCGATGTATTGGGACACGTGGGGAAGGGGTGACCAGTCCCCAGAGCGGGGGTGAGAAATGGCATCCGGGTTGAACAACGGTTCACCCATGGCATCAACAATATCTTTGCCCTGGTTGTCAGGGTTGGCCTCCTGTAGGAGTGCCGGTGCCCCCGCATCCTCCTCTTTGTAATAAAAATAATCATCAGACCCTGAGACTTCGGATTCATCCGACTCAGCGGATGAATCGTCGTCTGACTCGAGGACATACGAGTCTGGTTTGGCCCGTTTGGCGGGTCCGTGCCTCTTATGTGACTCCCTGAGGCCCAGGGGTTGAAGGGGGTCTGAGGAATGCGTGGGGTGGCAGTCCGTGTGGGGATCTGCTCCGAGCATATTTTTTACTTCCCCTGCCGGGGAGTCATAACCCGTCACCGTGTGCTTCCTCTTTTGGGAGGATTTACCCTTTTTTACGGTGGGTTGTGTGTCATGTGACATGGGTACAGGTAAGCTGGGGGCTTGTGTTGCTCCGGAGGAGGAGGCAGCTGCAGTTAAAGCTGCCTGTATGGATCTATGGATGAGATCCTGGATCTGGGCAGTATTCAGGATTTGTGCTGAATCCAGCACCATTTCCTGAGCTGTGGAGAGGGGAGAGCCTTCTTCAGTCATGCTGCTGAGAGTAGTCAGCGCTGTGCAGAAGGAAGGTAAGGTTATATTACAGGAGTGGGCTAGTACTGAAGACAGGGAATAAAATTCCCAGAAACTAACTAAGGATGGCTACTCTACCTAGTTTGGTTCTCACTGTCTGTGTGTGTCCAGGCTCTGTCTCCAACCACCGCGCCGACTGGCATGCGATGGGAGGAGGGCTTGAGGGAATTGTGTATTCCAGGGCGAAGTCTCACGAGATTTCAGCCCTGGAGTGCTGATTGGATGGCGCCGCGATGGGTACCGCCCCCCCTCGGTCTGCGCGCGTCGCGATTGGACGAGGGGAGCGGTGTTGAGGATAGGGTACAGGGAGGTGAAGGGTCCACCTCCCTGTACGCGCGAACGCTGTCCTGAGGGGAAGGAGGAAGCCAAGATGGCTCCTCAGATCGCAAGACAGGGAGGGGGAAAAAAGGAACAGGGCGCAGAGCGGAACTGCCGACGAGCGCAATCACAAGGTGGGGGCTAGGGAGAAACGGCACAGAGGCAGTAGAGTGGTAGGAAAAACGCAGAGGTGACGAGAAGTCAGCGCCAGAAAAACTCGGTGGCAACCCCAGAAAGTGCAAGGGACCCCGGAATGTTAACTGACAGCTCCCAATATAGGAAGCAGGCATACACCTACAATATATATAAATAGAATTCTGACAATAGTTATCAGTCCACACAAATCAATGTACAATCAGCAAGAGACATTGTTAGTACTTATCTTATAGCTCCGCCGTGAGCAGAAAGAAAGAGGAGGATTCAGGACAGAACGAGACATTTATAGAGACTTTAGTAGGAGGGGCTAAGACCCAGGGCTGCTGGGATACGTAGTTCCTACTGTTTTTTCTTTACTACTTACGTTAAATGGTTTTACTTTGGTTTACACTATCTGCTGTGAGCATTAATAAAGAAAGGATTAATGCATAAGATATGAGCCTCCTGTCTGATGTATAATTCATATTACATGAGATGGGACATTAATAATGCTTCATATTGCAGGACTGAGATATCACAAGGAGTCATGATGACATGACCAGGTCAGCCAGTGAGTCATACCTTTTGTATAATAGGCTATTGAAATATCCTAAGGTGTTGGCTATTCAATGTAAAGACACCCACTCTCACTGCCATTGTGTGACAAAGCTGTATAGAGAACTTATTCAACAGATGTCTGTGTTACTATTCAAGGTTAATTGAACCCTATTGATAATACGGTGCCGTCATGTCTAGCTACCAATTAAAGAATTATCCTCAGTGAGTGAATAGGGGGGTGGAGATTGCATTGTCCTGTGATAAACTGCATTATGCTTGAGACTGTATAAGAAGCTGAGAAAAATACCAATAAATTGTCATATCTTTGGAAGCAAGAACGGAGCGCTGTCTCGTTTATTCTGGGAAAGGATATGGATCGTGTATGCAATATTGTCGGAGTGTGTCAGATAAGCTTGTCGTGGTTGGATGGAAGGTTGTAAGCGGTGGTAACCGTTACAGGACCCATACATGATTGACATCTCGCTGGGAGCTGTGGACTTTGAGTATCGAACGAGTGGAAGCAGAGCCACCAGTGGTGGCCCATCCAATAGAGGACCATGGGTGCTGCCCCTCCTATCCATGTGTCCACCCCCCTAAACTACATGCTGATTTCAATCAGTTTTTTTTTTTGCATGTGAAGCATAGGCTTCAAAAAAGGGTGGGCTCAGGGTGCAGGAAGCCGGTCCTGAGACACATCCGATTGGCTGAAAGGACAGGTGATCCTATTGGATCCCTAGGAGGAGGAGGGAGGAGACACACAGTGGAAGCCTCCTTGATGCAGAGGAGGAGACTGCGCATGACCTAGATGGGGTAGCTGACCGACCGCCAGTAGGGGGGGGGTTGGTTCGCAGGGTCCGACCGGGAGAGGGGTTATTGACCTTTTCTTACTGGTGAGGTCTATTCAAACAGGTGAGAGGACACCCATGTGGTGTGGTGATTGGCACTGTGGTGTATGTTTTCTGTTAAGCCTAAGATCTGTTCTGGTGGATGGGATAACAAAGTCACAAAGATAAACTATATTGGATTGTTATGGCCTTTTTTTATGGACTAATGCGTGTGATTTTTTTTTTTTATGATTTATATGCATTTTTGCACATAATTGGCTGTGTGTTATTTAAGTCTGATACACTTGTATATTTATATATATATATATATATATATATATATATATATATATATATATTTTATATATATATATATAGCCGGATTCATCTTTATGGCGCCGTAGCGTATCTTCTTTACGCTACGCCAGTGCAACGCAGAGAGGGAAGCATGGAATTCACAAAGTAAATGCTCCTAACGTTGCGCCGGCGTAGCGTATAGTCGTAAGCGTAAGGCAGTGGAAGTGGGCGTGATACATTTTAATGAAGCGTGACCCCATGAAAATGATGGGCTGAGCTTCAGACAAGTACTTAAAATGAACTGCGCATGCGTCGTACCTTGGACATATCCCAGTGCGCATGCTTACAATCACGTCAAAACAACTGGCTAAGATATGTCGAATCACTGCCTACGACGTGAGCGTAACCTACGTAAACTACGTAAAATTTGACGTCGTTCGTTCCCTGGTCCATACCTTTGCATTAGTTGCGCCTCCAAAATGGGGAATAACTTTACGCCGGACGTAAACCTTACACAAATCACTTAAAAAACATGCGCCGGGCGCAAGTACGTTTGTGAATCGGCGTATCTCCCTCATTTGCATATTTGCATCGAAAATCAATGGGAGTGCCAAAAGCGTCCAGCGTAAATATGTGCCCACTATATGCCGGCGTAGGCAAGTTACGTCGGTCGGATGAAGCCTTTTTTTCGACGTATCTAGCTTTGTGGGTCGGGGCATAGATACGACGGCGCACATTTGTACTTACGTTGGCGTATCTGGAGATATGTCGGCGTAAGTGCTTTGTGAATCCGGGCCATAATGTTTTTCTATGCGAGAGGTGAGCACTGCACTCTTATTTATGCAATATCAATTGTTTTGCTTCTTTTTTTTTTCACAGGTGGTTAAATGCATGTGGTGTTAGCTGCCACCTTTTATATAGGGTGTATACCAGTGATATGCAATTACCGGACCTCCAGCTGTTGCAAAACTACAAGTCCCATCATTCCTCTGCCTCTGGGTGTCATTCTTGTGGCTGTCAGAGTCTTGCTATGCCTCATGGGATTTGTAGTTCTGCAACAGCTGGAGGTCCACAAATTGCAAATCCCTGGTGTATACCATGGGTGCCCAGCCTGTGGCTCTCCAGCTGTTGCAGGACTACAAGTCCCATGAGGCATTGCAAGACTGTCAGTTAAACAAGCATGACTCTTAAAAACAGAGACATGATGCGACTTGTAGTTCTGCAACAGCTAGCGGTCCACAGGTTAAGCACCCATGGTGTATACCCTGAAGAATTAACAAATTAATGAATTATTATTTTATATATATATATATATATATATATACTGTGTGTGTGTGTGTATATATATATATATATATATATATATATATATATATATACATACATATACTGTGTGTATATATATATATATATATATATATATATATATATATACATATACTGTGTGTGTATATATATATATATATATATATATATATATATATATATATATATATATATATATATATATATATATATATTTTAATTTATTTACACCTACCTATTGAAATAATTTGGGATTTATGTTATTGGATACAATAGAATTATTGTCAAGTTAACTGATGCATGCTGATGTTGCTAAATCTGACCTCAGCTTGTATGCATCAGTGACCTCTAGATATGCACAGGTTTTATTTTAGAGCTGTGTGATGTGACCTTTTTATATAGTAAAATGTAACACTGTAAAATTCTGTTAGTATATACAATTGGTGGTTTCCAAAAACTGAGTAACCATTTTAAGAAAAGAGACTGCAATGCATCTAGGGTGCTCCTGTCTGTGTATACAGTCCATAGCTTGTTGCCATGGTGACTACGGATGGGTATTATATAAAAGTGTTCAAGTGTAATTGTCTCTGCTGCATCAGTGCTAAGCACTCTAATCTGAACAGATCATGGTTTTGTTGGCGAGTGAGATATTGTATGTTCCCCAGAAAGATATTCTTTTATTTAAAATATTGTATTGTGTTTCTAAGCCTACATTCTGAATTTAAAGCAGTGTGTGACATTGAAAATACACCATTCATACCACAGCCCGAGTAAAAGCTAAAGTGATGTTTATGGTTAACATCCCAAATTGCTTTTATATGAGATGTCAGCTGTAAATTCTACCTGACCTCCCTATATCTAAAATGGTTTGAAAGTGTATGAAATACGGTATTATACTAAACTGCATGTGACCATTCACAATCAACCAGAGGTCTGTGCTAAACGTTAAAGCATTTCAACAATGATGAGCAAAATTCTTAAAAATACTATAAGCATGCTTTGTGACAGCAGATAGTTTACTCTTCTATAAATACATCCATTTTTCATCTGGCTATATAAATGGCAACTTTATAAGGGCATGTAAAAAAATAGAAAACGTTTTGTGGTCGTATCTTTTCATTTAAAAAAGCCGAACTCCAGTCAAAAATATAGTGTTGTTAGGGGAATATTAACCACTTGATTACTGGGTACATACTGTATACTCCCTTACTGCCCAGGCCAATTTTCAGCTTTCAGCGCTGTCACTCTTTAAATGACAATTGCGCGGTCATGCTACACTGTACCCATATGACATTTTTATAATTTTTTTCCACACAAATAGAGCTTTCTTTTGGTGGTATTTTAATCACCACTGCGTTTTTTATTTTTTGCTAAACAAACTAAAAAAGACTGACCATTTTGAAAACAAACAGTTTTCTCCTTCAGTGATGTGCGCTGATGAGGCTGCACTGATGAGGCAGGACTGGTGGTCACTGATCAGGGGGCACTGATGAGGCTGCACTGCTAGGTGGCACTAATGAGCACTAATGGGTGTCACGGATGGGCACTGATGAGGCAGGACTGGTGGGCACTGATAAGGAGGCACTGATGAGGCTGTACTGATAGCTGGTACTGATGGGCATTGATAGGCGGCACTTCAGGGCACTGAGAGGTGGCACTGCTGGGCACTGATGAGGCAGGACTGGTGGGCACTGATCAGAAGGCACTGATGAGGCTGCACTGAAAGGTGACACTGATGGGCACTGATAGGTGGTACTGATTGGCAGCATTGATGGGCACTGATAGGTGGAACTGGTGGGCACTGGTCAGTAGTACTGATGGGCATGATTAGCAGCACTGGTGGTTCCTGTGTGGGACCAATGTCCCTTTTCAGAAGCCGGTAATCAGCTTTTTTTTTCTCCTCACACTGTCAGCACTGATGAGGTAGGGCTTTTGGGCACTGACCATAAGGCACTGTAGAGGCTGCATTGAAGTACATTGGTAGGTGGCACTGAAGGGCACTGAGAGGTGTCAATGATAGGCGGAATTGATAGATGGGCACTGGTAGGTGGCACTGATATTGTGCTGGTATGGATTTAGTATGCATTGTATACTAGCACATTATGTGAAACTTACTGTCACGAACCTGGTCAGAGGCCAAAGTGTTGAAACGGCTCCCCTTGCGGCTGAGTGCAGAGCACCACTGAAGGTGGTACAGGGAATGCAGTGCCCAAGGAAGCATGGGTTGCCAGTTGTAAAGCTGCAGAGCCGATCACTGGATGGTAGCAGGAACAAGCAGGATGTGCTGTAGGGCAAGTTTCCTTAACCCCTTCCAGACCAGCCACGTGGCGAGTAACTCTTAAATCCTGGCTAGTAACTCAGGACTTGAATTCTTGAGCCCTGGCCTATGGAGATTTCTAAGTACCATAATTTGTCACCATTCCATGAGTGCGCGCAATTTTAAAGCATGACATGTTAGGTCTATTTACTCGGCGTAGCATCATCTTTTCACATTTTACAAAAAAATTGGGGTAAGTATTGTGTTTTTTTATTTAATTCATTAACCACTTAAGGACCGCCTACTGCACATTTACGTCGGCAGAATGGCACGGCTGGGCACATCAACGTATATATACGTTGGTTTTAGTACCCAGCCGTGGGTCGCGGGCGCGCGCCCAAGACCCGGTCCGAAGCTCCAGGACCGGGACCGCGGGATTCGCGGACCCGATCGCCGCTGCAGTGCGGCGATCCGTCCCTGGAGCGGAAGAACGGGGAGAGCCGTGTGTACACACGGCTTCCCCGTGCTTCTCTGTGGCCGGAGCATCGATCGCGTCATCCCTGTAACAGGGGGACGCGATCGATGACGTCACATCTACAGCCACACCCCCCTACAGTTGTAAACACACCATTAGGGCACACATTCCCTACAGCGCCCCCTGTGGTTAACTCCCAAACTGCAACTGTCATTTCCACAGTAAACAATGCAATTTAAATGCATTTTTTGCTGTGAAAATGACAATTGTCCCAAAAATGTGTCAAAATTGTCCGAAGTGTCCGCCATATTGTCGCAGTCACGAAAAAAATCGCTGATCGCCGCTATTAGTAGTAAAAAAAAAATAATTAATAAAAATGCAATAAAACTATCCCTTATTTTGTAAACGCTATAAATTTTGCGAAAACCAACCGATAAACGCTTATTGCGATTTTTTTTACCAAAAATATGTAGAAGAATACGTATCGGCCTAAACTGAGGAAAAAAAATGTTTTTTTATATATTTTTGGGGGATATTTATAATAGCAAAAAGTAAAAAATATTGAATTTTTTTTTAAATTGTCGCTCTATTTTTGTTTATAGCGCAAAAAATAAAAACCGCAGAGGTGATCAAATACCACCAAAAGAAAGCTCTATTTGTGGGAAAAAAAGGACGCAAATTTTGTTTGGGAGCCACGTCGCACGACCGCGCAATTGTCTGTTAAAGCGACGCAGTGCCGAATCGCAAAAACCCCTTGGGTCATTTGCCAGCGTATTGGTCCGGGTCTTAAGTGGTTAAAGTGTATTTTGCAAAACTGCTGCGCAAATGTCATGTGACATAAAAAATTGCAATTAATTCTAATTCATTTCCTAGTAAACAAAAAGTGCTAGAAAAGCCTGGTTGGCAGGTGGTTAAAAGTGTACAGCGCTTCACTTTTCCCACATTTTTTTTATGTTACAGCCTTATTCCAAAATGGATTAAATTCATTATTTTCCTAAAACTTCTGCAAAAAATACCAATGTGAAAGAAGTCTGTTTGAAATCTTTGCAAGTTAAATAAAAATAAAAAACAATAAGTAATCACATGCATACATAAGTATTCAATACTTTGTTGAAGCACCTTTGGCACCAATTATAGCCACAAGTCTTTTTAAGTATGATGCTACAAGATTTGCACACCTATTTTTGGGCAGTTTCTCCCATTCTTCTTTGCAGGATCTCAGTCTCTATCAGGTTGGATGGGGAGCGTCAGTGCACAGCCATTTTCATATCTCTCCAGAAATGTCCAATGTCCATCTGGGCTCTGGCTGGACCACTCAAGGACATTCACAGAGTTGTCCCATAGCCATTACTTTGTTATCTTGGCCATGTGCTTAGGGTTGTTGTTCTGTTGGTAGATGAAACTTTATTCCAGTCTGAGGTCCAGAGCACCCTGGAGCAGGGTTTCATCAAGGATGTCTCTGTACATTGCTGCATTCATATTTTCCTCAATCCTGACCAGTTTCCCAGTTCTTGCTGCCAAAAAACATCCACACAGCATGAGGCTGCCACCACCATGATGCTGCCACCACCATGTTTCACTGTAGGGATGTATTGGCCAGGTGATGAGCAGTGCCTGGTTTCCAGACATGACGGTTGCCATTCAGACCAAAGAATTCAATCTTTGTTTCATCAGACCAGAGAAATGGATTTCTCATGGTCTGAGAGCGCTTCAGGTGCCCTTTGGAAATCTCCAGATGGGCTGTCATGTGCCTTTTACTGAGAAATGACTTCCGTCTGGCCACTCTACCATACAGACCTGATTGGTGGTATGTTGCGGAGATGGTTATTCTTCTGGAAGATTCTCCTCTCTACACAAAGAAATGCTGAAGCTCTGTCAGAGTGACAATCAGGTTCTTGGTCACCTCCCTGACTAAGGCCCTTCTCCCCCAATTGCTTAGTTTGGCCGGGTGGCACACTCAAGGAAGAGTCCTGGTGGTTCCAAATGTCTTCCAATTACGGATCATGGAGGCCACTGTGCTCATTGGGACCTTCCATGCTGCAGAAATGTTTCTGTACCCTTCCCCAGATCTGTGCCTCGATTCAATCTTGTCCCTGAGGTCTACAGACATTTCCTTGGGTTGGTTTGTGCCCTGACATGCACTGTTAAAGAGGAAGTAAACCGTCTTTAAAAAAAAAAAAAAAAAACACACCCTGCATGGCAAAGGAATAATGAGCTAGTATGCATAGCAGAATACTTACCTGAGATCGAAGCCCCCACAGCAGTGCTCGGTCACCTCCGTCTGCGCCATCTCTCCACGAGTCACGTCCACATATGGCGGCTCCGGCGCTGTGACTGGCCAGAGCTGCGATGACGTCACTCCTGCATATGCGTGTGGGTGCCGCCACTAACGGCATGATCGCCATTAGACATTGGTGCCTTTCTTTTGCAAATATCTCCTAAACCATGTAGGTTTAGGAGATATTTGTTGCACCTACAGGTAAGCCTTACTGTAGGCTTACCTGTAGGTTAAAGTGGTCTGTGAGGGTTTACAACCAATTTAACTGTGGGACCTTATACAGACAGGTGTGTGTGCCTTTTGGAAATCATGTCCTATCGACTGAATTTACCACAGGTGGACTCCAATCAAGTTGTAGAAACACCTCAGGGTCCTTACACACGGAGCGGTCCGTTTTTCGGTCCGCTCCGTGTGTCTGTCAGCTCAGCGGGGGGTCTCCGCTGAGCTGTCGGGCGGACGGGGCGGTCCCCGCACACTGTGCGGGGACCGCCCCGTCTCTCCTCCGCTCTCCCCTATGTGGAGTCGGATGGAAACGGACCATCTGTCCGTTTGCATCCGGTCCGTTTGCCCGGACGGAAGAAAAATAGGACGTTCTTTCGTCCGCAAAAACGGATGCGGATCGAGCGGACTTTAGCGGATGCATCATCCGCTAACGGATCCGCTCCCATAGGGACCCATTACAAGTCCGTAAACGGACTTGTAATGAGCGGACCGTTCGTCCGCTAGTGTGAAAGGGCCCTCAAGGATGAGCAGTGGAAACAATTTGCACCTGAGCTCAATTTTGGGTGTCATGGCAAAGGCTGGGAATACTTGCGTACATGGGATTTTGTTTTGTTTTTTTATTTTTAAAACATTTCAAAAGATTTCAAACAAACTTCTTTGGTGTTGTCATTATGGGGTATTGTTTGTAGAATTTTGAAGAAAATAATGAATTTAATCCATTTTGGAAAAGGGCTGTAACATAACCAAATGTGGAAAAAGTGAAGGGGTGAGAATACTTTCTGGATGAACTGCACATATGCAGGTGCAGCCTGAAGTATTTCCAGGAATGGTCTGTGGTGTGCAAAGAGTGGAAACTGTTCTCCTTTTTTTTAAAAAAAGGACATTAAGTGCATTAGCTGAATTTCTTTTACAGATTTGTAGTTCAAATAAAACAAAACAGATCATTTAAAATACAGTCATGTGTTTTATTGTGTCCATATAGTGTTTGCCAAAAAAGTCAGGGGAAATATACAGTATAATACATCATTTAAATTTTAACTTAATAGCAGGTAGACTGGTAACAGTGCAGCCACATTAAAAGCATTGTAAGGAGCTGCAGACAATAAACAGAGCTTACAATGCACTGGATATGTCTGACACTAGATACAGGTCATTGCTGGTTACTATGGCAACTGGATGATGGGGAGTAAAGAAAACCTAACAATGAACCTTGCAGTTCACTTTACGTAGCTTTCTGTGAAATGGCTAATTTAGCCTGTATCTTTTATTTTTTATAGTGTATTATGTATTATATTAAATATATACAGTATATAGGTACATTTTTGGAGCAAATATCTGCAGAGTTGCTTATCTTGCTTATCTATCTATCAGTCTTCTCATGAGAAATATGAATGTAATATAAGTAGGGATAAAACAACTAATCAAAAAATAGATTATGAAAATAGTTATCAACTATTAGTTCAACGATTAGTTGGCCTGCAAACAGAATGCATTATATGTTGACATATCAGGAAATACAGTGCAGCACACTTACAGCTCAATACACCCTCCATACATGTCAGTATATACAGTGCAGCACACTTACAGCTCAGTACACCCTCCATACATGTCAGTATATACAGTGCAGCACACTTACAGCTCAGTACACCCTCCATACATGTCAGTATATACAGTGCAGCACACTTACAGCTCAGTACACCCTCCATACATGTCAGTATATACAGTGCAGCACACTTACAGCTCAATACACCCTCCATACATGTCAGTATATACAGTGCAGCACACTTACAGCTCAGTACACCCTCCATACATGTCAGTATATACAGTGCAGCACACTTACAGCTCAGTACACCCTCCATACATGTCAGTATATACAGTGCAGCACACTTACAGCTCAGTACACCCTCCATACATGTCAGTATATACAGTGCAGCACACTTACAGCTCAGTACACCCTCCAAACATGTCAGTATATACAGTGCAGCACACTTACAGCTCAGTACACCCTCCATACATGTCAATATATACAGTGCAGCACACTTACAGCTCAGTACACCCTCCATACATGTCAGTATATACAGTGCAGCACACTTACAGCTCAGTACACCCTCCATACATGTCAGTATATACAGTGCAGCACACTTACAGCTCAGTACACCCTCCATACATGTCAGTATACACTGCAGGGGCGGCACATCCATTAAGGGAGCACGGGTGCTGCCCCCCTGTCCATCGCTGTATCCCCTATCCATGTATCCGGGCTCCTTACTCGTGTTGAGCGGAATACGCCATATTCGATTTCGCGATATTGCGCGAATATATAAAAGAATATTCGCGAATATTCGCTAATATCGATTATTCGTGATATTTTATCCAAAAAAAACTTTGCGAAATTTCGCTAATGCGAAAATGATTGCGAAATTCTCATAAACGGAGATCATTTCCTGTATTACTAAACTAATATGCACTAAACACTAACTCTACACTAACTCTACTTAAAAGAAAGGAGAATAAGGGGGCAAAAGAAGGGCGGAGAAGATAATCGCGCAATATTCCTATTGCGCGATTATCTTCTCCGCCCTTCTTTTGCATCAGAGCCAATCAGAATAACTTGAATATTCGGCAAAAGGAATATTGCGCAATGCGAATTTTCGGCAACATAAAAGAATCGCATCAGCTACTCGGCCCAGGGTCTCTCTCTAATCATACCAGCAATGCTTTTAGACGTCGATGGAGATCACTAGGATGTGATCTGTTTTAAAAATAAATTTGAAAAAATACGAATATTCGCCGCAATATTCGAGTTATTCGCGAATACTCGAATATGCAATATTCGTAGCGAATATTCGCAATGCGAATATTCGTGAGCAACACTACTCCTTACAGGACACTGGTGCCAGGATTCCAATGCAGAGGGGCTGTTTTTTTATTTTTTGCCTCACTGATTAGAGCCAGAGACTCTAATAGGCTTCAATATATTATGGGCTCCGGTCGCAGAGAGTGCGCTCCGAGCCCACCCATGTGTGTTACAACAGCGAATCAATATTCGCTGTTGTAACACTGATCCTCCTCCCGGCCAATCAGGAAGCGGGTTTTGACACCGGTCATGCGATTGGCTGAAAGGACAGGCGACCCTTTTGGACACCTATGAGGGGAGGAGCTGAAAGCTGCCATGGAGGAGAGGACTCTGAGCCTGCCACCCGCCACGATGGGGTAAGTGCCCTACCAACCAGCAAACGGGGGGGGGGGGGCTAATGAGTTAAGGCTGATTAGAGAGAATAACAGGGTTAATAACGGTTTAAACAGAGGAATAATTTAATAAAAAAGAAAAAAAAATTTTACTTGACAAAGTTCATCCCTTTGATCTGTAAATGAACAGAAAGATATGTTTTTTTTTTGTTTTTTTTTAATCTCTCTTTCAGTGCTGAGGAAATGCCGCATTAAGATCATGTGGGGGGTTGAATTGAGATCATGATCTTTTGCCAAATAATCGTGCAGATTTAATGTATATATCTTGTGTTATTCTCAGCGTAGATTCAATATTTTGTTCCCCAAACATATAGCTGGTTATTTGTATTTACCACTCCATTAAGATATGCTAGAATAAATAGTTATCTTTTTCATTTTGCATATTAACTAAATTATACACCACACATTTTTTAAAGTTTTATCCAATGAATCGAATATCAAAACAATAATTGGCCAACTAATTGATTATGAAAATAATCGTTAGTTGCAGCCCTAAAACCTAAGTCAGTGACTGGCCATACACAGAAAGACGCTGGAGTCTTGAGAAGCACTTGCTTCCCAGTACATCCATACAAGACATTCACTCGCTACCTTTACCAACCACCTGGTTACACCATGGAGATGGCAACCTGTGATCTGGGGATGACACTTGTGCGGCTTGCCCCGTACTGGACTTTTAACCACCTCAGTCCCCGAACGGACAGCCTTTCCGGCCCAGCCCCCACGCACACCTGTTCATATTTTCATACCCTATGGCAGGGCTCGACAAAATCCGGGTGCCAGATCGCAATTGCGACTAAAATTCGTGACCTGGTGCCTGGGGAAGAAAGCATAGGCCTGCAATTATCAATTACCGATGGCACGGCCCGACGCGAACGCGCGGCGGGGGAGGTGGGAGCGCACAGAGACACAGGATCATCCTGTGTCTCCATGCGCCCCCACCTTTCTCATCGCGTTGGGCCGCGCCGGCCGGTAATTGAGGCCACGGTTTTGCGGCCTTCTGCAGGCCTATTTTTCCCTTCTGTGATCTGGCGCCATCTTGTGGTGGCCGTTGGCATGACAAAACTAATGGAGCTTCCGCTGTGTTTTTACTGCCATCTCCTTCCCTAACTAGAACCCCCAAACATTATATATATTTTTTGTTCTAACACCCTAGAGAATAAAATGTCGGTCATTGCAATACTTTCTGTCACACCGTATTTGCGCAGCGGTCTTGCAAGCGCACTATTTTGGGAACAATAAAGTTCGGCAAATTTTTTTTTTTATTGTGAAAGATAATATTACGCCGAGTAAATTGATACCCAGCATGACACGCTTCAAAATTGCGTCCGCTCCTGGAATTGCGACAAACTTTTACCCTTTAAAATCTCTATAGGCGACGTTTAAAAAATATTACAGGTTGCATGTTTTGAGTTACAGAGGAGGACTAGGGCTAGAATTATTGCTCTCACTCTACTGATCGCGGCGATACCTCACATGTGTGGTTTGAACACTGCTTTCATATGCCGGCGCTACTCATGTATGCGTTCGCTTCCGCACGGGAGCTCGGCGGGACGGGGCGTGTTTGTGGCTCCTAACTTTTTTAGTTGTCAAACCCTGCCTTATGGCATCCGCCCCCGACAAAGTGTTTTTTACACAAAACGCGTCGGGCATTAAGGATGTAGCTTTATGCCTAATAGGATTCTATTCACATATATCCAATCATTCTTTATGACTCATACAATTTTACATCTATTTCTCAACATGTTGTTCTGTGCTGCGCAGTCTATATGTGTACATTATTATCCATATCGTTTGACTACTTTATTGCATTATTATGTGCTAACAACCTCTTACTATGTACATGTTTTAATGTTGGTTTCTATTATGTGCGGTTGTACATGCCACCCACAAACATGTGATACTATGTGCAGTTGCACATGCCACCCATATACATGTGATACATATTATTATGCACCCATGCAAATAAAATTTAAAGTCCCACATTTATTAAGTCAGTGACTTCATACCAGCCTTGAAAGGGTTACCAAACTGAAAAACAATGCCAGATTAAAGGTTTCCTTTTCCCTTTGATGCCCAGCATTCTAATGGTTTGCCTATTTTAGTTGCCTAGAGCATTCATCACCTTTGATCTTTTATCAGCTTAGGAGAAATGTTTGTTAGTGCATTAGAAACCAATGCTTCATTGGGCTTTCATTAAAGGTGCCATAACTGCTTTCTTCTCTTGCAGTGAAAGCTAACTAATGCGGACTGATCTACGCTTGTAAGATGGTTAAAATTTAGGAGATGGATCAGATACTACATTTAGATACAGTACCCTCAGTTTAAAGGTTTCTGTATATTTTTACTAAGTGAAAGTTACCTTCACAGAATATTCAAGCATTGCATGAAAGTTGTAGTTGTGGGAACAACCAAAATATTACACTTTAGTTTTTTTTACAAGTACCTGCAAAATCATTGATCTGCAACCTTGATGCTACCCAAATGCTGTCAATTGAACCCATTCACGCCTAAGGGTAAAACAAATAAAAAAGTGGTTGTAAAGCCTTAAGGTTTTTCACCCTAATGCATTATATGCATTAAGGTAAAAAACTGTCACGGTCTGGAGTCAAAAGTCAGTAGCAAAGATCGGTTGGCAGCAAGAGAGACAGGAGCAAGATATTGGCTGGTGAAGGCACAATATTCTGGCAACCAGAAAGTGCGGGGACATGGCTTTTATAGGAAGTTCATGGGAGGAGCAAAGGGTTCAAGGCAAACAAGATTTAAGACAAGATCATTCAAGGAACTATCCGAAGAACTGTCCAAGGAACTGTCCCGCATTCCAGGTGGCTCAGCAAGCAGAGTCACTACCAGACACACCAGAGGTCCCAGGTCCTAACAATAATCCCCTCTTCCCAGGATGTCCCCTGGACGTCTTAGGGCCAGGTTTCTGAGGAAACCTCTGGTGAAATTCCCTTGTTAAACTAGGGGCATGAACATTGTTTTCAGGCTCCCAAGAATTTTCTTCTGGCCCATATCCTTCCTATTAACCAAATATTGCAATTTGTTCCTAGAGATCCTGAAGTCAAGAATTTTTCCCACCAAAAATTATTCTTCACCCTGTACATCAACAGGTGGAGGAGGAGGATGAATTCTTCCAGAAAAAGTATTTTCATGAAACTGTTTGAGTAGCGATATATGAAAAACAGGGTAAATCTTCATACTTTGTCACCTACCTGAAAGGTGGGAATAGACCTACGGTGTCTGTCAGCATCCTTCTTGTAATATTCCTGCGCCTCCTTCAATGTATCAGTTACTTTCTCCTGGATCTCATGTAATGAAGTTAGTCTGTTGGTAACAGTGGGAATTGAAGTTGAGATAGGGAGATCAGGAATAAAAACTGGATGATACCCGGTGTTTAGGAAAAATGGGCTTTGGGAAGTGGAGCTATGTTTATTATAAGTGAACTCTGCTGTAGGAAGGTAGTCCACCCAGTCATCCTGGAGATAACTCACAAAACATCGAAGGTATTGCTCCAGAGTTTGATTGGTCCTCTCGGTCTGACCATTAGACTGCGGATGAAAATCTGAGGACAGATTAATTGTTACACCCAAAGCTAAGCAAAAACTTTTCCGAAATTTTGAGGTAAACTGTACCCCTCTGTCAGACACCACATCATCAGGAATTCCATGAAGTTTGAAAACTTCTCTAACCATTACCTCAGCAGTATGTTCGGCAGAGGGTACCCCCTTAACTGGAATGAAATGAGCCATCTTAGTGAGACGGTCAACGACTACCAGAATGGTGGTCATCCCTTTTGAAAGAGTAAAGTCGACTACAAAGTCCATAGAAATTGACCCCCATGGTCTTGATGGAACAGGCAGTGGTAGAAGTAACCCTAGAGGAGAAGATCGGGGTGTCTTATTGCGAGCACAGGTTAGACATGAAGCCACATATCTCTTTACATCTTTTTTGTACCCAGGCCACCAAAAGGAACGTGATAAGAGTTCCTCTGTCTTAGAAACCCCAAAATGACCAGCAAGTTTTTAGAGTCGTCTACCAACCTGAGGGCTTCTACTCAAACTGATTCAGGTACATAGAGGCAATGCGCTTGAGTCAAAAAAATATTGTTGTACTTGAGGTTAATGTCTGTAGGAGGATTTGTAAGAAGTTGGTAATTGTCATAACCCTCCTTGAGGAGATTAAGAAGTGTCTTTGAACTTGTGGCCCCTAGAAAGTTCTTTTGAGGCAGGATTGTACATTCAGAATTGCTTTCCTGGAGAGGCCCAGGCAACATCCGTGATAGGGCATCAGCCTTACCATTCCTTCACCCAGGGCGGTATGAGATAACAAAATTGAACCTGGAGAAGAAAAGGGTCCAACGTGCTTGTCTAGATGACAACCTTTTAGCAGACCTAATAAATTCAAAATTTCTATGATCGGTAAGAACGGTTACAGGGTGCTTAGCCCATTCCAGCAGATGCCTCCACTCAGAAAATGCTTCCTTAATTGCCAGCAGCTCCTTGTTTCCAATGTCATAATTCTTCTCGGCTAAAGACATCAGTCGAGAGAAATAAGCGCAAGGATGAAGCTGCATTTTTTCTCCAATTCGCTGAGAAAGGATAGCTCCCACAGCAGAATTGGTAGCATCTACTTCTACGATGAAAGGTAGTTCTGGATCTGGATGTACCAGTATTGGTGCAGAAGTGAAACGTTTTCAGTTTACTAAAGGGCACCCCTTTCTTTGTCAGCTGTGTAATTGGAGCAATTACCTTGAAGAAATTCCTTATAAACCTTCTGTAAAAGTTGGCAAATCCAACAAACCACTGTATCTCCTTAATATTCCTAAGGACAAGCCAATCCACCACTGCTTTGATCTTATCAGGATCCATGCTTACCCCGCATTGCTCTAGTTTAATGTAAAGTTTATTCCGCCGTAATCTCTCAAAAACAATACAGACATGTTTGCGGTGTTCTTCCAAAGTATCAGAGAAAATGAGAATGTCATCCAAATATGCTATTACAAACTGATCAAGCAAATCTCAAAAAGTATCATTATTAAAATGTTGAAAAGTTGCAGGAGCATTACAAAGCCCAAAGAGCATGACCGTTCACTGTGGAAGCCAATTAGAGCCAATTAGAGCCTACCACAATGATCACGTGACCCGAAATAAAGAGTTCTGGGTACCGATCTGTATATATATATATACAGATAGATCTAACTATCTGTGTGTGTGTGTGTGTGTATATATATTATATAAAATAATGTATATATAGATAATTTTTCTGTTTATCATTATTTTTTTATATATATAATGTGTGTGTGTATGTATGTGTGTGTATGTATATATATGTATATATAAAATTATATTTTATGAATCTTGGGATCACAATTTTTGAAGCGATTAAAAATCTAACATTGTCAGACTTGCCTCTGTTAAGACATCAAGTTTTAATTGCTGTCTGTTAGGTAGTTTCACTATTTGTACGATTGAGTATTGTCAAAGAGAGAAAACAGTAATGGGATATCCAAAACCGCACTGTGAAAATAAATGTTAACATATTGATTTATCAGAACATATTTAAGCCTTTAAAGCAGTTAGTAATCTTTCACATTAGATCATAAATCACACGTCCTCTTGATATGTACTGTACCCATATGGCTGTGGCATTATTTATTTATTAAAAAGCTTATAAAACAGCACAGTCTTGCACGCGTGCGTCGATACGCTGGCGGGATAAAAACGGTACAGAAAAGGAGCAGAAACTGCATCGATCAGACAAGTAACAATAAAACAGTGACGATCAGCGAATAATAAAAGATATGTAAAACTATTAAAATGTTTAAGTCACCCCAAAAGCCTGGATATATAGTCATGTTTTTAAATAGATACATTTAAATAGATATATTGTTGATCTTGACAACCTAACATGCTTGGAAATTGTGTTTTATTCTTTTAATTTGTCTTTTTTGTCTTTTTAAATGCACAGGAGCTGGAGTGACTTGTGTGGCAGTTTGAGGCCGGCATGATTGCCACTGGAGGCCTGTTGAGGATCTCTGCACGAAAACAAGATCCTCTCAGACCCCAAAGCCAAGCTCCAAAGAGAAAGCGGAAAGCAAAAAAGAAGCGCAAGAACGATGTGGTGGTAGTAAAAGGCAAACTTAAACTTTGTTCTGTCTCTGGATTAATTGCCCTATGTGGAATCTTGGTACTTTTGGTTGGAATAGCTATGGCTGTTATGGGATATTGGCCAAAAAGCAGTTCTGTTTATCATAGCAGTCTAGGGACAAATCAAGCCAAACTTTCATCAGGAGATATAAATTCTATCAGTGCAAATTCAAGCCAATCATGGAGCCATCACAACAGTCAAGGAGCTAATCGGAATGCCTTCAAAGTAAGTGATACAAACTTAACAAGAAGCCTTCAGCAAAAAACTTCACCTGGATTTCTTGCAGGTTTTTTTTCTGGATACTTGCACTCGGATAATCTTAAAGTTTTTGGTCCTCTAATAATGGGCATTGGAATATTTCTGTTTATTTGTGCAAATGCAGTTCTTCATGAAAACAGAGACAAGAAAACAAAGATCATCAACCTGAGGGATCTCTACTCTACAGTGATTGATGTTCATGGCATGAAATCTAAAGATGGAATTCCTTTAAATGGGTTTGTTAATTATGTGCAATCTCGAAGCATGGATGTAAAAGGTGGTGACACATTTGGTGCGTCAATGTTGGCCAAGAGCTCCTGGAATTCTGCTCTTGGTGGACCAATTTCCTTTTCTCCTCCTAATCTAAGGGAAGCAAGGACGTCTTCTCCTAAGGTATATCGACACCCAACTGAGCAAATAAACATGAATGAGGAGGTATACAGTATTTACAGGGAGAGGTCCAACTCTTCTTTACCATTTGACAGAATTTCAGGGAGAGATGAGGATATAGATTCCTTGTCTGAATCACCTGACCTAGAATGGGGTAGGAACAGTGCGTGTTCCATTGTCGGTCATTCCCTCAGTGCTTTTACACTGCCTATTGTCAAGTTAGATAGTTGTCTTTTGGAGAAGAAAGAAGAGCATGGGGAAGGGAACACAAGTGCCAAAGAAGTATCTAAGGGAGAGATTGAATTAAGTTTGACCAATTTTAGCCATGCAGACTTAAACTGGGAAATTCCCAAAACTCATAGAAAATTACCTTTAAGGCGCCAGAGCACAAGCTGTCTGCCTGACTTCAGGAGACCAATGTCACCTGGGCCACTGTCAGAATTGGGTAGCCAGTCATTAAGTAGCACAGATTTAGACTGTAGCCTTTTGGTGAGAGGCTCTCCATTTGGCAAAACAAAACCTGCTGTTCTTATGGATTCTCTTACTACAGCGCCATTGATAAGAAGAGATTCCCAAAGTTCAGGGTCTGACCAATCAAGCAATAAGGGCTACATTCATCTTGAGGAGGCAGGAACCTCCTTCGAGTCTATAGACACCTCAGCCAATAAAACTCAAGACTGTGAGGAAACAGAGGTTATAGACATTGAAATTCCCTCGGACGATACCAGCACAGAACAACATGTAGAACAGAAGCAGTACACTAATAAAGAAAAACTGTTGCTGCTCTGCAGGTCTCACGCTAAGTCTGATGACAATGGTGATGATGATGATATAGATAACACAAGTATTTAAAGCACACTTTGAGATTTGTCCATAGTTCTGGAACATGCTGTATTACAGGGAACTTGCCAATATCCAAAGATCTGCAGTGTCAACAGTTTTAGTATGTATTGGTAACCATCACCAACACCTGATTGTAACTGTATGTATGACTGAAACCAAACTGTATTAATAAACAGTGAACTAGCCCATCTTTAACTTTCAGTATGCATCAGATTATTTTTAACAGTAACTGTGCACTTCATTTTAGCTACAGTAGATATTATTTCCTGCTGATGGCATGTCAGTAATTGCTCGGTTATGGCGATTTAGTTTGGCTTACTGAAATGCTAAGGCAGCCAGTCTGCCTACATAGTGATAAACTGATTTATTTTTCTGAATAAACTGTTTTAGAGGTTTTATCATTTCTTTGCTAACATAATATTCAAATGAAGTCTAAAAAGGCAGAATACTAAAATAAAATTTAAAGGCAAAGGACATCAATTGAGTTTTCTTAAGTTGGACTGTTAAAATTTTATTTTCAAATAATTAAAATATTTCTGTATTATGCTGTTTTTATTGGTTATTAAATGACTAAAAGCATCATTATTATATTAAAAAAAAAAAAAAAAAAAAAAAGAAATGTTTACATTCAAATATATCACATGCACCAAAATGTATTTTTGTTATTCGTAGGTTTTTTGTTTTGTTTTTCTTTTTTACCTCTTGCAGTATTTTACAAATGGCATGCAATCTTGCTTACAACAAGCAGACTTGAAATGCAGATTATATAGTATATTTAGGAATCTTTTTGCTAGCTACCATAGAATTTAATTTCTATAAATGGAAATTAAGTGAAGTGCATGATAAAATGTATTTTTGCTACATTTCATATTTATTCAATGTAGATTTGCATCACTGGCCCATTTGTCAGAATGTCAGCCTTTTGATGTTTTCTATTATAAAGATTCTTTATTAATAACAATGCTAATACTAATAATATAAATAAAGATAAATAATTTATTTAAAAAGGTACAGAAGTATTGTTAAATATTATTAAACTAAACACCACGGTTTCCTTTTAGAACTTTTTATCTTATTTCGAACTTGACAATATGTGGGTTATATTTATGGTAAAATTGTAGCTATGTTTTTAATTGATAAGAAATGGCATTTTGATGCCTTATGTGCTTTTTTTTGTATTTAGGAGGTCCATTTACCCTGTTATATATCAGAGTATAATTAACATGTGTCCTTGTTCTGTGAATTTTTTTTGTACGCCACGCCAAAAATTGATATGCAGCCTTTTTATTTTACATATCATAAAGTATGTTATCACTTTTTGAAAAATACTGTAGCATTCCTAAACTACAGTATCCTTGAGTTTTCTAACCTTGTTGTTGAAAATTAGTTATGGTTCTTTAAGAAAATTAGGTTCTGAAGCTGTACAGATGTAATGGTGACTGCAGTTCATGAAAATGTTGTGCCTCATGCCAAAAAAAAAAAAAAAATCCTGCATACTGAAATTCTTTTAATCTGATTAAATTCCTAAAACCACATTTCTATACCATAATACGAAAAACTGTGAATAGTTACCATTAGCTGTACGCATCCAGTCCAAATTGGATACAGACTTGGGGTTTTGTGTTTTATGCAGGCAGAGCTGTATGTTCTAGTTCAAGCCACACTTCTACTGAAATCTCCTTAGTGACAGTAGCCTTGTTAATCAGAATGCCATCTGCTCAGCTTCCGAATATGCAGGTCAGGTATCCCATCCTGGCCCATTTCATGTTGTTCAAGTAATATGGTTTACATAGAGGATAATGTTCAAATGCTGCAGCCACACCTAGGAACTGTCCCAGTAGCTATCTATGTCTGGTTATTTTTCTATGCTTTCAATTAGAATTCAGCTTGAGGATCAATTCAGTAGATATTCTGACTTAAAGTGGAATTCCAGTCAAATTCTTATTAAGACTAAAACTACTCCCACCCCCATTCTAAGACTATTTTATCTACCCTGTAAAAGAAACAATGCTTATACCTACCTATTCTGAAGCTGCTCCGGTCCAGTCACATGATCAGGTTCCAGCGCCAACTTCAGTGTAGATAGGTAGCGGCAATGGCTGCAAAGCCTGGGTTATGACATCACAACCTATAGTCTTACTATCGGGCATCCATTGTTGGCTGTCCCTCCTCTACACTGAAGCCAAGCGGCTTCAGAATCGGTAAGTATACACATCTTTTCTCTTACAGGGTAGATAGAATAATCTTAGAATGGGGGTGAGAGTAGATTTAGCCTTAATTAGAATTTGGCTTAAATTACACTTTAAAGTGTATTTCTTGCACTGTATACTTGCACATTTCCTGTGTGGTTTTTTCCCCCCCACAACTGCATAAAAGTACCCGATGGTCCTGACAAATCCTGTGAGCTCCTAACTTTCTTTACTGATCTGACAATGCTGCCTCTGCTGTACTGGAATCCCAAGCAGTGTTGTCAACCCTGCCTGGGTTATTAACGGCTGGACTATAAAACACCCCCCTTATCCCACTAAGGGAGAGGTGTTCTACAGGCCAACAAGGGAGAACCCATGCCAGATTTAAAATTCCAGTTCAGCAAAAGTAGTGTTCAGCCGACAACACAATTTAAGAGTTCATTGCTTTTCTGGCAGGATCTACAAATATGGTTGTGTAAAGAGGGAAATGTGCATGGTTTGCAGAGATGTACCAGCTGTTTTTTCTTTGCCTAGACATACACTTTAAAGTGAATGTTACCCCAAAATATATTATTCTATCTGTAAGTTCATGTGGAAGTTTGTTAATGTGGCCTGCTTTCTTTTTCTTTCTTTGTTTCATGGGAAATAACTGTTGATCCTGCCATTTTTTTCAAATGAATTCTTGAAATAAGATAATATACATTAGGAAGTTCTTCTTCCTACTTCTATACACTAGCTATTAGTACATGCTCTAAGTCTAACCCCCATTTTCTATATTAGGCACTTATTTTTAGTTCATAAATCTACCCCTTAAATCCCTGATATTACATGACAACAATATCCTATATAATAAAAGGTTGCACACTTAACATCATCCCCTCTGGCCCCGTATGACATTGTTGGGCACTGGTAGTTGGTATAAGGTAAATATAGACACCATAAGGGGTCTAAAACAAGATGGTTTATTCTTTTACATACAGCACAGCAGTCATTCAACAAGGATTGCGACTCCCCATCTTGGACACATTAAAAAACAACTAATTCCTATTCTTTCTATTTCAGTTCTTGATTTACCTTTCAAACATTAGTACCTGCTCTCTGAGATTTTCATCATTCCCAATTATCTGCATTGTTTATGAAGTCTTATTTACTGAAAAAAATACTAGGGCAGTGCTAATTTACAAGAACAGCCTGACCCTATCAAGGACCAATATCATGTAGCAGATTTAGCATACCAATCCTGAATCTAAAAAGCATTGGTCAAAATTTTAATGTGAGAGAAAAGTATATTATTACAACTTGTGATCCATCATTTAAAGGTCTAAAAGATATACGTTTTCATTGGTTCTTGGCTTGTTGAATCAGTCTACGGGTCTCACTCCCCAACAAATTATTGAGATCTCCAGCTCATAAAAAATGACACCATCATTATGGCCATGTAATATAAGTTGGAGGCTCAGACTACTGCATGGAAACATCTCCATTATAGCCTCTGGGAGATGTAAGAAGCTAGCAAGTATTCAACTCTCCAAAAGCCATTTGTCAAAATAACTACTTTAGATAGCGCTAGTATTTTAAGTATAGTGATTTTTAATTCATAATTCATAAATTAGGATACATATGGTACAAACAATATAGACGTTGGCTGCCTTCCAACCATTCATTTACTACCTGAATTTCAAAGTAATAGTACCTCCTGTTTTGTGCCTCCTGTTCGGCTGTCACTATATAAAAGTGATGGATGATGTAGTCTTCGTGCATTAGATGATTTGATGGGTCTGCTGTGTTTTGGCTTACTTAGAATTTAGTTTTCAGTTAGACCCAGCTTTAAAGGGGTAGTTCCCCCAAAAAACTTTTTTTTTAACATTGATTGAGGCTCGTTTTGTCAAGGGGAATCGGGTGGTTTTTTTTTTAGAAATAAAGCAGTACTTACCGTTTTAGAGATGCATCGTCTCCGACGCTTCCGGGTATGGTCTTCGGGGAAGGGCGTTCCTATTTGATTGACAGGCTTCCGACGGTCGGGTACATCGCGTCACGATTTTCCGAAAGTAGCCGAACGACGGTGCGCAGGCGCAGTATAAAGCGGCACCGGCGCTCGGCTTCTAAGTACTGCTTAGATTCTAAAAGAAAGATACCCGATTCCCCTTGACATAACGAGCCTCAATCAATGTTAAAAAAAGTTTTTTGGGGGAATTACCCCTTTAAGTGGTAGTAAACTTTTTTTTGGACTTGTGCCTACAGATAAGACTAATGCCACGTGTACACGATCGGAAATTCTGACAAGAAAACCATTGTTTTTTTTATCCGACGGAATGTTGGCTCAAACTTGTGTTGCATACACACGGTCAAACAAAATTCTGACCGTCAAGAACGCGGTGACGTACAACACTACAACAAGCCAAGAAACATTAAGTTCAATAAATCCGAGCGTGCGTGTTTTTTTGCGCGTTAGAATTGCATACAGACGATCAGAATTTCCGACAAGAACTTTTCTTATCCGAAAAATTGAGAATCAACTCTCAAATTCTGTCAGAAAAAATCAGATGGGGCCTCCACTTGGACGGAATTTCTGACCAAAAGCTCACATCAAACTTTTCTTGTTGGAATTTCCGATCATGTGTACGCAGCATTACCTGTAGGTACAGTGAATATCTCCTAAACTTGTGATATTTAGGAGATATTCACATAGCATGTAGCTGGTGACGTCACTGGAACATGCACTCTGAAGGAGCGGCATACCTGTGCCATTCCTTTAGAGCAGGGATCTCAAACTGGAGGCCCTCCAGCTGTTGTGAAACGACAAATCCCATCATGCCTTTGCCTGTGGGAGTCATGGTTATAACTGCCAGCCTTGCAATGACTCATGGGACTTGTAGTTTTGCAACAGCTGGAGGGCTGTCAGTTTGAGACCCCTGCTTTAGAGCTATGGGCCATGCCCATGACTCCCGCACTCAGGCACGGGAGTGACGTCATTGTGGCTCGGTCAGTCAGGTGGCTGGAGAACGCAAACCCGTAAGCAAGACTGGATGAAGATGGAAGCCCTGTTACCAGTGACAGTGTACCACTGGAGGTTCTAAGGCAAATATTTAATAATGTGTTAGTATGTGATGCATATTATCACATGTTGCCTTTACCTTGCAGAATTTTCTTTTTCAACATGCCCAAGTTTACTACCACTTTAAGACTAGGCTGGTGTTTTTATAACTGCTGTGGAATAGGTTGCTATATACACTGCACAGACCACAGAGGACAGCAAGCCTGTTCCACAATATAGTGGATATTAACTAAATGTTGGAAATACAGCCAATGTCTTTTTTTCAGTGAAAGGACATTTATATTAAAATTAACCTTCCTTCCTAAAGTCTTCAATTCAGTTCTCACCAAGTTACTGTTTTAACCACTTGAGTCCCCACCCATTGTCAAATGACGGCGGCAAAGTGGCTCTAAAAATCCCAGCCGCCGTCATTTGACAGCATCGAGTCGTCCGGCCACTGGGGGGCGTGCGCGTCCCAGAGATGCCGATGCGCGTGCCTGGCGGTCGCGATGTCCGCCAGTTACCCGCCGATCGGCAGTTTTAAAACAGGGACGTGGAGCTCTGTGTGTAAACACAGAGCTCCACGTCCTGTCAGGGAGAGAGGAGACCGATGCTGTGTCCCTTGTACATAGGGACACAGCATCGGTCACCCCCCTCCCCCCACACAGTTAGAACACACCCAGGATACACATTTAACCCCTTCCTCGCCCCCTAGTGTTAACCCCCTCCCTGCCAGTCACATTTATACAGTAATTAGTGCGTATTTATAGCGCTGTTCACTGTATTAATGTGAATGGTCCCAAAAATGTGTCAAAAGTGTCCGTCGCAATATCGCAGTCCTGACAAAATTTGCAGATCGCCGTATTACTAGTAAAAAAAATAAAAAATAAAAAAATTGTCATAATTCTATCCCTTATTTTGTAGCCACTATAACCTTTGCGAAAACCAATTACTATACGCTTATTGCTAATTTTTTCTTTTTTTTTTTTTTTAAATGGGATATTTATTACAGCAAAAAGTAAAAAATATTGTGTTTTTTTTCAAAATTTTCGCTCTTTTTTGTTTATAGCGCAAAAAATAAAAACCGCAGAGGTGATCAAATACCACCAAAAGAAAGCTCTATTTGTGGGGAAAAAAAGGATGTCAATTTTGATTGGGAGGCACGTCGCAGGACCGCACAATTTTAATTTAAAGCGACGCAGTGCTGAAAGCTGAAATTTCGTCTGGGCAGGAAGGGGGTATATGTGCCCAGCAAGCAAGTGGTTAATGAGGCTTGCAAGCCTCACTATATGAACATGGGATTCCACTTGACATTCCTGTTACCACTATGTAGAAACATACTGCTCCCTACCAAACTGATCTTTGTACAATGGGGGTAGAGGAAATCCTTCAGTTTGGCTTGTGCATTCATTCCTGTAATTGGTTACAATTTGTATCTTTACTTTGTTTTCCTTTTATGAAAAATTAAAAAAAAAACGGTCTCATTTTCTAAATGATACCAGACAAACCATAGATGGATTCTATAGTAAACTCCAAGAGGGTTGTATATAAATTAAGGGGAAATTATGTGCAATGTATTTGCTTATTCTAAGGTCATGATAAAAATGCAACAGACCCAAAGCGCTCAACCATAGAATAAGCTAGCAGTTATATGTGGTTGTAACATGCATCCTATTGGCCCAGTCCCATGCTGCATGCAATCCACTGGATAAATGGAGATATCCGAAACAGAAGCACAAAGGCTATATGCTACACACAGGTAAGGTCAGGGTACCTGTGGGAAACAAGTAGATAAATTAGGAGAATGATGAATAAATAAATTAAAACTTGCTTCCATATAAACCATGAAGTAACATGTATTAATTATGTGGCCATTGATAAAGCACACAGTCTAGATAAAAACAGTTATTTGTGAACTACACAGTCTAATTTGTAAGCATCCTGCAAGCGGCCATCTTCCTGGTGGACTCCAGCTTTACTACACACCACACTGAGGTGTGCCTTCCCCACGGGACACCAATAGCTGGTCGGTCCCAACGAGCCTTCGGGCTGGTATGTGAACCTTGAACCTGTTTCCATCACAAGTGCTGGGCCCTCTTTTTAGTGTTTGAGGCTGGAGGAGAGTTTTATCATTTAAATTAGACTGTACCGTTCACACATGACTGTGTTTTTATCTAGACTGTGTGCTTTATCTATGGCCACATAATAAATGCTGCTTTGTGGTTTATATAGAAGCAAGTTTTATTTGTTTATTTATCATCCTCCAATTTATCTACTTGTTTCTCATGGATACCCTGACTTTACCAGTGCACAGCATATAGCCTTTGTTATTCTAGTGTCAGATAACTTGCTACCACTTGACAGTTTACACAGACACAAGTTAAATGCACTGCATCAGCTAATAGCTGCACTTTGTATGCTGTAAGAGCAGGATTAGGGTGTCTTTTCGAAACACCAGTCACATTTGGTTGTTTGATTGATTCTGTGTTGTCACAGGAACAAAATAATCACTCAGAGCACATTTAATCCCTGACAATGACTCAAAAGCAGTGAAACTTGTAGGACTGTGATGGGGAAGGGAATATTTTAGTTAGGATGAAAAGTGAAAAAAAATCTCAGAAAAGGGGAAAAAGGACAAAAAAATATAAGTGCAACATGGAGTCTATGCAGCAATTATTATGAGAATGAACAATATGAAAAAAAAACTGAGATATTGAAGTGAAGGAAAAAGTTATTGAAGCGCAAGAAAGAAGATGATGAGATAAAGAAAAAACAAAAATCATAAAAAAAAAAAATCTTTATTGGAGTGTAACAGATGGCTGCCTTATATTCCATGGGAAGTAATTGGACAAAATTAATAATCCAAGTTAATCAAGGGAATTCGTAAAGGCTGTCTACCGAAAATGTGTGAGTGCTTGTGGCCAATTTATGTATATATGAATCTGTTCCTGTCTGGTCCTTCATGAGGGTGGAGTGTCAACATTGGACACTGCTTTAGTGGACGTCTTCCCTCCCTGATCACTTTTTTGCTAGGGATAAGCAAAACCCGATGGGGGAAAAAAAAGACAAATCCTCTATCAGGTCTACTTTAACACTGTACAGCAATAGACACATACATAGATGCTACTGAGTCCAATAGTGGCTTTCGAATACACCCAGTGCTGTGTGGTGTCAATCAAAAGTTACTGAGACTTGATGGAGAACCAGGTTTATCTATAGCTAGACCAATGACACATAATTTCCCAAATATGGGCATAGTTATTTTTGGGTAATGACATGACATGTGTCCTGGTTTACATGGCTTTCACCCTAGGAATCTCGCTAAATGGGGCAAGAGAATACAGCTCTGTGTTAGAAGCTGTCACACTCATTGCCGCTTCACAGCAAAGGCACAGCCAGTTTTGTGTACTGGCGTATCACTGTATGCCAGTTCAAAGCTGGTCTTAATTCAGCTTCATTTACTTCAGCAAGACATCTGGGAGTGGAGCAGTAGCTTTACTTCAGCAGGGATCTGGGAGTGGAGCAGTAGCTTCACTTCAGCCTGGGTTTCTGGAGTGGAGCAGTATCTTCACTTCAGCAGGGGATCTGGGAGTGAAGCAATAGCTTCACTTCAGCAGGGGATCTGGGAGTGGAGCAGTAGCTTCACTTCAGCAGGGGATCTGGGAGTGTAGCAGTAGCTTTACTTCAGCAGGGGATCTGGAAGTGGAGCAGTAGCTTCATTCACTTCAGCAGGGGATCTGGGAGTGGAGCAGTAACTTCACTTCAGCAGGGGATCTAGGAGCTTCGCTTCAGCAGGAGATCTGGGAGTGGAGCAGGAGCTTCATTCACTTCAGCAGGGGATCTGGGAGTGGAGCAGTAACTTCACTTCAGCAGGGGATCTAGGAGCTTCGCTTCAGCAGGAGATCTGGGAGTGGAGCAGGAGCTTCATTCACTTCAGCAGGGGATCTGGGAGTGGAGCAGGAGCTTCATTCACTTCAGCAGGGGATCTGGGAGTGGAGCAGGAGCTTCACTTCAGCAGAGAATCTGGGAGTGGAGCAGTAGGTTTACTTTAGTAGGGGGTCTGGGAGTGGATCAGCACCACGTGAAACAGCCCTTATGATGGTATATTAAAATTAAACCTCATTTCATAAATATTTTGGGAGATAACAGTGATGTACTGCATAGCAAACACACCAAACCCTCTTCCCTTTCCTCTGGTGTTGGTACATTGCATGATGGATGGTGCAGTTTAAAAAAGCCTGCTACATCACTGGGTTGTGGCAAAGTGTTAGTTATTACTGGACTCCCCAAAATGTTTTTTTTTTTTTAATGAAAATCAGAGTGAATAGAAGCAGGGAGCAAAATACTGACTGTGAAAAAGGAACTTTGTGATAGTTTTAAAATGGATTACTAGATGCTGAATAGCAGGATTCATACCACCAACCGATGGTGGTTGTAATTCAATTTTACAAAAAACAAACATTTTATAAAAAACAAATCCAAATTGCGCTGCACCCAAAATTCACAAATAAAAAATAAAACTTAAAAAAACAATAAGTGAATATACTGTTAAAAAACGTCAGCTACCTTCCACACAAACTATATTACATCAATAGACATGTATAAGGAGTGCCCACTGGACATGCATTATTCATTTAGTTACAAATCAAAATTTTGATTAAATTGTCTTTATTCAGAGATTCGCTAGTATGTATCGAAATCTCCAAATCACAACAGTAAATAATTTCAACAAATCCGAATTAACACAAAACAAATTAATTTGTATTCAGGCCTTTCATTCGGATAATATTATGCTATAGTTTGGGAATATTGTTAATATTTAAGCATCCGAAATAAGGTAATGACATAACAAATTATCCAAATTGATTTGAATCCAAATTCTTTTTATTTTGCATTAACATTTTTCATTATTTTAGAAAATGCAGTGCATATGAAATGGACACCTATTCCAATAAATACAGTAAGGTATAAAAGTGAAATAAGATGATGATTCCTAATTGTGTTTGGGTTGGATAAATCCATCAGAATCTCTGAATCGTAACATAATTAAATAATTTGAAATTATTTTGTTCCATATGTTATGTTTCAGAGATTCTTCTTGATCCACCTCCCTTCAACCCAAACAGTGCATTAGTAAAAATAAGGAAATAACACATTTTAGCCAATCTTCCTTAAGAACTTCCAATATACAAAATAAATCAGAATAAATGAAACTAAAATGCTATGCTAAAGACTCCATGCTGTAAGTTTGTTTATGCAGAACTCCAGCCTACCTGCTAAAATACTTAAATGGACAAGAGACATCAATAGCTTTTTAATACAGTATTGAGTACTATATATATATATATATATATATATATATATATATATATATATATATATATATATATACACACACACACACAGAGAGAGAGACTCACACTGTATACTTAGAAAAATAAACAACTAATTAAAAATATTCCCCCTTATCGGCTTTGCTTCCAGGTCTAGACTAATAAATTACATAGTGACATGAAAATCAAAACACATTTCTTAGTTAATTCATGTCTTTACAGCAAACTCTTTAGCAAGAAACATGCATTCTACGTGAATAATTATGCTATCAAAATTAGTGTGTGCTGTAAATTGCCTCCATCATTGTTCTTGTTTTTTTTTTCTGAGGCTGCCATTTTGCTGAAGCCCAGAGCCCTAAGCAGCAGTAAATCTCTAGGCTGTCAGCAGACCAGCCTCTAGTGACTCTGATTTCCACACAATGCCAAAAAATCAAGAGCAACTGAGCATGTGCAGAGCAGGGTGAGGCAGTGTATTCCTGGATTTTAAACAGCGTAGGCACTTATTTTTAATATTTCCCATAACTTTACATACAAAAGCGGCCAGCCTGAAGTAATCTAGCAGGACTTACAACCCCAATTCCCAAAAAGTTGGGATACTGTGTAAAATCGACAGAAAAACAGAATATACGGATTGGCAAATCTCATAAACACATATGTTTTCACAATAGACAATAGAAAAGATCAAATATTTAAACGGAGAAAAATATACCTTTAAAAAAAAGGATAATTTTGAAATTGATGGCAACATATCGCAAACAAGTTGGGACAGGCCCATGTTTACCAAGGTGTAGCGTCCCCTCTTCTTCCAAACAAACTTTGTAAACAAGAAATGAGGATGCCAGTTGCTGGAATTAGGAAAGGATTGTTGTCCCATTTAAGATGAGCCAAATATTTTCAATTGGTGAAAAGTCTGGACTGCAGGCAGGCCAATTAAGCACCGGAATCTTCTACTACTAAGCCATGCTGGTGTCATGGATGAAGTATGCAGTAACAACAGTATACTGTTCAAATATACAAGGCCTACCCTAAAAAGGATGTCATATGAATGGGAGCATTTGCTGCTCTAAAACATCGATGTATCTTTCAGCATTGATGGTGCCTTTCCGGATTTGAAAGCTGTTCATTATATATACACTAATGCACCACCATACCATCAAAAATGCAGACTTTTGAACTGAGCGCCGATGCGCCAGAAGTTCCCTTTCTTTATTAATTTTGGAGGGGGCAAGGCCCATGATTGCCCAAAAGAATGTCACATTTTGATGTGTCTGACCACAGAAAATTGTTCCACTGTGCAACAGACCATTTTTTAATGAGCTTTGACCCAGAGAAGACAATGGCATTTGATATGGCTTCTGTTTTACATACTAGAGCTTCACCTTGCATTGTTGGATGGCACTGTGAACTGTGTCCACAGACAGTGATTTTTGGAAGTATTCAAGAGGCAATACAGTGATGTCCACAATCATACCTGTTTTTGAATGCAGTGCTGTCAGATCACAAGCATCCGATTACTGCATTTTGGCCTTGTCCTTTGCGCAAAGATTTCATCAGATTCTCAGAGTCTTTCCATGATATTATGTACTGCAGATGATGATTTATTATATAATAGGGAACATAATTCTGAATTTGTTCAACAATTTATAGACAGAGCTTTTCACAGATTGGTGATCAACTTCCCATCTTTACTTCTGAGATGCTCTGGCTTTCTATGATGCTCTTTTTATACCCAATCTTGCTACTGACCAGTTGCCAATTAACCTAATTAGTTGTAAAATGTTTTTTCAGCTCATCCTTGTTAGTACTTTTTACCTTGCCAGCTTTTTATGGCACTATCATTATGACAACTTGTTGCTACTATTGACTTCAAAATGACCTTATTGTTTTCTTAAAATGGTATATTTTCTCAGTTTAAACATTCAATATGTTTTCTGATTTCTATTGTGAATAAAATATGGGTTTATGAGATTTGCAAATCATTGCATTCTGGATTTATATATATATTACACAGCTTCCTATTTTTTGGGGAATTTAAGTTGTAATTTTCTGACTTTAAAAATATTGTTCCACTTTAAAAAAAAAAGGTTGATCCCCAGTTTAACATTTTAAATATTTCAAATAAAGTATTGATTTTTATATTTGTTTATGATGTAAACTAGCGATCATGTATGCTACCGCTGTATCTCTGACCCAAAAGCTGGTTCTGTTGGACTGGTATCATTTAGACTTAATTTTAAATTAATACATTTGTATGGGTTTAGCTATATCAGAATTGTATTTTTTCCTTATGTTGATGTATTCCATTGATAGAGCTGCATGATTAATCTTTAAAAAAAACAAACGTGATCTTGATTCAACCCCTCTCACGCTCTTAATCTGGCATTTCCACAATTTGTGTATCAAGTGCAGAGCCATTCCCTGCTCACAGCTGTCAAAAAAAAGCAGCTGGCAGTGTTTATCAACAACATGCACTGAAAGAGAGATAAAATCAAACATTTTATTGTTGTGTTCTTTTAGAGATCAAAGGGAGTAACTTTGGTCTGTAAATGAGGTCAGTTTAACCACTTGAAGACTAAGGCCCCATACACACGAGCAGACAGATTTGTTCAAATCGGTCGGACAGACCGATTTGAACAAATCTGTCTGCTGGGGACGTATTGGTTTGATCGTGTACACACGATCAAGCCAAAATTCCCGCCGGCAGATGGCGCGCTGACGTGGCGGTGACGTTGACGCCGCCACGTCACCGCACCAGGAAGTAAAACACTTCCGCACATGCGTCGAAACCATTCGACGCGTGTGCGAGAAGACATGTCTGCTGGTTAGCGTACTAACAAGCAGACATGTCGGGCGGACGGGTTCCCAGCCGACAGATTTGAAAGCATGCTTTCAAATCTGTCGGCTGGCCAAATCCGTCGGCTCGCCCGTACACACGATCGAATCTGTCTGCTGGGACGGCCTTAACCTTTTTTTGACACGTGTTATTTAAGTTAAAATCAGTATTTTATGCTAGAAAAAACATTATATACATTTTTTTAGCAGAGACACTAGAGAATAAAATGGCGGTCATTGCAATATTTTATATCACAATGTATTTGCACAGCAGTCTTTCAAACGTTTTTTTTTTGGGGGGAGGTGCACTTCAAATGAATAAAAAAAAAAAACTAAACAGTAAAGTTAGCCCAATTTTTTTATATAATATGAAAAAAGATGATGTTATGCCTAGAATCGTGAGAGAATCGTGATCTCTATTATAAGCAAACAAATTGTGATTCTCATTTTATCCAGAATCATGCAGCTCTATCCATTGGGCATGTTAAACATTATGTTTTGTTAGGGTGCATGTACTGTACATTTCCAGTGTACTTGGTTGCAGTGGCATAATCCTAATTGTGCCTTAAGACAACAGAAATACAGAACACTCTGTTTTCATTAGTCTATGTCACATTACAGCTTGCAAATTCCATGCATTTAGTAGCTGAAACTGTAATAATCACCCAGACCTACAAATAAAAGCATTCTAAATTCAGATTCAGATGTGTCAGTAATTAAAACAATTTAGACAGTAAATATGAAGTAGTCTTTTTAATTATGAGTGCCATGCATATTTATGGACCAGCATGCTCATGTACTGTTCCTAATGGAATTAAGTGAAACATATTTGTCATATAATAATATGTTACTTTTTGAAGATGGCCATCAAGCAATAAATGGGTAATAAATAGTTATCTATGCAAGTCACCAAGTCGATCCCAAATGGAAAAAATACAAATAAAAAATCTATAAATAATGCAAGAGGTTTACAGCACAGTAAGTATAAAATAATAGCCAGTAATAAAGCAACTTTAGACATCCCTACCCTTATAGTTACCAGTTTGCACCATGCAGTAGAAATGGGGATATGAATGTTCAGTTACTAAATAGCTTGATATGTACAACACATAAGATTCTTAAAAGGGATAACCCCTCCCTCCTTAGTATCTCATGTGTTGTATATATAAAGCTATTTAGGACCTGAAGCATTCATATCTCCCATGTTTCACGGTGGGGATGGTGTGTTCAGGGTGATGTGCAGTGTTAGTTTTTGCCACACATAGTGTTTTGCTTTTAGGCCAAAAAGTTCAATTTTGATCTCACCTGACCAAAGTACCCTCGTCCACATGTTTACTGTGTTCCCCGCATGGCTTCTTGCAAATTACAAACAGGACTTCTTGTGGCTTTCTTTCAACAATGGCTTGCCACTCTTCCAAAAAGGCCAGATTTGTGGAGTGCACGACTAATAGTTATCCTGTGAACAGATTCTCTCATCTGAGCTGTGGATCTCTGCAGCTCCTCTGGAGTTACCATGGGCCTCTTGGCTCCTTCTCTGATTAATGCTCTCCTTGCCTGGTCTGTCAGTGTAGGTGTATGGCCATGTCTTGGAAGGTTTGCAGTTGTGCCATACACTTTTTCCATTTCCAGATGATGGATTGAACAGTGCTTCGTAAGATGTTCAACGCTTGGGATATTTTTTTTATAACCCAACCCTGCTTTAAACTTCTCCACATCTTCATCTCTGACCTGTCTGGTGTGTTCCTTGGCCTTCATGATGCTGTTTGTTCACTAACAAAACTCTAAGGGGTTTACAGAACAGCTGTATTTATACCAAGCTAAAATAACACACAGGCGTACTCTATTTACTAATTAGTTGACTTCTAATGCCAATTGGTTACACTAGATTTCAGTTAGGGGTATCAGAGTAAAGGGACTGAAAAAATATACGCCAAATTCTCCAATATTAATTTGTAAAAAAGTTTGAAAACCATTTATCATTCCACTTCACAATTATGTGCCAATTTTTGTTGGTCTATCACATAAAATCCCAATAAAATACATTTACATTTTTGGTTGTAACATGACAAAATGTGGAGAGTTTCAAGGGGTATGAATACTTTTTCAAAGCACCGTACATCTAATATTTCTACAGTTCATATCTAAGATGCAAGCATTAGATCTTCTTTGAAACAGCACTAACACATAAAAGTGATATACACTCAAACTAATGACTTGACAAAGATTGAAGAAGTTTATGCAGCTCATGGAGTTCAGAAAGACAGAAGTCACCTTGAATTTGCAGATCGCACTTCCTGCTGACTGTAGTCGTGACAAGGCAATGGGGTGTGTCCAACCCATGTAGAGAGACCACTGTTCTCCCACAGAGATATACTTTCCCCTTCCGATTCCACTCTATTCTTCCACAATCTTGTGATGGAAGAAAAAATTGAGTCATGTTAACTATAAGGGGGGCTGGTTGTAAATGGAAGTGCTCTGGTCTGCAAAATTCGACCTGGAGGAAAGCTTATTGAACCTGAATGGATGTAAACAGAAGCAAAACTTTGATCCCTATAATCACAGGTCAAAAATGAAATGATGGACCTCCAATGTGCTCTGTTTAATCCACCCTGACTTTATGTGTATAATCTCTTTGGGAAAAACACAGTTGTGCCACTTGCCAACCGCCTAATTGGGAATGTATGTCATTACTTTGCTGTTAAATACTGTTGTTATGGCAGCAGCTAGCTGCCATAACCCATGGTATTGTTTTACCTTAGGCAGCTGGCTTCTGGATTAAAAGTGGTCCCGGTGGTGGATTCGCCGCAAGATCACTTTTATAGGTGGCAGTAGAGGTGCCCCCCGAATTTCCCAGAGCCATCTGTAAACTCGGAACCTATCTAATGCTTCCGATGACTAGACAGGAAGCCGAGGGAGGGCAGGATAGCCCCCTACTCAGCTCAATGCCCTTGGAGGACCGGAGCAACCTCTGATGTCACTTCCGATCCTTGGGCAGATTTTGCTTTTACAGGGAAAAGAGAGATCTGGGATCTTTTATTTTTCCATCAATACATTTTTATTGGGTTGATCAATTTACAACACTTGTGGTAGTTGCATTCAATATACAACTTAAGTAGTATAATCACCTTGTACAGGCAAACATTTAACAGAAAAAGAATACAGTACTCGGCGACCTAGGCCAGCCTACCCCAATTGGGTACAAACTGTAGGACTGGGAGGTCACCAAGATGATCAGTGGTACACCTATACAGCTAAAGTAAATATAAAGAAAGGAGGGGGAGGGATGGAGAAAACTGAAATAAAGGCTGCCGTTAGTCATTATCTATACCAAAGATTCAGTATTTTATAATGTTATTCTTCAGACTATAGGAAGATTATCAAAGTAAGGAATCTTTTAAATATTTGGAAGCTTTCGGGTGGGTTAACCACATTATCCATTTTCTACAATAGGGGATTATAGAATCATTCTTATAGGCTAATAATAGTTCTAATTGAGCTTGGGTGTTTAATCTGGTGATGACCATTGGTAGGTTTGGGGCGTCTGCGAATTTCCATAGAGAGGCCACTGTAATTCTTGAGGCTATCAAAATATGTAAGACAATAGTCCTGTACATAGTGGGGTATTTGTCTAGGTATATACCTAATAACGCGTTGGTAGGAGTAAGCTTGGTAAGGTTACCCGTAAGATTGGTGATAAAGGATGAGATAGAGTTCCAAAAACGTTTTAGTCTTGCTACTCCAAAGCGTGTGCAGGAGGTTTCCCGTTTGCTTGTTACATTTCCAACAGATGTTGGATGCAGTTGGATACATTTTGGATAACTTGTATGGTGTTAAGTACCATCTATTAATTATTTTTTGGGCATTATCCCAGTGTTCAATGCAAGGGGATGATTTACTTATTGTTTGAAATGCTTTAATCCACTGAGTCTGGGAAAAAATCTGGCCCAGATCTCTTTCCCATTTCAGCATATTTGTGTTTTTGGTAAACAGTTGGGAGGATAACACATCGTAGAAGAAAGATATACCTTTCTTGTTATCATTTGTCTGAGAAGAGAGGAACTCCCAAAGGTTCATAGGGATTTCAATCAAATTACTGGGAGAGAAATCTTTCAGTCGGGTACACTTACCAATCTTAGTCTCGATGATGTTCTTAACATTAGGGGGTAGGTTCTGGTATAGATTATATCCATTACTGATCCACTCGTTTACAGAGAATCTGATTCTGCAATAATTAATGACTTCTGTGGGAAGATGTAATTTAGCCTTTTTCTCTACATGTCTGGTTTTTGAGAGAATGTGTTTCCAAGCGAATAAAGTAGTTTTAATGCTTATTAGGTTGGGGATTGTTATCTTAGGGATAATGGCGCTAGCTATTGCGAGAGAAGGGAGGTCAAAATTGTGTGTGGCTAGACGTTCAATGTTTATCCATAATTTGTCATTTGTTGGGGTAAACCAATGTTTCATCTGATCTAAGATAGAAGCAAAATAATAATTTCTAACGTCTGGGAGGCCCATTCCACCGCAACTTGTTTTAGTAGTAAGGATCAAGAAAGCAACTCTGTGTTTTTTTTTTGTTCCAGATAAAGGGCCAGATTCAGGAACAGTTACGCTGGCGGATCGAGTGATCCGCCAGCCTAACTGTGACTTTGAGCCGGCGTTTCTGTTTTCTGTAACCAGAAAACAAGAAACGCCGGGTTGAAGTTCCGATGCGAGCAGCGTAACTGAGTTTCGCCATCGCATCGTTACTTCAACTTAAAAATGGCGCCGGGGGTGTTCCCGCCGATTTACGCTCAAAAAATATGTTAATGAGCGGAAATCGGCAATTCACGATCGAAATCCGGCGCGACGCAATGACGATACGACGTTTCCGGACGGGATACGCGGCGCATAGATATACCTACATGGGGTTGGAGTATCCTATGTTAGGTATAGGCGTCGTCATCGCGTCGGGAAAAAAAAAAAAAACGTCGCTTGCGTAAAACGGTCATGAATGGGAATGTGACGTCATTGACGTTCATTCACAGATTTTGGAGCATGCGCACGGGGATGTTTTGACACTCGACGCATGCGCAGTACGTTGGCGGCGGGATCGCGCGTAGTTAGCATACTACACGCCCCGTACCCGCTAAATTTGAATTCCGCCGGCTCATTTGTGATGCGCTGCCGCAACTTTAGGAGCAAGTGCTTCGTGAATGACAGCACTTGCTCCTAAAATTTCGGCAGCGCAACGCAAATGAGAAGCGTTACTCCAGAGCAAATTGTCTAAGTTTGCTGTCTAGTTGTTTAAAGAACTTGGCAGGAATTGGTATGGGGAGGCATCTAAAGAGATATAACATTTTAGGTAACGTTTGCATCTTGAAAGCGGCTATTTTACCAACCCAGGATAAGTTGTTTTTTTGAATATGCGATAAGTCACAGGATATTTGGCCTAAACGTGTGGGGAAATTGGCATCATACATTTTGGTTGGAGGAAATGTGAGTTGGATCCCTAGGTATGTTATCGATTTGTTGTCCCAATTGTATTTATGTGTTGTGCATAAAGAGTTGATTGTCGAGTCTGGTATGTTCATAGGGAGGATAAGCATTATCCTGATTGATTTTATAGTATGAGACATCTTTGAATTTTTCTAGTATTGCGTGTATTGTAGGCAGAGATATATCAGGTTCTGTCAGTGTCAATATGATATCGTCTGCGAATAGTCCTAGTTTGTGCACGTCTTGGCCAATCGTAACACCTCTGACGTTCGGGGATGATCGAATGTATTCTGCTAGGGGTTCTATAGCTAAGGCAACAATTATAGGGGATAGGGGGCAGCCCTGTTTGGTTCCATTAGTTAATGGGAAGTTTCTAGATAAGATACCTGAGGTGCAGACCTTTGCGTTGGGCTGGGTATATAATGCCATGATTGCCGAGTGGATAAAACCGTTAAAGCCGAATTTAGTTAAGGTTTTTGATATACAGGTCATTCTCAAAAAATTAGCATATTGTGATAAAGTTCATTATTTTCTGTAATGTACTGATAAACATTATACTTTCATATTTTTTAGATTCATTACACACAACTGAAGTAGTTCAAGCCTTTTATTGTTTTAATATTGATGATTTTGGCATACAGCTCATGAAAACCCAAAATTCCTATCTCAAAAAATTTGCATATTTCATCCGACCATTAATTAAAAAAAAGTCAACCTTCAAATAATTATGTTCAGTTATGCACTCAATACTTGGTCGGGAATCCTTTTGCAGAAATGACTGCTTCAATGCGGCGTGGTATGGAGGCAATCAGCCTGTGGCACTGCTGAGGTGTTATGGAGGCCCAGGATGCTTTGGTAGCGGCCTTAAGCTCATCCAGAGTGTTGGGTCTTGCGTCTCAACTTTCTCTTCCCAATATCCCACAGATTCTCTATGGGGTTCAGGTCAGGAGAGTTGGCAGGCCAATTGAGCACAGTAATACCATGGTCAGTAAACCATTTACCAGTGGTTTTGGCACTGTGAGCAGGTGCCAGGTCGTGCTGAAAAATGAAATCTTCATCTCCATAAAGATTTTCAGCAGATGGAAGCATGAAGTGCTCCAAAATCTCCTGATAGCTAGCTGCATTCACCCTGCCCTTGATAAAACACAGTGGACCAACACCAGCAGCTGACATGGCACCCCAGACCATCACTGACTGTGGGTACTTGACACTGGACTTCAGGCATTTTGACATTTCCCTCTCCCCAGTCTTCCTCCAGACTCTGGCACCTTGATTACCGAATGACATGCAAAATTTGCTTTCATCTGAAAAAAGTACTTTGGACCACTGAGCAACAGTCCAGTGTTGCTTCTCTGTAGCCCAGGTCAGGCGCTTTTGCTGCTGTTTCTGGTTCAAAAGTGGCTTGACCTGGGGAATGCGGTAACCTATAGCCCATTTGCTGCACATGCCTGTACACGGTGGCTCTGGATGTTTCTACTCTAGACTCAGTCCACTGCTTCCGCAGGTCCCCCAAGGTCTGGAATCGGTCCTTCTCCACAATCTTCCTCAGGGTCCAGTCACCTCTTTTCGTTGTGCAGCGTTTTCTGCCACACTTTTTCCTTCCCACAGACCTCCCACTGAAGTGCCTTGATACAGCACTCTGGGAACAGCCTATTTGTTCAGAAATTTCTTTCTGTGTCTTACCCTCTTGCTTGAGGGTGTCAATGATGGCCTTCTGGACAGCAGTCAGGTCGGCAGTCTTACCCATGATTGCGGTTTGGAGTAATAAACCAGGCTGGGAGTTTTTAAAAGCCTCAGGAATCTTTTGCAGGTGTTTAGAGTTAATTAGTTGATTCAGATGATTAGGTTAAGAGCTCGTTTAGAGAACCTTTTCATGATATGCTATTTTTTTTAGATAGGAATTTTGGGTTTTCATTAGATGTATGCCAAAATCATCAATATTAAAACAATAAAAGGCTTGAACTACTTAAGTTGTGTGTAATGAATCTAAAATATATGAAAGTCTAATGTTTATCAGTACATTACAGAAAATAATGAACTTTATCACAATATGCACATTTTTTGAGAACGACCTGTATATTCCCAATGCATTCTGTCGAATGCTTTTTCAGCATTTAAAGCTAAGAGCAGGACGTAGGTTTGATTATTGTGTATAGAGTTAATAATATTCAGCATTCTTCTTGTGCTATCTGGGGCCTGTCTACTTTTAACAAAGCCAACTTGATCTGGTTTAATTAGGGTGGAAATTATATTAACAAGTCTATTCGCCAGTATCTTTGCGTAGATTTTGAGATCTGAGTTTAGTAAGGAAATGGGCCTGTAGTTTAAAGGGGAAGTGGGATCTTTGCCTGATTTAGGTATAGTGATAATTATTGCTTCTAGCAGTTCTTTTGCGAGTTAGCTGCTTGATTAAATAGGTTGGAAAGATGGGGGACTAGAGTTTCTTCAAAGGCCGTATAATATTCTCCTGATAGGCCATCTGGGCCTGGCAATTTATTTTTTGGTAGTTCGTGTATGAACTTAATAATTTCTTCATCTGATATTGGTTTGTTGAGTAATTCTAATGACGTAGGATCAATGGAAGGAAGGTCAATATTGTCTAAAAATGATGAAATGTTATCAGCATTTTGGTTTGTGGGGTGAGAGTGTCATTTTTTAGATTATAGAGTACAGTGAGAAAGTATCTGCTATCTCTTTAGGATTGAGGATTGTTTTGCCTGAGGTGTGGTGGGTTAGTTTATGAATTTTGTTCTTTTGTTGGCAAAGTTTTATTTGGGAGGCCATTAACTTACCTACTCTGTTACCTTGGGAGTAGTATTTTAAATTTAGTTTTTTAAGATATTTGTCATGGTCAGCAATTAATAAGGATCTAAGATCAGATCTAAGGTTATTGAGTTGGCGTTCTAAGATTATGTTTTGGGGTGTTTTTTTTGTGCAACTTTTCAAGGTTGGAAATTTCTATTAGTATTGAGTTGATCGTGTTGTTTCTATTTTTTTTCTCTCTAGCGGTGATTTGCATTAAGAGACCTCTTGCATATGCTTTGTGGGCGCATCATATGATCTGGGATCTTTTTGACCCCAGATCACTCAATAAAGAGGACCTGTCATGCTTATTTCTATTACAAGGAATGTTTACATGAAAAATTTAATAATATAAAAAAAATGAAATGAACAATGTAAAAATAAAAAATAAAATAATTAAGAAAAACAAAAATGTAAAGGCTTCCATCCCTCGGAGCTTGCACACAGAGGTGAATGCATATGTAAGACACGCCCATAGACAGTGTTAAAACTACACATGTGAGGTAATGCTACGACCATTAGAATTGAGAGCAATATTTCTATTGCAAAACCTCCTCTAAACAGGTAACCTGTTAAAACTTTTAAAGCGTAACCTACGGAGATTTTTAAGTACCGTAGTTTGTCACCATTCCACAAGCGTGCGGGATTTTAAAGCATGACATGTTAGGTATCTATTTACTTGGCGTAGCATCATCTTTCAAATTATACAAAAAAACTGGGCTAACTTTACTGTTGTCTTTTTTTATTCTTTAAAAAAAAATCTTAAAAAAATTGTGTTTGAAAGACCACTGGTCAAATACAGTGTGACTCTATTCTAGGTAATTTTCTAGCAAAAAATACAGATTTTTACTTGTGAACAACAAGTGTCAGAAAAAGTCTTGTTTTTAAAATGGTTATCCAGTGAATTTCCCCTTGCATGTGATTGGGTATTCAAAGTGAATAAACAAAACTAACATTTAGTTGGCAAAGTGAACAATTTTTACGCCTTTTACAGATCAAGCCCAAGAGCTAGCTGCACAGAGGTTAAAAATGGTATACACTTGACATTTTTTAATTTTGGCTATAGTAGTCACTTAAACCCAATTCCAACCATTTTTTTTTTTCAGTTTTGTTTTAAGATAAATTTGATATGAGTTCATGCGTCTCTCTCACATTTTAAAAGCTGTTTATTAGCCTATTGGAGAGAACTCACTTGCTGTCTCTACAGTCTGCAACAGCAGGGCAAGAAATGAGGGGAGTGGGTGCCACCAGGACAGAAAATCACAGACAGTAATAATGGTTGACAAAAGGATCCACTGCTTTGCCATTTTACTGAAAAATAATAATTATTATTGTTTATTCATGTATCATTTTATAAAGCACTACAGTAAGGCCGCGTACACACGACTAAACAAATCCGATGAAAACTGTCGGACAGACCGTTTTCATCGGATATGTCTGCTGGGCTATTTTGGTTTGATCAGTGTACACACGATCAAACCAAAATCCCCACGGACAGACAGCACGGTGACGTGGCGGTGACGTGGACTCCGCCATGTCACCACTCCAGGAAGAAAAAAAAACTTCCACGCATGCGTCGAATCCATTCGGCGCATGCGGAAGATTTTTGTCCGCTGGTTAGGCGTACTAACCAGCGGACATGTCGGACGGGTTTCCATGCTTTAAAACTTGTCTGCTGGAAAAACCTGTCTGCTCGCCCGTACACACAATCGAATTTGCCTGCTGAAACGGTTCGTCGGACCGGTTTCAGCAGATAAATTTGATCGTGTGTACGCGGCCTTATGTGTAAGGTTAAAAGACCTTACAGTATGAAAACTGGCACTGTTTTCAATCTCCTTTCTCTCTGAAGAGCTTTATCTGTTTTGAACATGCTGGCCTGATTGTCAACATGTTTTATGTAGACTTTATTTTATTAGTATGGAAGGATGTATTTTATTGTTATCCATAGCAACTAATCAGGTTCTCTATTTCTAACCTGTATTTGAAAAGCGAAAGAAAAAATTCTTATAAACTAAAGCAGCATTTTTTTTGTTTCTTTAAAGGGGTTGTAAATATTCATGTTGTTTCACCTTAATGCATTCCCTCACTCACAGTGATTCTCAGATACCCCTGGACTGCCACTCCAGGGGCACATGCACCATAGGCTTTTCGTTCCAAATACAACCCCCCAACCGGCCAGTGCAGCCCTCCACCCCTGCCAGCAAGAGAGCCCTTCAAGGATTTCTTAGGGAGAACTGCCGCTTCAGTTAGCAGCCTCCGCCAATACTAGCCCTTCCAGACCCTCCGTCAACCCGGCGGATTTGCATGGTACAGGGCAGCACCAGCTTCTCCTACTGGATCGCCGACAGGGATAGCACTTACACCGGCCAGCCAGAAGGCCGGACTAGAACTCAGCAAAAAGACCAGACCAAGCACAGCCACCCATCCTCACCAGAAGCACCCTTCCAGATGGCTCCGACGCAACCATGGGCCGGCCCCCAGTATCTATCGGGCAGCACGGCGTGGTCCCTGCTGAAACCATCCTTCCAGGTGCAATGACATAATTTGATTGCCTCCACCCTCCCCATATAGGAGGTGCTTCAGCGCTCCTCTGACAACTGATAAGAACAGATACTACACTTGATCTCAGCCAAAAGGCCGAGAAGCGGCAGGGGAGCCACCATGTCTCCCCTGCCAGGTAAGTAAAGGGTGTGATGAGGCTTGCATTAACGGTCTGGACCACACCTCCCTCTTGTTTTATTTCTACTCTTCACGCATAGGGCAGCCTATTCACCTGAATCATGGGATATGACTTGTCATGCGACTTTGCAGTCCCAATTTGCAAAACAAGTCGCACAAGTGGAACTTTAAATAAATTAAATGGAGAAGTTTATTTTTTTATTATACAGCCACCTGGACACTGAGATAGGGGCTGTGTAAGATAAATAGAAAGCTTTTTAATTTCTGCAAAAGAAGTACATGCTATACAAGAGTAATGATATACTGGTACATAGGGAGCTGGAATTTAGAAGAAAAAAAAGGTGAACTTATCCTTATGGAAGACAGTTTTTGTCACAGGTCATATACCATGGCAAGACTGAGCACAGCAACAAGACACAAGGTAGTTATACTGCATCAACAAGGTCTTTCCCAATCAAAGATTTCAAAGCAGACTGGGGTTTCAAGATGTGCTGTTCATGCTTTTTTTGAAGAAGAACAAAGAAACAGGCAATATTGAGGACCGTAGATGCAGTGGTCAGTAAAGGAAACCATGCAGCAGATGAACGACACATCATGTCCAGCGGTGCCATCAGTGGGACCCAGGCACGCCCATCTACTGTCCAGAAGTGGTCTTCATTGAATATTTGTGGCCAAAAGCTATACCAAGGATGTGGAAAAGCTAATCAACTCAACTATGCATGAAAATATAGGGTCTGGGGTGTAGAAAAATTACAGCAGGTGCTCTGGACTGACAAGTCAAAATTTGAAATATTTGGCTGTAGCAGAAGGCAGTTTGTTTGCCGAAGGGGCGGAGAGTGGTACAATAATGAGTGCCTGCAGGCAACATTGAATGGAGATTCCTTGCAAGTTTGGGGCTGTATTTCTGTAAATGGAGTTGGAGATTTGGGCAAGATCAATGGTGTCCTCAATGCCCTGATCTCAACATCATCTAATCTGTCTGGAATTACATGAAGAGAGAGAAGGGTTTGAGACAGCCTGCATCCACAGAAGATCTGTGGTTAGTTCTCCAAGATGTATGGAACAACCTACCTCCCAAGTACCTTCAAAAACTATGTGCAAGTGTACCTATAAAAATGTATGCTGTTTTGAAGACAAAGGTCACATTAAATATTGATTTAGTTTGTATTTCTCTTCTGTTCATTTACTTTCCATTTTGTTAATCGATAGAAAAAAAATGTGTTAATAAAAAAATTTCACACCTGCCTAAAACATTTGCACAGTAGTGTAGTGTAGTTTTATTGTCTGATGATTCTGCCAGTAGATCTGTTTTTTCACTTTCTAAAACACATTGACAATGCTGTTCGCATTAAGGGTAAGGGACAAACACATTAAAGCCCAACTTTAGCTAGCAGTTTTTAAAGCAGTTAAAGCAACAGATTTATTCTTGTGGAAAAAATGTTTTTTGCCATAATACTGACCATTATCTGTTAGGCCTCATACACACGACCGGTTTCCTCGGCAGAATCCATCAAGAAACTCGGTGGGAGAGCTTTTTTGCATAGGAAACCGGTCGTGTGTAAGTTTTTCATCGAGGAAAACTGTCGAACTCGACGAGCAAAAAAGAGAGCAAGTTCTCTTTTTCCTCGACGGGAGTCAAATTGGCTCGTCGTGTTCCTTGTCAGGCTGCTTTTCGACGAGAAACTCGAGCGTGTGTATGCTAAGAAACCTGTGCACCTTCGGTAAAAACCTGTGCACCTTCGGTAAAAATAGCGTTTGTAATGGAAATAGCACATTTGTCACACTGTAACAGACTGAAAAGTGCAAATGTCTCTTACCAAACTTTTTTCTAACACGCAGTAACATGAGATTAGCTAAAGCAGCCCCAAGGGTTGTGCCAGTGGAATCGAGTAGTGTTGAAGTCACTGCGTTTGAGAACAAGGAGATTTGGTCTATTCCTCCTAGTAATAGGGGCCCTACTTCTCCTCCTACTGACCAGCTGCATGCTGGAAGTCCTGTAGACAGTCAGTAGGCACATTGGTCTAACAGGCGGACGTGTGACTAAGAGCTCCTCTCACCTGACCTCCAGTGACTCCATCCTCCTCGCAGCAGACAGCTAGGCAGGTGTTTTTTTCTCCTCCAGGATCCAAGATCCAGAACTCAGAACCCAGAACCAGGACAGCTGCTCTCTCCTCCGCCTTGGGCCCCCCTCCTTCCCCCTGCTACTTCCCCAAGGTAAGGAGCTCCCCGGCTCCCCGGCAGCTTTCTCTCAAGGCTTCCTCGCTTCCTTGCCTGGTCTGTCCCCCTCAGGTTTGAGTGCGGCCGTCCTTTTCAGGATAAGCTGCGGTCTCCAGCCCTGGGAATCGGACGACCGACACCCCCCACCGCATCCCAAACACTATACCTTTCCCCCCCTCCATCTCCTGTCACCACCTCGGCCATCCTCTGTCTCTGGAGCGGCTGCCACAGCCTAGGCGATATCTCTACACTGTACCCTCACTCCAGGCATCCCTCCACCACCTCTCCGCCTTAATTTTCCGCCTCTCGGGCGCTCTCAGACAACCGCGCCGGCCTGTGCAGAATCGCAGCAGCCGCACTCTCGTCCTAAAAACCCCCAGAAACTGCCCAGGAATTCACCCCGGCCCCCGCAGGACCCATCCACCCCTGGCTTCAACAACCAGCCTCCCCCCTGATCGCCAATCCACCCTGCTGGCTGCACACCAGCCTGGGTCCCATGTCCTGCTCCTGGTCGACGGCCATCTTGGTACACCCCAGCAGCAGTGACAGCTCTCCCCCCCACCCCCCTCCTTTCACAACCTACAGTACTTGATCCAGGGGTTCGCCCGATCACCTTCCAGGGATCAGCAAGACATTTTTTCCCCTACCAAAGCAAATTGGCATAGCACGGCTAGGTTTTTTTTGCCTTCCTCTGGACCAAGCCGGGAGGATTCACTGAATCCTCTCTCCATCGCCAAAAAATTACTTTTTCCCTCCTGTGACTGGCGACCATGGCTAATCTGCGATACTCTGCAGAAACCATTTGGGGTCTGAGGCGATTCGCCGCAATACTGCCAGCCATCACCAAAAAAGCCCTAAGAATTGAGCAACTTTTGAGAATCGATCGACGATCGACTGTCAAAAATTTCAGCCGTTTACCCCAGCCTAAGCACATTTCATGTGCTTTGATCAACACAAGATCGGCAGTAAAACACTGACTTGAAATCTATGATTTCATTCTACAACACCATGGGTCTTCAAACTACGGCCCTCCAGTTGTTCAGGAACTACAATTCCCATAATGCCTAGTCATGTCTGTGAATGTCAGTGTGTTACAATGCCTCATGGGATGTGTAGTTCTACAACATCTGGAGGGCCGTAGTTTGAGGATCCCTGTACAACACGATCTAGACTGCCTCTTCAATACAGAGAGCTGGCTCACAGCCGACTGTAACACCATTCTAGGAGAACTGGTGCCAGAAAACTACCGTATTATAACGGAAAACAGAATAGGACAAAGAGGAGTAGGCCTGACAGTGATTTGCAGGACTCATCTTGCAATCACCAAACCAGCCCTTCAAAACCCTCTTCCATTCATGGAAACCCTTACTCTGCAACTCCAAGTAGACTCCCAGGAGACCGTCCGGATTCTACTCTGCTATAGGCCACCTGGCCCTAAATCGCAGCTTCTCCCATCATTGACGGACTTTATCTCCACCTATACCCTTAACAGCAAACATCTTTTGCTGCTCGGGGACTTCAACCTCTGGGCCAACTCCCTGCAAGACCACGTTGCCGACGCCTGCATCGATCACCTTGAAGGATTAGGGCTACAACAACTAGTATGTGGGCCCACACATGCTTCAGGTCACACACACTCGATCTTATTTTCAGACAAGATCTGGAAATAAAAATCTTGGATAATGAACCATTGCCATGGACAGATCACCATGCAATTAAATTCATTATTTCCGAATTCCCCCCCTTATCAAAAACATCAAATCCAGTGACAACACACTGGACCAGATGTTAGAAGAAGCTCCACTCGGAACTCTTCAAAGCCACGTTAAGGGAAAAAAAAAAAAACAATTAAGCCGCATCAAACGGCTGAAGAAACACTGGATGCTACAAACACAGCCCTATTACAGTCAGCTGACTTAATAGCGCCGAAACGTAAAACCCACATCCGGAAAAATAACTCCAGCTGGTTCAACAACCAACTGGCGTTGCTGAAGCAAGAGCGCAGAAGGGCGGAAGCCGCCTGGAAAAGAAGCTCTTCAGATGAGAACCTCTCCATCTACAAGGCAATAACAAGAAAATACCACATAGAAATCTTCAAAGCCAAGAAAAACTATTTTTCTGAGGCTATCAACAGCGCCCTAAACCGCCCCGCGAACTCTTCCAGCTGGTCACTCAGACCATGAATCCAGGCTGTCTTGAAGCCCCCCATTCGGACACACAAGAATTTTGCAATGAATTATCGGATTACTTCATTAATAAAATCGAGGGAATCCGGCAAAGCATTCAGCAAAACAACCCCCCCGTAGCCCCCCCCATAATTATTTACACAACACCTGCAGTAATTCGCCACAACCTGGTGAATTCACGCTGGAACCATCTCTATCCATGCCACTGAAAATATCATCGGTGCTCTGCGTAATAGCACTGCTCCGAACGATATCATCCCCACTAAACTGCTGAAGGAATGCGCCGACATCCTGGCACCTCCTATCACGCAGCTTATCAACCAATCTTTCAGGGAAGGCATAGTGCCCTCCCAGTTGAAGGAGGGTATAATTTGACCCATCTTGAAGAAACCCACCCTGGACCCCAAGGACCCAATCCACCGCCGTCCCATAACAGGCCTAAATGTACTCTCAAAGGTAATGGAAAAATTTGTGGTACAACAGCTGCAACAGCATCTAGATACCCATAACCTGCTTGATCCATTTCAATCGGGATTCCGGCCCGGACACGGGATGGAAACCGCGTTGCTCAGAATATGGGACGACGCTCTCGAGGCCGCAGACGAAGGAGAATCTTGTCTTCTGGTTCTGTTGGACCTAAGCGCAGCCTTCGATACAGTAGACCACAAGCTTCTATTGACTCGGCTAGCTGAAGTAGCCAAAGTCGCAGAAGGCGATTTATCTTGGTTCTCCTCTTTTTTGGAAAACCGATCGCAAAGAGTAAAGTTAGGACCTTTCACTTCTGAGAAACGTACAGTATCGTGCAGAGTCTCTCAAGGATCCCCCCTGTAGCCGGTGTTATTCAACATCTATCTTCGTCCCCTTTTTGAAATCATCAGCAGCCAAAAACTGCTCTATCACTCATATGCAGACGACACGCAGCTGTACTTCCGCATTTGCAATAAAAAGGATCACCACCTCAATCTAGAGACATGCCTCTCTTTGATAGAGGACTGGATGACAAAGAGTTGTCTTAACCACTTAAGACCCGGACCAATACGCTGGTAAATGACCCAAGGTGTTTTTGCGATTCGGCACTGCGTCGCTTTAACAGACAATTGCGCGGTCGTGCGACGTGACTCCCAAACAAAATTTGCGTCCTTTTCTTCCCACAAATAGAGCTTTCTTTTGGTGGTATTTGATCACCTCTGCGATTTTTATTTTTTGCGCTATATACAAAAATAGAGCGACATTTTTGAAAAAAAAAACACAATTTTTTACTTTTTGTTAAAAAAAAATCAAATAAACTAAATTTTAGTCAAACATTTAGGCCAAAATTTATTTAACCACATGTCTTTAGTAAAAAAAAAAAATCGCAATAAAAAAAATAAGCTACCTAGCGGGAACAGCGACACTAATACAGCGATCAGAAAAATGATCGCTTAGTGACGCTGGCAATAGGGAGTGAAAGGGTTAACTAGGGCGGTGATCAGGGGGTTAAAACTTTATTAGGGGGGGTGGGGGGGCTATCCTGAACCTAACACTAACTGTTTTTTACACTGCCTGTCACACTGACACTAAATGCAGTGATTAGATCACTGCATTCAGTGACACTGTGACAGGGGGGGGGGGGCAATCACAAGGGGTTAATGTGCCTATGTGAGTGTGTGTCAGTGTTGTGTTGGTGCACACTTACTGTGGATGTCTTCTCTCATCAGCAGCGGTGGGAAACAGCGCTGCGATGAGAGGTGACATCATTTCCTCCTTCCTGTGTAAACACAGGAGGAGGAACTGACAGGATGGGAGCCCGCTCCCATTGGCTGGGAGCGATCGCGGGGGGGCGGGTAAGCGCCGACATCCGCCCGCTGATCCCGGATCGCTCCCGGAGCCAGGGGGACCCCCGCACGCCGCGGAGGGGGTCCCGATGGGACCCCCGAACCGCACTTAGGCGGGGACGTAAATTTACGCCCTTGTGCCTGTACGTGCCATTCTGTGGCCGTATATGTGCGTGCGGGGGTCCTTAAGTGGTTAAACTCAACGGAGTGAAAACAGAACTTCTCCTGTTTCACGCCAAGTGTATGAATCAACCTACAACACCCCCGGCCATTCTGGGCAAAATCATCACCCCTAGCGCCAAAGTCAAAAGTCTTGGGGTCATCTTCGACTCCTACATGACAATGGACGCACAAATAGGGTCAGTAGTCAGCAGATCTCATCATCTGCTGCGCCTACTACGTAGACTTATTCCTTTTATTCCCAAAGAAGATACAGCGGTCGTGGTAGGAGCAGTTGTAAACTCAAGATTGGACTATGCAAATGCTCTTTACCTCGGACTCCCTAAGTACCAAATCGCTCGTCTACAAGTCGTCCAGAATACGGCCGCTAGACTTGTGACTGGGAAAAAACCCTGGGAATCAATCTCACCTTCACTGAAAACCCTTCATTGGTTACCAGTAAAAGACAGAATTACTTTTAAAGCGCTCTGTCTAACGCATAGATGTATCCATGGGAATGCTCCCCATTATTTATGCGAAAAAATAAAAGCCCACAATCCCAATCGCGTTCTGCGATCCACCAATCAAAATCTGCTCCAGATACCGAAAGCCAGATACAAGTCCAAAGGAGAAAGAAGATTCGCTGTCCAAGGTCCCAGACTATGGAACGCTTTACCAACCAGCATTCGGTTGGAGGAGAAACACTCAAGCATTCAGGAGAAAGATCAAGACACATCTCTTTTGATACCAAAAGGGACAGGAACAACAAGCGCCCAGAGGCGATTTGGTTTGCATGTGCTGCGCTATATACGTTTTTCTTTCATTCATTCATTCATTCAACGTGTGTACGTAAAGACAGCTTATCGAGTTCCTCGACAAGCCTAACAAGGAACTTGACGAGGAAAATGATGTGTTTCGCCCGACGAGTTCCTTGGTCGTGTGTACGAGGCCTGAGATTATCTGAAGCTTTTGCTAGTCAGTTTGGCATGTTAAAAGATGTGAATTTCAGCCTTTTACCCAGTAGTAGGCCACGTACACACGATCAGACCAGTCCGATGAAACTTGTCCGACGGACCATTTTCATCGAACCACGCTGAAGTGGTCTGATGGTCTGATGTGCTTACACACCATCGGACCAAAAATCCGATCAGACCAGAACGCGGTGACGTAGAACACAACGACGTGATGAAAAAACGAAGTTCAATGCTTCCAAGCATGCGTCGACTTGATTCTGAGCATGCGCAGGTTTTTGGTCCGATTTTAAAACTTTGGTCCGATGAACAACGGTCCGATGGGCCGTACACACCATCGAATTTGTCTGATGAAACTGGTGTTCGTGTGTATGCGGCCTTAGACTTCCACTACAGAGAGAGCCTTGAGCATTAGGTAGCTTGTACAATATTTCACAAAAGTGAGTACACTCTCTTACATTTTTGTAACTATTTTATGTAACAACACTGAAGAAATGTCACTTTGCTACAATGTAAAGTAGTGAGTGTACAGCTTGTTTGACAGTGTTTGACAATTTGCTGTCCCCTCAAAATAACTCAACACAGCCATTAATGTCTAAACTGCTGGCAACAAAAGTGAGTACAACCCGAAGTGAAAATGTCCAAATTTGGCCCAAAGTGTTAATATTTTGTGTGACCACTATTCTTTTCCAGCACTGCCCTAACCCTCTTGGGCAAGGAGTTCACCAGAGCTTCACAGGTTGTCACTGGAGTCCTCTTCCACTCCTCCATGAGGACATGATGGAGCTTGTGGATGTTGGAGACCTTGTGCTTCTCCACCCTCCGTTTGAAGAGGCCCCACAGATGGAGAATGGTCTGTAACCAATCTGAACTGGCTTAAGTGATTTTCTAAACAGAAGTGTGATTTTTAAACACAAGTGGGAAGAGTTAAACAACAGGAGTTTGCTTTTAACTGTTTCTGCTTGCAAGTGTCATTTGTTTCTCTGACACTTTTTAAACAGGTTTTTATTTCTCTCTGCTAAGGAAAGTGTTTAATTGTGATCAGGTGAACAGGTTTTTTCCTTTTTTTTTCTCTGCTAATCAGTGGGGAGTGTTTAATTGTAAACAGGTGAAGAGGTGAGTATAAAAGTCTCAGTCAAACTCCCATAAGGAGCTGGCTCCCAGTTCATGTTGCTGGCTTAAGTGATTTTCTAAACAGAAGTGTGATTTTTAAACACAAGTGGGAAGAGTTAAACAACAGGAGTTGAAAACAGAAGTTAAGACAGGAGTCTTCTAAACTGTAAGTAACATCTTAAACTTCCTACAAGTAATTATATTGTAACTGGGAAATGTGTGCTAGCAGGGTTGAAGGTTTTGCTCAGTGCACAGTGTGTCACATGTATACAAAATTGGTGCAACAGCTCCAGGATGGATACCGCTGTGACAGATGTGAGCAGGTTGCCCTTCTGGAAGCTCGCATTAGAGATCTGGAGGAGCAAGTTGCAACACTGGGCAGAAAGGACAACCTTGAAAGGGGTCCTCTGCTCGCTGAGCAGGTGGTCAGTAGGGTTAATGTGGAGGGTGGAGGGGCAAGTCAGGATTATCAGATAGGAAGATGGGTTAATGTAGTTAGAGGGAGTGGAAGGGGCTTGCAGACAAGGAAGGCCAATCCTGTGTTTGTGCATCAAAACAAATTTGCCAAGTTGGGTGAAGATGTGGAGGTGGCTAACACAGAGGTGGCAGCCCTAGATGTTACTGCTACCCCTAACAGCCGGGAGAGCAACCCATCTAGTAGAAGTGGTGAGGGGAGTGCAGGTAGGCCTAGACAGTTGGTGGTAATAGGGGATTCTATAATCAGAAGGACTGATAGAATAATTTGTCGTCAGGATCGCCTCAACCGAATGGTTTGCTGTCTCCCTGGTGCCAGGGTTCGGCATGTGGTGGACCGGGTGGATAAATTACTGGGAGGGGCTGGGCATGACCCAGCTGTCTTGGTCCATGTTGGAACCAATGACAGTATACATGGAAGGTGGAGGCTCCTTAAGAATCAATTTAAAGAACTAGGCTGCAAGATGAAGGGAAGGACCTCCAAGGTGATATTCTCTGAAATATTGCCTGTGCCATGCGCAACACAGGAAAGGCAGGGGGGGATTAGAGAGCTGAATGCATGGCTAAAGACCTGGTGTAGGAAGGAGGGATTTGGGTTTCTAGAGCACTGGGATGACTTTTCATTGGGGTGCAACCTATATGCTAAAGATGGTTTGCAATTGAATGGAAGGGGGTCTGCTGTGCTGGGGGAGAGGTTTAGGGGAATGCTGGAGGAGTATTTAAACTAGACTTGAGGGGGGAGGGTGAACGTGAATTACATCGGGCACACAGGTCAGTTAGGGGTCAGACATTAATGGAGAGTGGAATGGGGATAGATGGAGGTGGGGTTATGGCAGGTGACAAGAAAGTTCCCATGTTGCAAACAGCCATTGGAAATTATAGTGCCATTTGCACTACTAAAAATTATATGAATCATATGAAAAACGCCAGCGAAAAATGTAACAATACATTTAAGTGTTTGTTCACCAATGCCAGAAGCCTTCCAAGCAAAACAGGTGAGTTGGAAGCTCTGGTGCATGAGGAGAGCTATGATGTAATCGGTATTGCTGAAACTTGGCTTCAATCCTCACATGACTGGGCTATTAATATTCCTGGCTATGCTCTCTTTCGGAAAGACAGGGTAAAAAGGAAAGGTGGAGGGGTCTGTCTCTATGTGAGAAGTGACCTCAAAGCAAGCGTGAAAGAGGACCTGGTTGATGGAGAGTGTGATGAAGTTGAAGCATTATGGGTGGAACTGCATACAGATGTGCGTAGTTCAAAGCTAATCATTGGAGTTTGTTATAGACCACCCAATGTTAATGAGGAGGTGGAGACTCGGCTCCTTGCACAGATGGAAAGGGCTGCAAGGGCAGGGACGGTGATAATAATGGGGGATTTTAACTACCCAGAAATTGACTGGAATAATGGAATTTCTGGGACAGTTAAAGGACAAAAATTTAAAAACCTATTGCAGGACAATTTTATGGTCCAGTTTATTGAGGCCCCAACTAGGAATGATGCTCTGTTGGACCTGGTAATCTCAAACCATGCAGAGCTCATTACTAATGTTCAGATAAAGGAACACCTGGGTAGCAGTGATCATAACATGATTTTGTTTAATGTAAACTATAAGCAAGAAATACATACAGGAAAGATAAAAACACTTAATTTCAAGAGAGCAAATTTTCAAAGCATGAGGACTGCTCTCCAGGGCTTGGACTGGGAGGGAATATTGGCACGATGAACACAGAACAGAAATGGGAATTCTTCAAAAAGACTCTTTGGAACCTCACTGCAAAGTATATTCCCATGGGCAATAAGTTTAAAAGGCTACAGATAAAACCTATGTGGCTCACGGTTAAAGTTAAAAAAGCTATAAACAATAAGAAAATAGCTTTTAAAAAATATAAAAATGAAGGAACACTAGTGTCGTTTAAATGTTACAAAGAATATAATAGAATATGTAAAAAGGAAATCAAGGATGCAAAAATTCAAAATGAACGACAGATTGCAAAAGATAGTAGGACAAACCCCAAAAAATTCTTTAAATATATTAATAGTAAAAAGGTCAAGTCTGAGCATGTAGGCCCTTTACAAAATAATCTAGAGTGGGTGACTGAGGACATAGAGAAGGCAAATTTATTAAATGCTTTCTTCAGCTCTGTGTATACAATGGAGAATGGGGGAGCTCATGTCGATATAGGGGGTGGGGAGTGACACAGCCCCAAATCCACAATGGCTCAAAAGTGATATGGTCCAGAAATATTTAGACAGAATAAAGGTGGATAAAGCACCTGGACCAGATGGCATCCACCCACGGATCCTAAAAGAATTGAGCTCTGAAATTTCAAAGCCACTGTATCTAATATTTAGGGACTCATTAATGACAGGAATAGTACCACTGGATTGGCATAAAGCCAATGTGGTGCCCATATTTAAAAAGGGAACAAAGTCTTTACCTAGTAACTATAGACCTGTTAGTTTAACTTCTATAGTTGGGAAGATACTGGAACGTTTAATAAAAGACCACGTGGATGAGTTCTTGCTGGAAACAAACTATTTAAGCAGCAGACAGCATGGATTCATGAAAGACAGAAGTTGTCAGACAAACCTGATTTCTTTTTATGAAGAGGTAAGTAAAACCCTGGACAGAGGCGTAGCAGTGGACGTGGTATACTTGGATTTTGCAAAAGCATTCGATACAGTTCCCCACACACGGCTTATGTGTAAGGTAAGGTCTACAGGATTAGATATATCAGTTTGTAAATGGATAGAAAACTGGCTGAAAGACAGAATTCAGAGAGTTGTGGTTAATGATTCTTACTCTGAATGGTCCAAGGTTATCAGCGGTGTACCCCAAGGTTCAGTGTTGGGTCCCTTACTTTTCAATATATTTATAAATGATATTGGGTCTGAGATCAAAAGTAACATTTCTGTTTTTGCAGATGACACCAAGCTATGCAGTGGAATAATGTCCTTGCAGGATGTCTCCAATTTACAAGCCGACCTCAATGCTCTGTCTAATTGGGCGACTAAGTGGCAGATGAGGTTTAATGTTGATAAATGTAAAGTTATGCACTTGGGGGCTAAGAATATTCATGCATCATACATGCTAGGGGGAGTACAACTGGGGGGATCTGTAGTGGAGAAGGATCTGGGTGTTTTAGTTGATCATAAGCTCAATAATGGCATGCAATGCCAAGCTGCGGTTTCCAAAGCGAGCAAAGTCCTTTCTTGTATTAAGAGAGGTATGGACTCCAGAGATAGAGATATCATTTTGCCCCTGTACAAATCATTAGTAAGACCTCATCTGGAATATGCAGTCCAGTTTTGGGCACCAGTTCTCAAAAAGGATATCGGAGAACTGGAGAAAGTGCAGAGAAGGGCAACCAAACTGATAAGAGGCATGGAGGAGCTCAGCTATGAGGAAAGATTAGAGGAACTGAATTTATTCACTCTTGAGAAGAGGAGAATAAGGGGGGATATGATCAACATGTACAAATATATAAGAGGTCCATATAGTGAACTTGGTGTTGAGTTATTCACTTTAAGGTCAACACTGAGGACAAGGGGGCACTCTTTACGTCTGGAGGAAAAGAGATTTCACCTCCAAATACGGAAAGGTTTCTTCACAGTAAGAGCTGTGAAAATGTGGAACAGACTCCCTCCAGAGGTGGTTTTGGCCAGCTCAGTAGATTGCTTTAAGAGAGGCCTGGATTCTTTCCTAAATGCACATAATATAACTGAGTACTAAGTTTTGTAGGTAAAGTTGATCCGGGGTAAATCCGATTGCCTTTCGGGGGATCAGGAAGGAATTTTTTCCCCTCCGGTAGCAAATTGGATCATCGCTCTGCTGTTTTTTTTTGCCTTCCTCTGGATCAACTGTGGGTATGGAGTTGGGTGTATGGGAGGATGTACTGTGTTTTACTTTGTTTTATTTTTATTTTTTTTATGGTTGAACTGGATGGACTTGTGTCTTTTTTCAACCTGACTAACTATGTAACTATGTAACTATGTAACTGTCTGCCGAAAGATAAAAATCTCAGTAACACTCCCTTTCTACTAATAAATAGTTCCTCTGCACAGGACTTATTTCCTGACTGAGGGATAGTTGAAAACATACAATTTTTCAGGACATGCTTTCGGGTATATCTCCTTCTTCAAGGTCCAGAACAGAACAGAATGTTAAGGAGGACAATCTCTGTGAAAAACCCCCACAAAATTTCTGCTAAAACATTGTGTATTAGTACTGCTTGGACCTTAACCACTTGCCACAAAATCACATACCTGTATGTCATTTTGCTCAAGTGGTTGTACCAGGGTCATGCCTGCAGGAGTCCCGAATAAAGCCAGAATCGGCTTTGATTGGTTCTCCAATTTAGTAACCCGCTCGGCAGTCGACTGAGACATTTTTTTTTAATTCTGAGTATTCAAAAATGCAGATCTTGGCGTTTTGAATACTTTCAAGTGCAGAGGAGAGGTTTGGGGTCTTATAGAATCCGGAATCATACATTGTGTTTAAGAATGTAATCTATCAATCTTTGGAATGAGGCTGGGGTCTAATGGAAGCCAAAATATAGAACCACATACTGGTACAGACCACCTGGCCTTTTACTTTAACCTGTTTGTTAAGGGAACCTGCCAATACCTTTTGTAAGATTGGAGGTGGTAATGTACCTGTTAAGACCCAGCATTTCTATCAATTCATCCACCTGGGGCATGGGACAAGCAGCACATTTTGTAATTTTAATTAGTTTCCTAAAGTTGTTAAAGAACCTCAGGCTTCATTTAGGCTTAGTGATGAGCCTTTTAGAACTTAGCAAATAGTTTTTAGATTCCTCTAAAGCCTCCACGGCTATTTTATGAACCTCTTTTGAAATGGCTTTCCTCTGAGTTTCAGGTACCCGATGTGGTCTTAACATTACTTTCACTAGAAGCTCAGTCACAATGGCAAGTAAATTATGTTCGCTACAATTATGAAAACACCTATTTTGTACAAAGAACACTCTCATCTCCTGAATCTGAGTACCAGACAGGGGTTCTGACATCCTAACCTCTGGTATATGTTTCATTGATGATACTTAGGGTTACTTTCTACTGAAAGAGCCTCCTGATCCTTTGAGAGTTTTATTAGATTTACATGATATATTTGGAGGGGATTTCTCTTTTGGGGCTAGTATACCTGGTATTTCACATTATTGACTTTCTCTGTGAACTCATAGGAGCCCCTCTACTTGGTAAGAGGTTTACTTTCTAAAGTGGGCACAAATCTAAGACTTTGTCACTGGGTTTAACTTTCTAATTTTACTAGAGCAGATGGCCTGTGCCTCTTGGGCTTGCTGTATATGTTCTCGAACTATGAGCATTGCTCGCACTATCCTATCCTGCACTTGAAAAATGTGTTTGATTACACTTTTGTGTGGTGTAGCCTCTTTCTGGGCTATATCCAGTACCTGGGGATATCTACTGTGCAAATGTTCAAACAGGAAAAATCCTGTGGACGACTATGGCATTTCCTTTACTGAAAATAATAAGTATGGTACCATGAAGTCATTATTATTTTTCTCTCCTTAGTAAACTCTTTCTTTAGCATACATTTAATGATTATATTTACCTTTTCTACTAGGCTTTTAGTTTGGGGCTGGTGCATAGGTGAATCATTTTCAACAATCAATGCAGCTACTTGGTTACCTTTGAAGTGAAAGGGGTACCTTGGTCTGTAAAAATTTCTCTTGGAATACCAGTACAGAAAAACATTTAGAACTGTTTTTTTTCACTATAATCTTTGGACAATGTGGTTCAGAGAGGGATTGCATCTGGATGCCAGGTTGCAAGGTTAGTTAAAGACTAATCCTTTGAACTGGCGCCCTCTAGCAGATCATATCCATAGCAACCCTCTCAAAAATTACCTCAATTACAAGCAAGAAAAGAAAAAAGGGGGTTCCCCTGGGTGGACTTTTAAGACACTGATAGTATTAATTCCAAATATACCGGATATTGAAGTAAAAAAGGAGTTTTTATTCACATTTATACATATTTATCAAAAAATGAAATATTGATTTAAAATATACAGTTCCTATATGTCACCATATAGGTAAATACATGAAAACCTTCTTTCATATATTTACCCATGTATTTACCTATATGGTAACAATCTTTGGAACTGTATATTTTAATTCAATATTTCATTATTTTTTTATATAAATATGTATAATTATGAATAAAAACTCTTTTTTTTTTTTAACTTCAATATCCGTATATTTGGAATTAATACTAACAGTGCCTTAAAAGTCCACCCAGGGGAACCCCTTTTTTCTTTTCTCATATATACTGGATGTGGCACAAGCATACCTTTTGACATTCACCCCCCTTTCTTTCAATTACAAGCAAGAGTAGTAATAGCTTTATAATACTCCTCATCTGGTTTGAAAATACTGGGCAAGTGCCCCGTCAACCTTCTCTTTTGTTTTTTCTTCCCCAAAGTGACCAACCAGCACATGGGAATGACCTAGATTCAATACACCCTTGTGTGAGACTGTGAAACCACTAGTATACAGTATCTGTTTTTCTGGCACTGGATAAGTTCTTCCGACTCTCCAACCAGGACCCCCTAATGGAAAGCTGTCAGGTACCTCTGACATAGTCCTTTCAATATATCCCTCAAATTCAAGCAAAATATAACACAATTTACATTTTCAGGATTGGTTACCTGGTTACCCCCACCCCCATTTACACAGAAACCGAAGTCTATCCCATTTGTATGTGTAGAAAGTTCTTAACCAGATCCATACCATAGTCCCCCAGCTGGCATGAACCAAAGTCATCCAGAATCCAATAACGCCTTTACTGGATGTCCTTCTGTTGTAATAGGATATATATCTACCTTTCAGTTTCAGTTCCTCCATATGCTGCAAGAACAGGCTTGGCAAATAGTGACATACACCTCCCCAGCTAACAGATGGCATTTATAGTTCCACAACAGCTGGATAGGGAAGGCTGATGCAGAATAAAAACCGTTATAATCCAGCTGAGTGAAACCTTTACTATGACATTGTAGGAAACTTAAACCATCGCTGCATGGAAATCTTGACATTAGAGTCTGTGAGCGTTATAAAGAAGGTCAATCAGGATTCACCCACAGCAACCAGAGGATAAAGCATGGTGGTAGAATCATATAACCATGGTGCTCTTTACTGACCTTTGTATCAGAAGATTTTGATCATACTGAACCCCTTTTACTTTACAAAACTGCAAGTAATCATTCAAACGAGACTTGCATAATGTAATATTGGGATTTGCTCATGCTGGCTGAGGCAGCAGGTTTGCTTCAATGCCGCCACCCAAGGAGTACATACTTCCCTTTGTTTGCCACAACATTCGATTATCAGGATTCCCTCTGGTTGGAGCTTATTCAGAGATGGAGACTTATCCTTATGTGACATAACATGATTTATTCACTCCTGGAGGTTAAACTAAAAAAGGTTTTCTTGTTTTGGACATCCCACTTACCTTATGGGTGTCATCAGACATTGCCCAGTATATTAGAGATTGATCTTCAAATAAAGCATTAATGGACGGATTAGTGCATTCATTGATTGGTGAGATATTCCTTATGGAAATTATGTGAGAAGCATGTCTAACAATTTTGTGAGTACAATATTTTTTTTTTAATGAATAAAAGATTTTTTGAGAATCTTAACTATGCCAGTGTGTTCTCTGTTTCATTTACTTTCATTAGGCATTACATAAAAGATTCCTGCTAAATCCTTTTCTCAACTCCATGTTCAGTTTCATTGCTACCCTGTGTAGCTTCACTTTTATGGATAAATTATGAGAGGCTTTTCAGTGTCAGTTCTGAATGCACAGACTGTTATATTAACATAGCACAGCACACATTCCGTTGTTCACAATCCATTGCAAAAAATGCAATAAATAGAAGTCAAGTCCAAAACTTTAGTAAATACTGAACATGGAAAGATTAAACACCAAAACCAATAGCAATTAAGGTATTTTTTTTAAAGTCCTGGGTGATCACCAGAATAGTGGAGGTTGAATGCAATTAATACGATTTAGATCTTGAAAGAGTACAAGGCAACAGGTAACCCCAGATCATACCCCTCTCCATTGATTTATTAACCACATGCACTTTTCCATATGTTTGTTTTTGGACTAGTGCTAAGTTGTTGTACTGTATAACACCACCTTGTTTATGTATTTCTTTCTAGCGATGGGTTAGAGTCAAGAGATGCAACAAGAATGTCAGGGAACAGACAAGCTTCTTCCCACATGACACATGGCAAAGTCAGGCCATCTTTATTGGTCCCTGAGGGCTGGCCATTGTGCTGTGGGAGTAAAGGTAGAGTGTGTACCTTTGCTTAATCTAAAAGATGTAAGAATTAATTTAGTTTTTTTTTTTCCTTTTTATTAGGCATGTAATACATATGTTTGTAAGCATGTAAAGCATGCACTGGGATATTATGTCCACAAATCTTGGGTTTAGCCACTATGTCTTCCCACAAGTAGTAAAAAAAAATAATGTATTATGCCGCGTACACACGATCATAAATTCCGACAAGAAAACCGTGGATTTTTTTTCCGACAGAATTATGGCTTAAACCTGTGTTGCATACACACGGTCACACAAATGTTGTCTGAAATTCCGACCATCAAGAACGCAGTGACGTAGAACACTACAACGAGCCGAGAAAAATTTAATTCAATGATTCTGAGCATGCCTCGAATAGATTTCAAGCATGCGTGTTTTTTTGTGCGTTGGAATTGCATACAGACGATTGCAATTTCCGACAATAACCATCTCTCAAATTTTTGCTGTCGGAAATTCCGAAGGAAAATGTCTGATGGGGCCTACACACGGTCGGAATTTCTGATTGTGTGTACGCGGAACAACGCTTACTTACCAAAGACATGCTAGTAGGTTAATTGGATCCTGTCCAAATTGGCCCAGTATATATGTGTCCCAAGCAGGGTCCAGATCCTACGGGGTAAATGACTGCACTAGCCAGGAAGACACTGGCTGCAAAAAGCGCCTAGAGGCTATTCAGTTTGCATGTGTAGCGCTATACAATTCACTCATTCATTCATTCATTCATTTATATCAAGCAATTGCAATATTATATTACTGCTGATAATAGTATTGCATTTGATAGTACAGCAGTACCTTTCTACTTCTAATAGTTAATTAACCAATTGATGATGAAGGGTTTTATTTGCTTAAAGTGACCCTGTTACTGGTGATTGAAGCCTGGGCTGCTTCCCGACTGCTGGTTGTAGTCTACACATCCAGCTGTGTGAATATCTGCTCCCTCAGTCTCATGATGTATTTTGACATCCCAGCTACAGGAGTCGGTAGGAGAAATCACAACATGGACCAGAGGAAGCAGTTATTTTATTACGTAAAATCTTAGAATATCTACAATGCCCAGCAAGCAGCAGCATTCAAAGACATGGGTCACTGGAAAGGTACGCCTAAATTCTCTTCTTTTACAGTTCAGGCTTCTTTTACAAGTGACCCTGGGGTTATTGACTAGAATCTTCAGAAGTAGGAGCTTGTCAAAAACAGGCCAAACTAATTAAAAATGCTACACTTTTCTTTTTGAAAAGCACTTAACTTAAACTAGGATGTTAAATAGTAATTTAATTAGCATATTTATATGTTTAATGTCTTCTGTAACACAATGTGAATATATAAAAAATAATATTTTGCAGTTTACCAATTCTTTAAATATAGTGGGTGCATCTGTTTTAATTTCTCAGGTTAAGAACATTTTCAGCAAGTACAGAAAAGTACAGAAAATACCTGTTGATGTTGCTAGAAATGTAGGCTGCTTGTATGAGATAAACTAGAAGCAAAAACAGCCCTATCTTTGTTCTCTTAACTACTAATTTCATCACCCCAACATGTAATTGAGTTGAACAAAGGGCAGATATTATTGAAATCTAGTCTTGGTCACAACCATAACTCCGCTATAGATACAATGGAGAAGTGAGCGTAGCCACTCTTGAACAGAAATTGCAATTTTCACAGTAACCCACTAAAAATGAAGAGAAAAACAGCTGAGAAACGAAAACGAGCGCAGTCTAATGACCAGTAAGTTGCAATGTATTTTATTTTTATTTTTGGGTGTAGCTACATATTAAAGCCTAAATCCAGCCAAATATAATTTTGTTGCAGAAAGACTAAAGCCGCGTACACACGGTCGTTTTTTGCTATGAAAAAAAACATCGGCCCAGATTCAGAGAGCCATTACGCCTGTCTAACTGGTGTTAGACTGGAGTAATTTCCAATTACGCGCGTTTTCTAGCTAGTTGAAAACCTCAAACCATGAATAGACGGCTGCGGGCTTCAATTTGACTGGATTACGTGTTCATACGCCTTCGGATCTACGCTGCAATAAAATTGCGGCCACTGGGTGGACTTCCCGTCGTTTTCCGCGTCTGGGTATGCAAATGAGCTTTTGCCGGCGATCCCCGAAATTACGATCTTCATTCGCAATCTCTTACGGCACCTTTAGTCATCTTTTTTTTGCGTAACACTATACCAGCTTTTTTGCTGCTCTAATATTAGACAGCCCATGTTAAGTATGGCCGTCATTCCCACGTCGAATTTCTACGTTTTCCGACGTCTTTTATTTTTTTTGACGTAAGTCGTCCGGGAATAGGAATGTTCGTAAACGACACTACTCAAACAACGAATGACGTAACGACGTGATTTCGCGCAATGCACGGCGGGAAATTTCTGAACGGAGCATGCGCAGTTCGATCGCTGCGGGGACGCGCTTAATTTAAATGCTTCACGCCCCCTAATCTCGTATTTTGATTACGCGGCGAGAAATAGACTACTCCGCCGTAGCGTACGGGCAAAAATCTACCAGAATTTGGTGTAGAGCCTGGTAAAATACGGCAGCGTAGAGTATTTTAATTACGCAGCGCAATATTAAGTGTATATGAATCTGGCCCATCGTTTTTTAAAACGTCATTTAAATTGATCGTGTGTGGGCAAAACGTCGTTTTTTGTCTTAAAAAAAACGACCCCAAAAAAATTCCAACATGCTTGAATTTTTTGTGTCGTTTTTCAAAACGTCGTTTTTTGTTTCACAAAAAGTCACCGTGTGTAGCAAAAACGTCGTTTAAAACGTCGTTTTTCAACCCGCGCATGCCCAGAAGCTAGTTATGAAGCGAGCCTCAATGGAAAAGAGTGGTGAACGTAACCTCGCTTTTTGTGAAAAAACGATGGTGTGTATGCAACATCGTCTTTGAAAAGTGACGTTTCAAAAACGTTGTTTTTTACTTCACAGAAAACGTTGTTTTTTTTTCATCACAAAAAATTATCGTGTGTACGCGGCATAAGGAAAGGTTTTTTATTTCTGTGCTCTCCATTTGGGCGATTTTCCATCACTTTATCTAGGTGATTGGAGGTTAGGGAGGTACATAAATTGATGGGAATTCTCTTTATTGGGGCAACACTGAAGCATAAATGTGTCTATGTGTGTATATATATATATATATACACACACACACACACACAGTATACTGTATATACGAAGGAAATATTATTTTAAAGTAGAACTAAATTCAAAGTAGAATTATGTTATAGGGAGCATCAAGAAGTGCTATTTGTACCTAAGAAATACCATGAAAATTTAAAATTGTGTCTTGAATTTGACCTAGAAAATAGCTGTGTACTTCCTGCTATATTAGTGTGATTGATTTGACATTACTGTTACATAGTTAGTCTGGTTAATAAAGGCACACGTCCATCTAGTTCAACCAATAAGAGGGGAAACAAATCATACAATCTTATATACATATTACTATACCCATAGTGGATCCAGAGGAAGGCAAAAAAAAAAACAGAAAAGCATGATCCAATTTACTCCAGTGGGGGAAGATATTCTTTCCTGGTCCCCCAAGAAGCAATCAGGTATTCCCTGGATCAACTTTACCTATAAATGTTATGATTTTGTTTACTGCTTCTTAGCTATATAGTTTTAACGTTAGATCTAAGGCGGCGTACACACGATCGGATATATCCGATGAAAACGGTCCGCGGACCATTTCCATCGGATATGTCCGATCGGGAGTTTGATCCGATGGCGTGTACACACCATCGGATCAAATTCCCCGCCGCCGGACGGCGCGGTGACGTAGTGGTGACGCGACGGTGACGTTGACGCCGCCGCGTCACCGCCACGTCACCGCACCAGGAAGTAAAACACTTCCGCGCATGCGCCGAATCCATTCGGCAGCGGCGCGGCGGCGGTGGGGGCCGACATGTCTGCTGGTAAGTGTACTAACCAGCAGACATGTCGGGCGGACAGATTCCCACCGGATAGATTTCAAAGCATGCTTTGAAATCTGTCGGGTGGAGAAATCTGTCCGCTAGCCCATACACACGAGCGGAGATGTCTGCTGAAACGGTCCATCGGACCGTTTTCAGCGGACATATCCCCTCGTGTGTACGCGGCCTAAGACATTGTCTAGTCGAATTGCTAGTCTTAAAAGATTTAGAGTGATTTCACCACTGTGCTGTTCACTGTTGTTGGAGACTGACATAAGGAAGTAAAGCCCTGCCTCTACCAAGATGGCCACCACCATACAGAAACACAGTGCAGAACAAGGCATGGTAAGTCAGTAACAGGGAAAGGATCAGCTACAAGGAGACCACAGGCAATACTAGTGCCTATCTTTTTTGTAGACTTTGTTTGCAGACTTCAGTTCCTTATTAAGTAGAAGGGAACATCTATAAGATTGTTATTGCTGTCTGTGTATTCCTTTTCTTAACCTCTTTTCTTTTGTTTATTATTTGGGGTGCAACAGGATAAAACATGATAGGGACAAGTCATTGCAATAAAAACCCTTACAACGATTCTAATCTGCCTTCATTCTATTCATAACTTAACAAAAAAATAAATTGCCTATGGAATGGAATTCGACTTTTACTCTGGTTATAAATATAAGTATTTTCTATGCATCATTAATTACTACTTTTTAAGTTACACTCTGAGAAGTATTTTAAATAACATTATTTAAACCATTTTTATTTAAACATTTAAAGAGTCATTTAATGTGTACAGTATAAGGTGAATTCAGAATGTGACCTACTTTTTATATAAAATCCTATTGTCGATATTTCAAGGACCAGTCAAGATGTGTAACTATCTTTATGTGATTTGAAACATAATATTATATGAATGTACAGTAAGAGCCTTGCAGGCTCAAGTGACCTGGTTTTGTTGATACTGTACATATTACAGTAAACTATTACCACAAATAGCCTATAAGGCAGGAAAATCTGAAATATATGCAATATCTCCAAGGTATTGGCTTGCTCTCCTTTGTTCAGGGTGATCTTGTCTGTCTAGTTTGTGGAAATAAATTATGCTTTAGACGATGGAGATTTTTTAATATTTCACCGAAATGTGAGGACTCTTCTCAGCAAGGACCCAAGCAAAGTCCTACCCTGTTAGAATATTGCCTTACCTCAGATGGGCAGTTCATACTTGAAGACACAGGAATATATATCTTGAAGGATTATTTAGGAAGAAAACTATGCATTGGTTTGTTCCTTTCACTGGAGCATAGTGACATTTTTTATACTGAGAAGTACAGGCTATGACAAATTAAGCTGGCCACACACTGTTCGAGGTTTGGCTGCTCATCCATGCCATTAATCTTGCTACCAATCTGGACACATTGTCACCATCCTTTATTTCCTACTTGGCCTAAACTGTTTTATTTTCAATTGGCCTAATAAATAATAATCTCAGACAATATGGAAAGAAGGAAGGATGGCAATGTATCTAGGTACTAAGTAAAGGGAGAAATCATGAGCCTCTATATACAGGTATTGTTAGAATTTTGCTGGCTCTAGACTAGAGACATTTAAGTATTCCTGTACCACAGTAGGAAGTAACAGCGGTTTTCACATTGTTTGTTTGAAACATTATTAAGTAATCTGCTCATTACTTCCTCAGGTATCATGGAACTTTGGCTTACTTCTTTTTCAAAGGGGAGAGCTAAGTATTGGATGAAATATTTCTCCACATAACCGATCTTTAGTAATACTTTTGGTCTCTTGAGGTCTGCATATATGATCATTTGAGATAAAAATGTCATACAACTCTGCTGAAAATAGTTTCAAAATGCAACAGGCTTAGTATGTTTATGATAACCTTAATTCATTTGTTTAATATGGATACAAATTACAAACCTGTTATTAGGATTTGTCAATTGTACATGTTATGTGGATCTGCTTTTAAAATGTTTAAAGAAAGCACCTACATAATTAAAGCCCATCTGAAGTCGTACACCTTTTTTACTCTTTATAGTCCTGTACCATCATATGTTACAGTTTTTAACGTATTTATACTTGGAAATGCCTTACAATACCTACTTAAAGTGATATTAAATTCTATTTTTATATACTATTTAAGATGCTGATGTTTGGACTTACAGTACTTGTGTGCTGCTTTTTCTGTTTTTTTTCCTGCAGTCTGTACTCCCTTTATATCTGGTGTCCCTGATCACTGGTTTAAATTTCTGCTGTAAGGGTGGCTCCATAGCTTACCGAGTCACACTGAGACTCTCCTTACATGTACACTCTTAAGAAGAGGACTACATACCTAGGTGAGGATGCTGTGTGCACAGGCAGCCCCAAAGAACCACAAACAAACGACACATCTCTACTCTTCCCCCAAGGGAGGTGATCAAAAAAAGTCACTTAAACAGCCAATAAATGGATAATTGTTTTTTTCATTCAACCAGCAGGTTGAATGAAAAAAAATGACCCAATTCCCCCATCCACACATTCTAAGTTAATGGAGAAAACCTCCCCACTGAGCTATTGTATTCTGACAGTACGGGAACTTCCTCACCGTCACAATACACTGATCAAGTGATCAGTGCTGTCAGCTATAGTCTGTGGCACTGATCAAGTGGGAAATATCCAACAGGGTGATTTTTACAGAAGTCAATCAGTAAATCTACATCTGTACAACCTCCCTGCCTATACGTGCATCAAAATTTGGCCTTCCCCGCTGAACCAGCTGATTTTTGAATTCATGTATGGCCAGATTAGGGCAGAGCTGTCACTGAGGCAGAGCATAGGCCTGCCTTGTTTTATTTGTCTTTTCAAGCTGCCTGTGTGTGTGTTGGCACAAGCATTGTACTCAAAATAGCCAATGGGATATGCATGCACAGCAATTTGCCCAATGGGATATGTGCTTCTGAGTACAGATTTCCATGATTTTTTACTCACATTTTTAGTGCTGTCGAATATGTGGAACACAAGAAACCAGTGGACGAGGCTGCATTATGAATATGTTGTAAGTGTTCTGCAGTTTTTACAAAAGGATTTCTTCTTGTTATGTTGTTGTGTGCAAAATGTGTATGTTCAAATGTGTTGCTGCTAAAACAAGGCTTTACTACTAATTTAATCTTTCTGAAAATATGCACCCCACTCCGGTACTTTGTGCTAGCATGGATAAGTAACAGCCACACCTCATCACAAGTGTCCTCACACATACTTGTGTGCTTAGCCAGGTCTCTTAGATGAAGTGCACTGACCAGCAGTCAAACTCTGGTGCCTATTGGCCTGAGCAGTCATATGTACAGTATACACACTGTTTTACAGCTATAATAGTGAAGCAAAGGTAAGACTATAAAAATCAAGGTTTTCATGACCATCTCCATCTGATTAATTATCTATTTCTATCACTTCAGTTGGGCTTTAATTCCTGGAAATCAACATTAATTAATCAAATTTGTGTCACATAGAGTAATGGAAATTGTGTTTAATGAGTTTAGAAACCATTACTTCATGGTGAATCAACCCAAAATTGATATTTCAGTTTTCGGTAGGTCCTAGAGTCTCACAGGGACCAACTGCATTTGAGTTCCAAGTTATATCCACCTGCAATTACCATTATAAGGAATTTCACACATTTTGCAAGATTTTTTTTTTTTTTTTTTTGGTGTTTATCAGTGTTTTCCAAACTTCATCCCACAAGTCTAACTAATAGTTCACACTGTCTAGATGACCAACCACAATATTAATCCACACTGCAGTGATGGTAGTGACTCCACCTTTGCATATCCATTTGCTTGTAAGACATGCACTCCTGGCAGGACTTGAGGCCAGGTTTTTTAAAATCTGGATCCCCACTTTAGCTGTAGGCAAAAACTCCATTGTTTGGGGGTGTAGAACAAAAAGCTTTGGTAGTAATACCTTAGAAACCGAGTTATCAAAAGCTGAAGAAGCCAGTGGTTTATGCAAATTCACAATTCACTGAAATATCAGTTTTTGGTAGACTGACACTTTGATGATAAAAAAAAATGTTTTAGAAAGTAATGAGTAGTAAGATATTTTATTGATGACAACAAATACTTTTATTGTAATATATACATGAAAATCTATTCTTTTATTTCTGTTCACAGCATTGTATCCTACATTTTTTAATGAAAATAAAGGCATTTTTTAATTTTTGCATGTTTCTTCTTTGTGAAAAAAAACCTACAGACTGCAGAGATCACTTATTTGAGGCAATGAAGATTGTTTAAGTGACAAAATATTGGTTACCTGCAATGCAGTATGCAAACATGCAGTGCAGAAAGATTGTTCCCATGACTTTACCATCAATTTTGTGAGATTAGGGCGCTGTACTAAATAGAGCTATAGCTAGAAAAACAGCTGGATATTTTTCTTATTGTAGTTAAGTTTATACATTGTTACTGTTACACAATACCTAATACTATTTTACTAAATCGTATATTTAAAGCTTAGGGTTTTTTAAATGATGTGCCAGCATTGCAAACCTTCCAGTGGTTAAAAAGGATATTCAGACACATCAGAATGTTTCTGTTTGTATGGTGTCCCTAGGTTTGTATAACAGGAACCCCTGGGCACATACTGTACTCATCAGTTAAATTTATCCTAGAGTGTGCAGGTTTCCCCAACACACACACACACACCTTCCTATTGGCTGCTAAATGCAGTGGGTGGCCTCACTGGTCATTGGGAAAGTAAAGGGACAGATGGTGATTGGTGACACAAACAGCAATGCAAAAAAATCACACAGCAGAGCGGTAAATGGTTGGAATCGTTGTTACATTTTAACTGATATACTGTAAGTCTAGAACTGAAGCACCACATTGTGATTAGTGTTGAGCGGAATACGCCATATTCAATTTCGCAATATTTCACAAATATATAGAAGAATATTCGTGAAATATTCGCTAATATCGAATATTCGTGATATTTTATCAAAAAAACAATATTGCGAAATTTCGCTAATGCGAATGCGAAATTGATTGCGAAATTCTCGTCAACACGCGAAAACGGAGATCATTTCCTGGATTACTAAACTAATATGCACTAAACACTAACTCTACTTACAAAAACTTACATGACTAAACTAAAGCTATTTTTTTTTTTGTATACACAAAACACAGACGGGCAGAGAAAGTATTTGCGAATATTCGTAATACGAATATTCGCATTGCGAATATTCGGCAACATAAAAGGATCGCCTCAGCTACTCGGCCCACGGTCTCTAATCATACCAGCAATGCTTTTAGACGTCGATGGAGATCACTAGGATGTGATCTGTTTTAAAAATAAATTTGAAAAAATACGAATATTCGCAATATCGAATATTCACCGCGATATTCGATTTATTCGCGAATACTCGAATATGCAATATTCGTTACGAATATTCGCAATGCGAATATTCGTGAGCAACACTAATTGTGATATTAAAGTCCAGAAACCAGTTTATTCCAGTAAAAAAAGGCAATGCATTTTTGGGGCTAAGGCTTGTCTTTTTCATCATGGCTGAAAAAAAATATACAGCGTATATCCATAAAACATATCAACAAAGATATATTCCCAACGATATATCACGCTGTGACACTTAGATTGACTTTTTCCTATCACAGCTCGATAGCAAGACCCCTTTGGTGTGCAGAAGCTGCCAAGACACCATCCAGACATCATACATATATACCAGTGGTCTTCAAACTATGGTCCGTGGTCTGGATGTGGCCCTTTGCTTGCCTTTATCAGGCCCTCGGTAATCTATTTCTTCCATTGAAACAAAGCATAATTCCTGTCATTGACCCCAACATTAGGGTACAATTCCTACCACTGACTGAAATAATGGAGCCCTATTCTTCTTAATGACACCAATGATGAGGCACTATTCTTTACCCTGATACCAACAATAGGGCAATATTCCTCCCCCTAATACCAATTATGGGGCATTCTTTACTCTCATTGATGCTTTGGCACTTTCTACTCCCACTGGCCACAGTCCAGCCACCTCCAAGTCTGAAAAACAAACAAAAATCAAAAAAACATTTAGAAGGTGAAATCGAATGAAAAGGTAAGTGAACCAACAATGCACTAGCTTAAAGGAACCTATTTAGAAAATAAAAAACAAACCTTTACAACCCCTTTTAGGGAAACTTTCACGATTGAGTGTATACATTGGGCACTTGCTGTCAACAGAATGTAAAAACATTTAGGTGGTTGTTACAAGCTCATGGCTGCAGTTCAGTATTTTTTAAACCAGGTGATCTTCTGTTTAGTGCTGCTCTATAGACACCTGTTCACTTTTACTGTAGTGAGAATGGTCACCTACCCCCCCCCACACACACACACACATGTGGCGATTCATGGGTTCTGCTGTACCTCTGGGGAGCCAGGGACCATGGTAAATGGTATGGCTGGGACAAAAAGTTACAGAGAAGATCAAGTGACATCTGTTCCATGATCTCCTCTGTAAAAAATTAACCCAGAACTGACAATGATTTCCTGACTTACGTTTCAGAGCTGTAATTTCCTTGCTGCTACCAGTGGCGGCTGGTGAAGTTTTAGGATGGGGAGGCGCAAGACCCCGACCCTTCACGATTGGCCCCTCCCACTTCTTGTAAACCACACCCCTTATATAATCCACCGACTTTGTCCGCTGTATTGGATTGCATGCACCTTTCAATCCCCAGGGATCCTGCCCCCCCGGGGATTGATAGGTGCATGCAATCCACACCCATCCACCTCGGAGCCTGTTATTGTAGTTAGACTGCTGGGACTTGTAGTTCTCCATCTTCTCCTGGTGCTCATGGAGAAGATGGAGATTGGAGAACTACAAGTCCCAGCATGTTATAGATATAATAAGGCTCTGAGGTGGATGGGTGTGGATTGCATGCACCTATCAATCCCCAGGGGGGGGGGGCATGATCAGATAACACCACACATGGGCAGTGGATCGCCCACTCAAAGGAGTATCAATCTGAAGGGAAAAGGGTATTTATGTGGTGTTATATTCACCCTCAAAGTCATCAGCGGTGCACTGCCTGATCCCCACCCATCCACCTCGGAGCCTGTTATTGTAGTTAGACTGCTGGGACTTGTAGTTCTCCATCTTCTCCTGGGGCTCATGGAGAAGCTGGAGATTGGAGAACTACAAGTCCCAGCAGTCTAACTACAATAACAAGCTCCGAGGTGGATGGGTGTGGATTGCATGCACCTATCAATCCCTATCACAGTGTTATCTGATCCCCCCCCCCTCCGGATTGATAGGTGCATGCAATCTACACCCATCCACCTCAGAGCCTTATTGTATGTATAACCTGCTGGGACTTGTAGTTCTCCAATCTTCATCTTCTCCATGAGCCCCAGGAGAAGATAGAGAACTACAAGTCCCAGCAGTCTAACTACAATAACAGGCTCCGAGGTGGATGGGTGGGGATCAGGCAGTGCACCGCTGTCCGCTGATGACTTAATGGGGCGATCAATCAAATCAAATCCATTTTGAATTGAATTCTGTGGCTTGGCTGGCTTACCTTAGCAGCACCAGCTCCTCTCCAGCTCCTCTCCGCTCAGTGTGAACTTCAGAGAACGTGCCGCGTGACGTCACTTCCGATTTTCGTCTGTAAGACGAATGGCCGGAAAGTCACAGTAGTAATGCTCCCGGCGCCCATAGAGAGGCACAGGAAGCATATCAGCGCTTTTTAATGCACTCATAGGCAAGATAAAAGCCCGCAAATGAAGCGCCATGTCTAGATTGCAGTGTCGCGGCGCTTCATAGGGCAATGGTGGCCGGCGCTCAATCTCAACCCATTAAAGAATTTTTTTTTAAGTTTCTTTCTTAAAAGGGCCACAATATATATATATATATATATATATATATATATATATATATATACACATTTTTTTTGCCTACAGGAGGGGGGTGGTGCCCGGGCACCGCCTATGGGCGGACCGCCACTGGCTGCTACAGTCAGGAAAACAGTTAATCAAGCACAACCTGTGCTTCATTAGCTGCAGTGGAGGGCAAGTGAGTCTATTAGATGCATGATGTTACCATAAAGAGTACCTGTCACCTGCCCAAAGCTATCACAAAGGGTAATTGTTAGTCCTATTGTAATAGCATTAAAGAAGTGTAAAAAAAATGGTAAAATACATAAAAATTATTAAGAAGAAAAATATATCCCTGTGAGTACATGCAAATGTGCGCGTAGGTCCCACGTGTGTATGCAAACAGTAATTGCATCACACATGTATTGCCGCGTACACACGACCGTTTTTCGGGTTATAAAAAAATTACGTTTTTAATGGTCTAGAAAAAACTAAGTTTTTTTTCAACCCAATCATTAAAACGGGCTTGCTTACACACGATCGTGAAAAAAAATGCTCTAGCAAAGCGCGGTAACGTACAACACATACAATGGCAATATAAAAGGGAAGTTCCCTTCGGATGATGCCACCCTTTGGGCTGCTTTAGCTGATTTCATTTTAGTAAAAGACGATTCATGCCTTTCAGTCTGTTACAGCGTGATGAATGTGCTTACTCCATTACGAATGCTAGTTTTACCAGAACGAGCGCTTCCGTCTCATAACTTGCTTCTGATCATGCACGTTTTTTTCACACACGACCATTTTTTGCAACCTTGAAAATGACAACGTTAAAAAACGTTGTGAAAAAATAGAGCATGTTCGAAATTTTGAATGCCCATTTTTTAGATCGTTTTTAATGACATTAAAAAAAAACATCATTTTTTAGAACCCGAAAAACGATCATGTGTACGCGGCATAAGGTATAGCTTTGAACTTTCACAATTAACTTTACACTGATAACCTGTAAAGGCTTTTAAAACTACGACACCTATGAAAAAATGTCGGCACCATAGTTCTTCATCATTTTACGGGCATGAACCCTAATTTTTAATCTTGACGTGCTTGGTATCTATTTACATGTACGCTTTGGCGGTTCTAAGCAATTTCCTATTATTTATACATCTGTGCGAAAACTTTAAAAATTGCTTTGGACAGCAAATGGTTAATTTGAAGTTAACCTGCATAGGTTACTGTAATTCAGTCTTCAGTCTTGGTTGTATAAGAATATTTTTTCAAAGATTATTTATTTGTATTGCTTAGCCTGAAGGCAACTGCTAAATTGCTGATTTGTTGAGTTGCAGCCTTTCCTGTTGTCCAAAATTATCACTATAACGAGCTGTCAATCAAAGTAGTTTTTTTTCAGGAGCACAATTAATAGCTTCCAGTTAAAGCGCCTTTAGTTGTTTACATTCTTTTCTCCAATGTTACAACCCATCGTCTTATACACATTAGATGGCAGGTGTACTATACTGGTCCTATAGGCCTGCCAACAGTACAAGTTTTCCCTACAATTACAAAAGTGCACACTACAAAAAATGATTACCTGTACAAAATAGCAAGAAGGCCCCCACAATACTAATAACAGCATGTACAGATACATTAAAATGGCTTTTCCACTTCACTAACTCTTCAGGGGGTGGTAAAGTGGGTGGCATATGTACAACTTTTACGTTTATAAACACCATTCAGTTATCAGAATACAATATAATTATCTTACAATGATGAAATCATTTAACATACTAAATGTGGGGTTTACCACTTGATGCCCACGCTATAGCCGAAAGACGGCTACAGCGCAGGTTTAAATTGCCTGGAGGGTATGCATGGACGTGCTCACGCTGCCAGCACGCCGCGGCACGCTCTGTGATTCCTGAGTCCTTGGTACTCAGGGATCACAGATCAGAGTGACCACCTGATCAGCTGTCAGCCAATGACAGCTAATCACGTGATGTAAATAGAAGCTAGTAATCGGAGAAAAAAAACAAGCTGATTACCGGCTCATGTAAAAGGGACATCGGTCCCACACACTGACAGCCACTGCTGCTAATCAGTGCCCACCAGTGCCACTTACCAGTGCCACATATCAGTTCCCATCAGTGCTGCCAATCAGTGCCCATCAGTGCCACAAGTCAGTGACACCTATCAGTGCTGCCTAATAGTGCCATCTACCAGTGTCCATCAGCACTGCCCATCATTCCCCTATCAGTGCAGCCTCTCAGTGCCGCCTATCAGCGGCCTTCGGTGCCACCTATCAGTTCAGCCTCATCAGTGCCACCTTATCAGTGCCTATCAGGGAAGCCTATCACTGCCCATCAGTGCAGCCTCATCAGCAAATATCAATGAAGGTAAAAAAAATTACCTGTTTGCAAAAAAAAAAAAAAATTCAAAACAGTTTGTAATAGTTTTCAAAAAATAAAAAAACCCGGTGATGATTTAATACCACCAAAAGGAAGCTTAATTTGCGTGATGAAAATTATAAAAATTCCATATGGGTACAGTGTAGCATGACTGCGCATTTGTCATTCAATGTGTTATAGCACTGAAAGCTGAAAATTGGCCTGGGCAGGAAGAGGGTTTAGGTGCCCAGTAAGCAAGTGGTTAAAAAAGTTCAAACCCAGAAAAGTCAAAAATATTCCATGAAGATCTATCCTCTTATCAGATCAGTACAATTGATCTACTATTTTTTATTTTAGTTTCGAAATCTCAGCTTATAATAGAAGGCTTATAAATTGCTTGCTTAATAGGGAATTTTTATTTTTTTCTAAAATGTTTTGCTATCTTTACTAATTCCCACTCTTCCCAATCGTCTACACTTATTCTACCATTTAAAAGTTACTAGGGGAAGGAGGAGGGGATGTGGGGAAGTATAGATGCGAAATGTAATTTATTGTCCACTATTTCGATTGTCAACATGATGTTTCCTGATGTATTTACTGTACTACGTTTACTACTCTGTATGTTCTTCATTTTTTTGTTATTTTTTTTTTTGAAAATAAACTTAAACTTGAATGATAAAAAAAGAAAAACATATGGCTGGCGCAGTGTAGAGTGGGAGATAGGATCACAACAAAAAAATAAAAAAATTATAAAAATTATATAACATGTTTGTCTAATTATAACATATCTAACTATATATATTAATAAAGATAATTAATTTAACTTTAGTAACACTTTACATATACCCCCTGAAGTGGACTATCCTTGGGAGATTAAACAAATCCTCCTACATAATTGTAAGTGGTTATCCGCAGACTTCTCTTCTCTACATCTGTTCAAAGCGATAAAGCTTGTCTGAGCTGTAAAAAAAGAGGGCAGAGAACTGAGGTTACATTTTGTAGAGCTCATTGAAGAGACCTCTGGGAGCTGATTGGAGGGAAGGGACACAACCCTTCACACAGCACACAAGAACAGAGCTGATACATTCAATTATCTGGAGCTCCCTCCCCTTTTATCTCTTTTCTCTTGGTGTCAGGTAAACTTGTGTGAAGTGATTCATGCTGATAGCAGAGGAACGAAGCAGCAGACAGAAATAACACCTAGTGCTATGGATTGAGAAAAGTGCACACTACAGGTGAAACTCGAAAAATTTGAATATTGTGCAAAAGTTGATTTATTTGACTAATACAACTAATACAACTACAGGTGAAACTAATATATGAGATGGACTCATTACATACAAAGCAAGATAGTTCAAGCCGTGATTTGTCATAATTGTGATAATTATAAAAAACCCAAATCCACAATCTCAGAAAATTATAATATTGTGAAAAGGTGCAATATTCTAGGCTCAATGTGTCCCACTGTAATCAGCTAATTAAGCCATAACACCTGCAATGGTCTGCTTTAGGGTCCTTTCACACGGAGCGGACCGTTTTTCGGTCCGCTCCGTGTGCCCGTCAGCTCAGCGGGGGGGTCTCCGCTCAGCTGTCGGCGGACGGGGCGGTCCCCGCACACTGTGCAGGGACCGCCCCGTCTCTCCTCCGCTCTCCCCTATGGGGAGTCGGATGGAAACGGACCGTCTGTCCGTTTGCATCCGATCCGTTTGGCCGGACGGAAGAAAAATAGGACATTCTTCCGTCCGCAAAAACGGATGCGGATCTAGCGGACGTTAGCGGATGCATCATCCGCTAACGGATCCGCTCCCATAGGGGCTCATTACAAGTCCGTAAACGGACTTGTAATGAGCGGACCGTTCGTCCGCTAGTGTGAAAGGGCCCTTAGTAGGAATCGCAATCAGAGGAAAGACTGATGACCTGACATTTGTGCAGAAAACCATCATTGATGCCCTCCATAAGAAGGGGAAGCCTCAAAAGGTAATTGCAAAAGAAGTTTGATGTTCCCAAAGTGCTGTTTTAAAGCATAAAGGCTGAGGCCGCGTACACACGAGGGGATATGTCCGCTGAAAACGGTCCGATGGACCGTTTCAGCAGACATCTCCGCTCGTGTGTATGGGCTAGCGGACAGATTTCTCCACCCGACAGATTTCAAAGCATGCTTTGAAATCTATCCGGTGGGGATCTGTCCGCCCGACATGTCTGCTGGTTAGTACACTTACCAGCAGACATGTCGGCCCCCACCGCCGCCGCGCCGCTGCCGAATGGATTCGGCGCAAGCGCGGAAGTGTTTTACTTCCTGGTGCGGTGACGTTGCGGTGACGCCATCGGATCAAAGTGTTTTACTTCCTGGTGCGGTGTGTACACGCCATCGGATCAAACTCCCGATCGGACATATCCGATGGAAATGGTCCGCGGACCGTTTTCATCGGATATATCCGATCGTGTGTACGCCGCCTAAGACTCAGCTATGTACAAAACGTAGGAACTGAGGTGCAGAAAAATGGCAGCAGGTGCCCTAGACTGAGGAGTCAAAAATGTAAATCCTTCATTTTGCTGAGGGGAATGTTACTGGCGTTCTCTCCTTTTAGGCTCCATTTACACTAGTGCGTTTTTTGATGCATTTTGCAGGATTTTTTTTTAACATGGTTCCCTATGGAACATGTTCACATCAATGCTTTTTTGTGCCTCTGCGTTTTTGGAAAGGGTCGGGGACTTTTTTTCCTGCAAAAAGCAGCATTTTGCATGTAATATATTTCAATAGACCCGCATCCAAAACGCAAGTACCTTGTTTTTACCACAATTTTGCAGCGATTTGCGTTTTTGCTGTTTTTTTTAACCTGTTATAGCTGGTTGTTAAAGGAAATGTAAAAAAAAAATGTAAATTGATAGCTAAAAAACAAAACAAAAAAAAATACGCAAAACGCAAATTGCAGTAAAATCGCGGTAAAAACGCATGTCAAAAACGCACGTCAAAAAATGCAGCAGGCACCGCAAAAAGCACTGCAAAAACGCTCAAAAGCAACATGCATAGGTGTGAATCGGGCCTTAGACCTTTCACACTGAGGAGTTTTTCAGATGGTACAGTGCTAAAAATAGCGCTGCTATACCGCCTGAAAAACTCCTGCACTACATACTCAATGTCAAAGCCCGAGGGCTTTCACATTGAGGCAAAGCGCTGGCAGGAGAGAAAAAATCTCCGCTCTTTGGAGCGGTGAGAGGAGCGGCGTGTATACTGCTCCTTCACCGCTCCTTCCCATTTAAAACAATGGGAAACTGCGGCAATACCGCCCGCAATGCGCCTTTATCGGCCGCTAGCGGGGGTTAATACCGCACCGCTAGTGGCCGAATCCCCTGGCAAATCTGACGCTATACCACCACCGCGGCTCCGGCCCCAGTGTGAAAGGGGCCTTAGTGTTTTTTTTTTCTCTAAGTGATTCCTTATACAAGTGATATTCAGTTCAAGCTATGCTTCATCTGAATGTCTCATCTAAGGCTCCTTACACACGGAGCGGTCCGTTTTTCGGTCCGCTCCGTGTGTCCGTCAGCTCAGCGGGGGGTCTCCGCTCAGCTGTCGGCGGACGGGGCGGTCCCCGCACACTGTGCAGGGACCGCCTTGTCTCTCCTCCGCTCTCCCCTATGGGAAGTCGGATGGAAACGGACCGTCTATCCGTTTGCATCCGATCCGTTTGGCCGGACGGAAGAAAAATAGGACATTCTTCCGTCCGCAAAAACGGATGCGGATCTGGCGGACGTTAGCGGATGCATCATCCGCTAACGGATCCGCTCCCATAGGGGCCCATTACAAGTCCGTAAACGGACTTGTAATGAGCGGACAAACGGTCCGCTAGTGTGAAAGGACCCTAAAGGTTTATTTTCTGTCCCGCCACAGGTATGTCCCAGGTGATTCGCATCCACCCATAACTGAAAGCTGATTGCTTTATGTGTTTGTGTGTTGTTCTGGTATGTCCCAGCTGATTCACATACACCCAAAACAAAAAATGTACTTTTCTGTGTGCTTTTTTTCTTTTAATGCTGTTGCCTTTACCATTTGTTGCCCTGTCCGCATCACTATGGTGTTTATGGAGCTCTGTAGTGTTTTACCAAAGTTATGTGCTGTTTTTATCTATACAGCTCTGCCCTCTTGCTAGTCTGACTTAGATGTGAAAGGCTTGCTTTGATTGCTAGCAATCCTTATAATAACTCATGATTAATTAATTAACAGACAACAACCTCCACCCTTAACAGTATAAAACTAAAGAATCTTTATGGTGACAGCACTTTGCTGAGTGGAACACAGCTGGAGTTATCCAAACATTCATAGCAAACTGCACTGAAAAGACAGAGAAATCAAGGGAGGTATGTGAGGGAAGAAATATTATGAGCTTGGTATAGGATAGATTGAGTTTAGGGAAGTGGCGTGACATCCAGGCTGATATGTCTGTTAGTAAATTGGTGATGCATGAGGAGACTTTTGGAGTGAGCTGAGGGGTAGAGAGATACATTTTGGTGTCCTGTGCATAGAAATGGTATTGAAAGCTATTTGAGGCCATCAACCCAGGGTAGATTGAGAATAAGAGAGGTCCAAGAAGAGAACCTTGGGGAACCCCAAAGGAGCAAGGTAGAGGAGAAGAGGTAGTAGAATTGTAAGTGACACTCAAGATGCGGTAGAATAGGGAGGGTGAGAAGCAGCGAAGAGTACAGAAACCAAAGGAGTGGAGTTTTTTGAGGAGAATGGGGTGGTCCATCATATCAGAGGCAGCAAAGAGGTCCAGAAGTAGGAGTACAGAATAGTGTCCACTGGTTTTAGCTGTCAGCAGTGGCAGCTGGTGCTCAAATTTTTTGGGGGGGGCGCAAACGAAAAAAAAAACAATTGCAGCCTCACTGTGCCATCAAACGCAGCCACTGTGCCATGACATCAAACGCGGCCACTGTGCCATGCCATCAAACGCAGCCACTGTGCCATCAAACGCAGCCACTGTGCCATGCCATCAAATGCAGCCACTGTGCCATCAATTGTCACCACTGTGCCATGCCATCAAATGCAGTCACTGTGCCATCCCATCAAATGCAGCCACCGTGCCATCAATTGCCACCATTGTGCCATGCCATCAAATGCAGTCACTGTGCCATGCCATCAAATGCAGTCACTGTGCCATGCCATCAAATGCAGTCACTGTTCTATCAATTGTCACCATTGTGCCATGAGATCAAATGCAGCCACTGTGCCATGCCATCAAATGCAGCCACTGTGCCATCAATTGTCACCACTGTGCCATGCCATCAAATGCAGTCACTGTGCCATCCCATCAAATGCAGCCACCGTGCCATCAATTGCCACCATTGTGCCATGCCATCAAATGCAGTCACTGTGCCATGCCATCAAATGCAGTCACTGTGCCATCAATTGTCACCATTGTGCCATGCCATCAAATGCAGTCATTGTGCCATGCCATCAAATGTAGCCACTGTGCCATCAATTGTCACCACTGTGCCATGCCATCAAACGTAACCACTGTGCCATGCCATCAAACGCAGCCACTGTGCCATCAATTGTCACCATTGTGCCATGCCATCAAATGCAGTGACTGTGACATGCCATCAAATGCAGCCACTGTGCCATCAATTGTCACCACTGTGCCATGTCATCAAACGCAGCCATTGTGCCATCAAACGCAGCCACTGTGCCATCAAACACAGCCACTGTGCCATGCCATCAAACGCAGTCACTGTGCCATGCCATCAAACGCAGCCACTGTGCCATCAATTGTCACCACTGTGCTATGCCATCAAATGCAGCACTGTGCCATCAAACGCAACCACTGTGCCATGCCATCAAATGCAGCCACTGTGCCATGCCATTAAATGCAGCCACTATGCCATCAAACGCAGCCACGGTGCCATCAATTGTCACCACTGTGCCATGCCATCAAATGCAGTCACTGTGCCATGCCATCAAACGCAGCCCCTGTGCCATCAATTGTCACCACTGTGCCATGCCATCAAACACAGCCACTGTGCCATCAATTGTCACCACTGTGCCATGCCATCAAATGCAGTCACTGTGCCATGCCATCAAACGCAGCCACTGTGCCATCAATTGTCACCACTATGCCATGCCATCAAACGCAGCCACCGTGCCATCAATTGTCACCACACTAGGGGGGATCAATTGGTTAAATGTGTTCCCTCATGTGTGTTTCTAACTGTGGGAGGGGATGTGAAGTGACTGGAGGTGGAGACATATCGCTGTTTGTAATTGCTCAGAACAGCATATCTGTCTCTTTTATCTTGTCAGAATTAGAATTTGTGAATCGGGTAGTGTATTTAGGTTTTGTGCTGCCCTAGGCCCGAAAAAACTTGTGCACCCCCTTATCAATGCATTTTTATAGCACTTTTCGCTGTGAAAATGACAATGGTCCCAAAAATGTGTCAAAAGTGTCCGATGTGTCCGCCATAATGTCGCAGTCACGAAAAAAAAATTGCTGATCACCGCCATTACTAGTAAAAAAAAAAATATTAATAAAAAATGCTATAAATCTATCCCCTATTTTGTAAACACTATAAATTTTGTGCAAACCAATCAATAAACGCTTATTACCAAAAATAGGTAGAAGAATACGTATCGGTCTAAACTGAGGAAAAATATTTTTTTTATATATCTTTTTTGGGGATATTCATTATAACAAAAAGTAAAAAATATTGAATTTTTTTTTCAAAATTGTCCCTCTATTTTTGTTTATAGCGCAAAAAATAAAAACCGCAGAGGTGATCAAATACCACCAAAAGAAAGCTCTATTTGTGGGAAAAAAAGAAGCCAATTTTGTGTTTGGGAGCCACGTCGCACGACCGCGCAATTGTCAGTTAAAGCGACGCAGTGCCGAATCACAAAAAGGGGCCAGGTCCTTAACCTGCATATTGGTCCGGTTCTTAAGTGGTTAAGACCCGCCATGACATTATCGAGTGGGGACACTAGTTCTGAGGGCCTGGGGGGAGGGGCAATGAATTCCCTTAATTTGTATAGTTTTTTCACTCACTTCCTGTTTGGCTATCGGGGCAGGAAGTGAAGGGAAATCTCCGCAATGGGACAGGGATGGTAAAAAAATAAACTGTCTCTAACCCTCCCTTACTCTATCACAAATGAAAAAAAAATGGTTGTCTATTGTATTACTTTAAGCACCAATTTCTGATAGTTTTATGGAGAGGACTAGTAAGATATAACCATGCCAATGGTGCAGCAGAAATAGGGTTGCCACCTGTTCGGGATTCATCTGGACAGTTCGGGTTTGGAAAAATGCGTCCGGGTTTCACACTGTCTGAGACCCGGACACATTATTCACACTGGACTAAGTTCCCCCTCTACCTTCTCTCCCCTGCCTCTAAGTAAATAGGCCAAGGTAAATCGGGGTTCTTAGAGCACTCATTACATCAGAGCTTCCCATTTGCACCAGAGGCCACAGTGTTCCCCTTTACATCAGAGTCCTTGTCGTACACCAGAGTATCCCTTACGTCAGAGTCCCCAGAGTTATCCCTTACATCAGAGTCCCCAGAGTTCTCCCTTACATCAGAGTCCCCAGAGTTCTCCCTTACATCAGAGTCCCCAGAGTTCTCCCTTACAGTGAAAGAGTAACTCTGTGGACTCTGATGTAAAGGGGTAACTCTGTGGCAGTGGTGGCTGCCCCCCCCCCAACGTCACTCGCAGACAATGTGACCTGCAGACAGACAGAGGGATAGATTGGACAGGACAGAGACAGATAGATATACAGATAGATAGATAGATAATCAGATAGATATATAATCTATCTGTCTGGGTATCTATCGGATATTCAGATAGATAGATAATCAGATAGACAAATAGATAGATAGATAATCAGATAGATAGATAATCAGATAGATAGATAATAATCAGATATATAGGCAATTTATCTATCTGATTTATCTGATCAGATAGATAATTAGATAGATAGTCTATATGATTATCTATCTGATAGATAGAGAGATAGGGACCCCGATTGATAATCAGACAGACAGAGAGATAGACAAATAGATAAATCAGATAGATAACTGGTGTATATATCAGATAGATAGACAATCAGGTAGACAGAGAGAGACACACACACACAAAGAGACAGAGAGAGAGACAGAGAGAGAGAGAGAGAGAGAGAGAGAGAGAGACAGAGAGAGAGAGAGAGAGAAGCAGCAGCAGCAGCACTAAGAATGAGCTCCTGAAACTTCACCACTTTATACCTTGTAATGGGCAAAATTGAAGGACAAAACCAGGAAAATTGAGACTACACACAAGAAAAAGATGAACAAGAAGAAATAACTCAACGAAAAGAGGAGAATAAAGACAAAAAATGCAAAACAACAAGACCATCTAGCAGACAAGTATCCACCATGAGAGAGCATCCAGGGCTGAAGGACTGACGCAAACAGACACAAGGTAGGACAATCCTGCTATAACAGCACACACTGAAACATATAGAAAATATAATTTAAGCAAACTTCTACGCTTAAAAATGGAACAGCAGAATGCATATATCCCAGACACAGACCCCATTACAGCTAAAGCCAGCAGGGGGTCTGATGTCTTAGGCCTCGTACACACGATCAAATCTGTCTGCTGGAAACGGTCGGCCCGACCGTCCCAGCAAACAGATTCGACCGTGTGTACGGGCAAGCCGACAATGGCAGAAAGAAAACTGATTTGTTATTCCATACTGAGAATACTGAAGCCTGGCATACAACGTTCTGTAAATATTACAAGAATATTACAAAGGGAGGTATCTGCATGGGCAGACAGATCAAGGTCAGAGATGAGGAAGACAATTGTGTGTTACTCACCCTGAATATTTATCACAATGGCACCATCATGGCACAAGGCATTGAGTAGCAACTAGAGGAGTATGAGCATGCGTTCCCCCAAATGAAAGATCAGGCCAAGGTTTATAAGGATTTAAAAACTACAGACAAAAATGATGAGAAACAGATGGCAGCAAAGACATTGTCCATAGACATGGCTGATGTCCCCTCACCCAACATGCTCAGAGATGGCTTATCTCATCTGGAGAGAGATTTTGTACAATCCAGAGAGCAGCTCCAAAGACAGTTAGGAGACAATGGAAATGCAAATGACCGTCTGAGGGAAGAGCTTAATACACTCAAGTCTGCCCTACTAGAAATACGATCTACAATGCAACAACTACAGCAAGATAACACCCAGTTAAGAGAAGAGATAAATATACTCAAATCACAGATGATGCCCCACAATCAGGAACCAGAACTAAAAGGAATGGTCTGTACAGACAAAGTGCCCATCAACAAACAGACGGGTGAGACTCATCAACCTCTTAAAATTAACATTCCAAAGCCCAGCAACAGCCAAGACAACGAGAAAAATCCAGAAACTCCAAACAAACCATCAAACCACAAGAACAGGCAACAAAATCCTGAAATTGTCTTAATAATAGACTCAAACGGGAAATACCTTAACACTAAACAGCTCTTCCCAGGAACAAGAGTCTCCAAAATTCACTGTTTCACAATTGAACAGGCAACAGGAGTCATCAATGATCCATATTTCACTAACCCCAAACATATCATCATACACACGGGCACAAATAACATCCAGGAACAACCGGAAGTTATTGTGGACAAATTATTCCAACTAACAGAGACTGCCCAACAAAAATTTCCACAGTCCAAAGTAATTCTGTCCTCCCTTCTTCCAAGGAGGGACGTGTCAAACAACATAATCTAACAAATCAACGCAGAGCTGGCAGACAAAACCAGGTCAAAGCCTTCCATTAACCTGGCAGAACACCACTCTATAATGACCCAACATCTCTACGACAACAAACATCTGAACAAACAAGGGGTCAGTCACCTGGCAAGAGAATTCAAAGACATTGTTCTTGAGAGAACTCACAACCCTGAACATGGCACAAACCATTCTCAGGCAGACAGAATTACAACTGCAAGACACCAAACCTCACCACTAATGCAATACAACAATACACCCAGCCAAAGAACTGGACCACGAAGATGGCAAGAATGGAAACCACCCACCTCAAGATGGATATCAAGACAACAGAGCAGAGAAAAGGAGGAGGAGAAGATAATAACCCTCCTCAGCACATTATGCAATGATGTGACTGAGCTAAAAAAGCAAAAAAGACAAGACAATAACAACCACCCATAAACCGGTTGATGCCAAGAAATTCACCCATTACAAGGTATATAAATATGCAAACAAAAAATGACATCATTAGTAATCAGTAGCTGGAACATTCAGGGTCTGAACGCTTCAGCCTTCGGATCCAAAGTAGATGATCCAGATTTCAATCAAAGACTATATGAGACAGACATACAAATCCTCCTGGAAACATGGACCAGGGCACAGGATAACCCATCAGTACCTACTGGCTATAGGGAATTCTCTGTCCCTGCACAGAAAGATAAAAACATCAAACATGGTCGATGTTCAGGAGGAATACTAGTCTGGTACAAGGAGGAGCTACATGGGAACATCAATGCAATCAAAAAAGGAGAGAGCCACATCTGGCTAAGAATAAGCAGCTCCATCCTCACCTCCCAGTCTGACATATACCTGTGTGCAGCATACATTGCCCCAGCAGAGTCTCCATATTTCAGGCCAGACACCTATGAGATCCTACAAAATGAGATTACCCACTTCCAATCCCTGGGACAAGTGCTCATATGCGGAGACCTCAATGCCAGGACAGGAAGGTAAAAGGACTATACAAGTTCTGATGGCAACACGTACATACTGGGCCATGCAAATTACGACCAGGAGTCCATACAGAATCAAAGAAACAGTTATGACTGTACAACCAATAAAAACGGAAGAAAATTGCTGAATGTGTGTCGCAGTCTGGGCCTCTACATCCTCAATGGCCGTACCCAGGGAGACTCTCTAGGAAGGTACACATTTAGCTCCCATGTAGGCAGCAGTGTGGTAGACTATGCCATCACAGATATGAACCCCACACTCATCAATGGTTTTACAGTCACCCCACAAACACACCTATCAGACCACAACCAACTACTGCTATACATCAAATCTTCCAGCAAACCATCACCGAAACGGCCATCGGGCGTCTCTCCGCAACCTGCCACCATCATTTAAATGGTCCAAACACTCTACCACAAAATACAGAGAGGTAACTGACAGAACCGACATTAAAAAAAAACTTGAAAACTTCCAAAACACCACCTATGAGATAAGCCCACCAGGTGTGAAC